>JAHTLZ010000007.1:31075349-31131361 GCA_023846285.1 Phrynocephalus versicolor | reverse complement strand
GGGCGGCGGGGGGACAGATGGCGGTGGCCACCGGCAGCGATGGGTGCGGGGGTGGTGGGCGGATGGCAACTGGTGGCGGGGGGACGGACGGCGGTGGCCAGCAGTGGGGGGGCGGCAGGGGGCAGCAGGATGGCCGGCACCCTCTCTCCATTTTGGCGCCCTAGGCAACTGCCTAGTTTGCCTTAATGGACATGCCGGTCCTGATGGTGGTGGTGGTGGTGGTGGTGGTGGTGGTGATGACTTTTTCATACATATGCAGACGCAGACAGCTTATCAGCTTCCGGGAAAGTTGAACTGAAAAAACTGAGTATGTTTAGCTTTGAGAAAAGAAGACCTAGGAGAGAGAAGATAATAACACTTTTAAAATACTCGAAATACTGTCATACAGAGGAAGGGCAGATCTGTCCTTGATAAAGACTGCTTGACACATAACAATGGGCTCAAGTTACAGGAAGCCAGCTGAATATCAGGAAAAACTTCCTAATTGTTAGAGAAGTATGGCAAAAGAACCAATTTCCTCGAGAGGTGGTGAGCAGACATGGGCTTTTTGTTTTGGAAGTGGTCAGCTTCTGAAATGAACTGTGGGAGCCCAGCTGATGTTCAGAACTGGAAGAATGAAATCAACCAATCCCTTACCTTGCGCTGGGCTCGCACGGGATTAAACCCCAATGAGGAAGAAGCCTCTAACACATCATCTTTCCTTCTCCCTGGCACTGACCAATCAGACAGGGAGGTGGGATGATGCATTTCTCTGCGCAGCTCCTGATTGGCCAGCGCCAGGGAGAAGGAAAGATGACGCATCAGAGGCTTGTTCCTTGTTGGAGTTGCACCCTGCACGACCTGAGTGCAAGGTAAGGGGTTGGTTGATTGCGTTTCTTTAGTTCCGAACATCAGCTGGGCTCCCACGGTTCATTTCGGAAGCTGACCACTTTCGAAACGAAAAGCCAACCTCTAGTGCTGAGTGCTCCAACACTGGGCAACCATCTGGCACATATCCTTTGATTTGTATTCCTGCGTTGATCAGGGGGTTGGACTCAGTGGCCTTATAGGCCCCTTCCAACTTCAAGATTCTATAATTTTATAATACTGAAGTCATATATGTGAGAAGTACAGAGATGTGCACCCTCTGGCTGATTTCCCAATAATATACTTTATATTTTTATGACCTTGGAGGTCTATATATATTCTATAGGACTTGTAGGGAAAGTTCAGGTGTGAGCTTAACTAATCTGATGCTGGAACGCTGTCTGTGAGGCCTGTACAGGGGCTGTTCCTTGGCCTAGCTATAAAGAGTGGCTGAGCAAAGCAGCTGTGGTTGTTTCCTTTGAAATGGCTTGGCCCAGCACAGGCTGCATGGGCACCATAGGACTCCAAAGGGAGAGCCTCTGTCTGAAGCTGACTCTGGTGTAGTCTCTCACACATGTCTCCAAGACATGACAACTAAAAGTCAGCTGAATTGCAATTTTGGAGCCCAACTTCCAAAATTCTGGGTTGGGGGAATTTTGGAGGTTCTTCTGGGGGTTACTGTCAAATTCTGGGAGTGTTATCCAGGGAAGCCTGGATATTGCCACCCAACAACACTAGGGGTGGGCATTTTCTTTCAGAACCTGTAGGTTACGAAACAAATCATGCAAGCCCAGGTGGTCCTCGGAACCGGCTGATACATGCAGATCCAATTGCTTTACCTTTCTCTGTCTCACGCAGAGTTAAAATCCAACAAAGAAGCACCCTGCGACATCATATTTCCTGCTTCGTGCTACTGGCCAATCAGAGGAGGAAGCAGGATGATGCCTGTCCCTGCACAGCAACTGATTGGCCAGCATCACAGATCTAGATCCTTGGAGAAGGACCCAGGGGGGCTTACAATATTGACGGACAATACACAACCGCTGTATGCCTATGTCTGCTATATGTCTGAAGAAATGGACACGTCCACAAAACATTACATTAAAATATGAAAGTTAGTCTTTAAGGCGCCACATGTTTTGTGTCTTTTGTATCTTTTGTTTTGTTTTATTTTTCTTTGATTTTTGCCTGGAAACCGAGAACATTTAAGACATATTCAAGTTTAAGAACAGTGAATTTGAAGAGGCATCGTATGACATTAAAAGGCAGTGTTAAAGCCAAAAACGGCACACAAACAATTAAAAGAAAAAAATGCATTATGATAGATGGAAACAAACATGGAAAACACAGGTGTTATTATGAATTCAGTCCAAGCAATAATGCGTGGCAATCCATCTAAAAGTCACATAATAGGTAGTCCGTCATTCAAGGAAAGCTTGCTGGAAGAGAAAGGTCTTTGCCCGCTTCCAGAAAGACAGCAAAGATAGGGCAGTCTGGAAAAGGACAGCTCTCCAAAGTTCTACAAAACGTGCAAACATATACACATATACCACAGAAACATAGTACAGTAGTCTGCTGTAGATCATTGGAGTTATTTCTATTTCATGTTGATTTTTATCTTTTGGGGCTGGGGTGGAATATAGATATGATCTAGCACTAAGCTAGTATATCATTGTAGTGATGTATTCTCTTGTGCTAAACACTGTAGTTTGCAAAATATAATACTTCAGTATGATTAGGGAATATTATTTCAGGTTGGATATTCCCACAATTTCTCGTTGTGTTATGTGGTCAGTGTGAAAATAATCAGTTGCAGTCAGCTCCATATCCATTTCCAGCTTGATATGAAAACAAAACATTACCACTAGCCCAGCCTAACAGGTCCCAATCTCAATTGGGAACGAGTGGTTTTAGGGATGGCTTGGAGTTGCCACAACACAGAGGCATGGAAAAAACACACCTGGTGGATATGAATGGTTTTGTAATGTAAGACAAGTTAACAAGGAAGAGAAAAAAGACACAATTTGGCAGGAAGCATGTTGTTTGGAAGCTGAAGATAGGGGCAATCATCAACAGGAAGCTGAGAAAACAATTCCAAAAGAAAATAGGAGGAAGTTGAGTATCTGGATTGTTTCAGTGATTGGAGATAATCAAAGTACAGGAGGGGAAAGGGGCGGGGCCTTATGAAGAAGTTCGCAGAACTGCCATGGCCCACATTCAATCTGTGGACCACATGTTTCCAGGATCAGGCTGTAGATGACAAGCAACCATAATGTCTTTGAACTATACAATATTATCAGCTTCTCATATACATATAATGCTAAAGTCTGCTTACAACTGAGACGATGTATTAATATTGCAAAATTTAACTGCAAAAATATTTAGTCTGTTGCACAGAATATCTGGAATAATGTTGAATAAGTTGTGGGGTTTGGTAAGAAGTGTTTATATTAGAACAGAGATGGGGGGTGCCACAGCAACATGAGAGATTTTGCCCAGTTTCACTGCCCTTTCCATATTACATGAATTTCTTATCTTTTTCTGTAGATAAGAAAAGTTGCTCTAGATACACCTTTAGTAGAAAGATGGATCATTACCCAGATGGGCATGAATCAAAAAATGATGTTTTGTTTCATTTCGTTTTGTTAAGGAGTTCAGCTCGTTTTGTTTCATTTTTTGTGAATTTTCATGAAAAAAATTCATTTTGTTTTGTTAATTCATTGTTTGTTTTTACCTGCTTTTTTCCAGCGCCCACTGCGCGGTCCCTGGGACCCGGTCAGAGCTGGGGGGTGCCTACTAACAGGCGTAACAGGCTGTGGGAGGAAGGTGCAAGGGGGTGGCGGCTTTGAAGCCGCGTTGCTCTGGCTCCCTAAGCGCAGCCTCCTTATCTCCCCCCTGATCGGCCCTGCGATAATGGGCCGCGGGAGGGAGGCGCAAAGGGGGCGACTTTGAAGCTGTGCTGCTCTAGCTGCCTAAACGTGGCCTGCTTCTTATCTCTCCTCCTGGGCCTGGGCTGAGGCTTGAGCCCGCTGCATCCCTCAATGGCACTGACAAGGTGGGTGCTCCCTCCATGCAGCTTAGCACGAAAAGACCTCCGGACCAGCACCAGGTAGGAGACATCTATGCCCCCCCCGTTAACTAAACGAACCAAACTGAACCAATTTTTCTCGGTTCAGTTTGTTTTGTGTTAAATTTGCCCCTAGGGTTGTTATTCGTTTCATTACCTAATGAAACAAATAACGAATAATGAAACAAAAAAAATCATTTCGTGCCCATCTCTATTACCCACAATTTATCATCCATAGTTACAGTAAAAAGAAAAAGGGTAAAATATTGTCTCCTGCATGCAGGAGCCCCTACATGGTTGTTTGTCTGATGGAAGCCAGGGAAGATAAGGGGAGTTATCAGCAAAACAGTCAAATACAGTAACCCCCCCCCCCCAATTAATCACAGGGGTTAGGGACCCAATCCGACCCAACCGGCAATTAAGGAAAATCTGCAATATGTGGATGCTGGGTCGGGTTGGTCTGGGGAGCTGTCTGGGACCTCCTGCACTTACCCTAGGCCAGGCACCGCCCCGTACAGGCCTCAAATGGGCTTCCTGGGTCTGTCAGAGGCCCCAGAAGAGGGTTTGGGTGATCCTGAAGGCACTTCTGGTTTTTCGTAAGCCACGTCTGGTTCACTAGAAATCACTTCTGGGGCCTCCAACTGGCCTGGGACAGCGCCAAGCCTGGGGTAAGTGCAGGAGGCCTCAAACAGGACCATGCAGCTTGCCCCAGGGATCCTTGCCTTCATATACTGCAGTCCTGCGATATACTGGAGCTGTAGTATATGAACCACACAATGGCAAGGGACGATTGTACTAAGTAAACAGAATTGTGGACAATTAGTATGGCAGCTCCTTGCTAATACTTCAACAGGTTCGGATTCTGATATTTTCTTTCAAACACTGAAGCACCTTATTTCCTCAGCTATTCTCAGTCCTACCTCCCCCGAGAATACTTGGATCTGTAGTGAGCAAAACTTGTCCTGTTGTCCAGCTATTGCCCAAACAGACAGTTTTGATGGTTCAGTCATCCTTATTTGCCCCTGCCACCAACAGTACTGTGCCCCAGAACCTGAACATCATCACAAAACAAAGAGCTTTGCCTACTTCTCTTCCTTTCTCCGAGGGAAGGAGTCACTTACTCTTGTCAGTTTGCAGGATGCTATGATGTGTGAGGGCACAGTGGTGACAGAGAGCCAATCCAGCTGCCATTTGATATTTAACATCAAATCTACCATCAGGGAACCACTGATATTCTGTAGCTGCCATGTGGTCCTCTGTGTATTTAGGACTGTGTCCAGTGTCGTTCTCTTAACCATTAGAAGTCTCTTGTTCCTGTTTTATATGATGGATCGATGGGTACAAAATTTAATTACTTAGGTTTTGAAATACTTGACCTTTATTGTGAAGTCTCAGGTCTCAAAAGAGATGTGGGGGAGACCACCTAGAAATGCAGCATGGCTGATAATCCTGCCTAATAAGAAGAGTGAGCTGTCTGACCACAACAGGTGTTTCTAGTCTCCAAGCTTTCATGGCCTATGACACTGCTGAGCTATGAACAATGCTAATTAAGGGTCTGAAGGAGACTAGAAAAAGAACAAATGTTTTAAATATGAAAATCACCTGCCCATGCCATACATACTGGACTACCCTTTCTAAAAATGAAAACAGAAAGGCAACCTTTCCCAGCAGGATATGAAGTAGAGTGTCAGTGTCTAAGCAACTGTAGAATGGTAGCACCAAGAGTATACAAAAATATGATGCAACACTATCCCTACTGCTGAGTGAAGGAAGACAGCAGCCTGTCTTATACAGAATCTGAGTATTAGTTCACTTAGTCTGTACAGTATTGTCATCTTTGACTGCCTCTCTAAGGTTTCAAGCAAGGCATTTCCCCTCATAGCCTTACCTAGATGTCTTCCTTTCACTCTCCCAAAGAAGTATGAACCATACCTTATTCTGCTTAGGTTTTGAATCAGACCAAGTGGGGCTGCGGTCATACCAGCGTTTTCTCTGTAGTTTCCCTTCGGTGAACTGTTCAGAAAAAGATTGTGTCTAAATTCGAGCCCTGGTCGACCAAGCCTCTTGAACAGCAGTTTCAGCGAAGTTTCAATAACCACTGCCAGGGGCTGGATTTAGAAACTTCTCTCGAAAATGCTTACTTATTTGTTTCTATAACCACGACAGGACACCGAAAATACGCAGTAAAACTGTTGTTCCCCTATTTCGGCAATGGAGGCTTGGGAAATAGAGCAGGAAAGAAGGGAAAATGCGAAGTAGACAGGTAGAGACAGAACCAGATTAGGAAAATATGATGCAGAAGAGAGGACACTAACTGCACATTAAAAACCACGTGATCCTCCGAAAAAAAATACACATGAAATTTATATATGCAGAGAACGCTGGTGTGACCGCGGCCCAAGTTGGTATGTTCTGGATTGTTTAGTGGCGAACTCTTCACATACAGAAGTGGTTGCCCACCTTGGGTTCCCAGATGTTCTTGGACTAAAACTTCCAGAAGACTTCACCACTAGCTGTGCTGGCCTGGATTTCTCGAGAGTTGTAGTCCAAGAACATCTGGGGACAACGTTGGCAACCACTGACATAGAGACATCAAAAGAGTTGAAGGACTTCATTATCCATCTAAGGCTCTTCCTCCATGATTGGTGTACCAAATAGATATTTTATTCGTTGCTACCATTTCCTTATAGGAAACGGGTCAACATCTGATGATCTTTACATGAAGTGCCTCTGTGATAACATCATGTACCACCAAGACATCTGGAAGTGATATGGAAATTGTTCACATCAGCCTTGCTAAGTCTTTTGGCCATGCTTGTTGGAGATAATGGGGCTGTGGTCCAACACAGCTGGAGGTTATCAGAGTTTCCAGATCATCATCAGGTGACCTGATAGGACCTGATGAACATGCTAGATGTAGATGATGGAAGAGGTCAGCCAATGGAGGAGACTGAAGAAGATTGTTCTAAATGATGGCAGCAATGTATTCTGGAATGAATTTTTCAGTCTGATACATACTGTAAATATTGATGTCATTAAACTGAACTATTGGTTTGCTCCACTGATCTGTGTAGATTAGGGCTATATTGGGGACATCTTTGCTTTGACCACTACCCTTCCTGTTGCCAGGTGAAACAGCAGGCTAAAACTAGAACATACGTTTGAATGACATGTGTTATGAGGTTCCCAGGACAGGGTCAAATCCAGGGTAGGAAGAAAATAAATTCAGTTAACAAGGACCACCTGACATACATGGCATTCACTACTCAACAATATATGGAGGACCCCCAACACAGAGTTTGGCTGTTTTTAATTAAGATGTAAACCCTGATATCAAAGTGACACAAAATCCCCAATTTGCTCAAACATAAATTTTATACCACTTAAAGGAGTTTTACAAGTGAGGATAAATATTCTGGCTTCGTGGCATATTGGATTAATTGCGTGGCTTTTGAGGAATTTGGCTGGAGTAAGCCACTAATAATTCCAGCTCATAGCTTTTCTAATTAAATATATCTCTGAATTTTTTTCAAGCTCTCTGCACAAAAATTATTTAGACTAGAATTAATAGTTTGTTTCTTGTAGTATTGTCAAGCCAGTTTCTTCAAGAAGAACCAATGACATAAGTTGACACATATCCACCTATGGATGCTCAGTGGATTTTGAATGCTGTATATCTCTTGTGGGGGCAGAAGGAAACATATTGGAAAGGGAAAGATATGGAGTATTCTCAAAAAAGGGGCGTGCCTGGCTGGCTGACAGGCAGGCAAAATGGAACTCTGAATGGAAGCACTCAATATTTCAACATACAGTGGTACCTTGTATCAAGGAATTAATTCGTTCCAAATGAAATTCTGTAAAGCAAAATTTCCTTTATACAAATTTCCCATAGGAATGCATTGAAAACGGAGTAATCCCTAATCACAACCATTTTTATGTTGTACGGATTTGCCCCATAGACGATTCTGTTAAGCAATTCCCCCCCATCTCCGGAATTTTTTATGTTGTACAGATTTTACGCTATACAAACCATTTGTTATACAAGGGTCCACTTGCACTGAATCTTCTTCAGTGCAAAGCTGTATTGCACCCAGCAAACTATAGCAAGGAGACGTGGGGAGCACTGTTGCTGGTCCTTGCCTAAAAAGCCATACTCAACTAGGGTCCAAGGTATTTGAATAACTGTATCACCCTGTATAGTATCGAGCTGGAGTAAGCCAGCTTGGCTGTTGAGATCTACTAGGGAGGGCCTTCTTTCAGTCCCACCATCTTCCCAAGCTTGTTTGGCAAGGACACACAAGAGCGCCTTTTCAGTGGTTGCTCCCAGACTTTGCAATGCACTGCCCTGAATAGTCAGGTTGGCTCTCTTCCTCTCTTCCCACTAGAGATGGGCACGACCAGAAAAAATTATGTTTCAAGTTGTCGTTTGTCGGGACGGGCCCGTTTCGGGTCGTTTCCGTTTGTCGCGGAAATTTCCAAAAATTTGTCGTTTCTGTTTCCGTTTGTCGTTTGGGTTGGGGTTGGGGTAAGTGGGCTCTGGGAAGCACCTCTCTGGGTGCCTCTGAATTGACCCACTAAGAAGGGAAGGGAAGCGTAACGCATAGCCGCCGCGTACCATACATTTACATTATGTTGGTTAGTGTGACAGAGGAACCTCATCGGCGCTTCTCTGACTCACTAAGAACATAAATGGGGGTTAGTGTGACAGAGGAACCTCGTCGGCACTTCTCTGACTCACTAAGAAGGAAAGCGTACTGGCGTACAGGTTACGCTTAGGGAGGGAGTGGGTCTGGAGTTGGAGGCACCTCTCGATGCATCACTCTGACCCACTAAGAAGGGAAGTGTACTTGTGTACGAATCAGGGTTAGGGTTGGGGTTAGGGTAAGGGCTAGGCTAGGGTAACGGTTAAGGTTAGGGTGGGTTAGTGGGCTGCACCTCTGGGTGCCTCTGGCCCACTAAGAAGGACAGTGTACTGGCGTATGGGTTAGGGTTAGGGTTAGGGTTAGGGTTAGGGTTGGTGGGCTTTTTATGCCCTCTCTGACACACCCAGAAGTCTCCGTCAAAACCTGGCCATGCGATTGGTGGAATGGCTCCAAAAATTTGCATGGTCCCATCCCATGGCCAGCCCATCATTGCGCATGCGCAGGTGTAAAAAAAATAAAATAAAATAAAATAAAATCAATGGAGGCGTTTTATTGCAAGAAAAACCCACTGCTGCTACTATAAAAAATCAGGCATTTAAAATAACTAATTTTCAAATGTTTCTGTGGTGCTTTGGTGGGTTTTTTCGACCACGATTTTAAAAAAAAATATTGCGGTCGCCATTTTGGATCCCCCCCCGCGGGGCAAATGGGGACGACGAGGATGCCCCCCCCAGCCTGGTACCAGTCCAGCAGCCCAGGACAGGAGAGGGGGGGATGCCGGTGACCCCCCCCCCCAAACCCCCCCCCCTCTCTGGTAGGTGCCCTCACTCAGGTAGGCATATTTTCGCCTGCTTTTTTGGCTGGGAATCGAGTTTTTTTTTTAATTTTTAAAACTTTTTTTCTGTGCTGCTTGGCATCGCGTGATCGCCGCGATGCCATGAACGACAACGACAAATCAGACCCAATTTATCTTTATCGGGTCGGGTTCGAGCTGGAGCGGAGTAATTCTCGTTACCGTTCCTTGTTACGTAACGGAAATGACGAACGAAAACGGAAACGAGGATTTCGCCGAGTTGTGCCCATGTCTACTTCCCACTGTTGCCAGGTGAAGGTTGTCCTTTTCAGGCAGGCTTTTAAGTAATAAATGTCTCAGGAATGCTTTGTTTATTAGTTTACAGAGTTTTAAATGTTTCTTAAATGTTTTAAAATTGTTTTAATCTTAGTATATATTTAAAAAATGTTTTAATCTTAGTATATATATGTTATGTTGGTTGATTGTTTTATGGTTTTAATTGAGAAAGGCAGCATATAAATCAAATCAAATCAAATAAAGCAAAACATAAATTGAACTGCAATCAAGCTTTGTTCTCCTTGCCTCAACAAGCCAAGAATAGCTAGAGTAAGTTGAATACATTTTGCTAGCTGAGACTCATTGGTGTTCCTTCCATTTTCCATATTGGACTGACATCTGAAATTTAGAGTGTAACTACACAGGCTTTTTGGTATGGGCTTAAACAGGCTAAATAAGGTTGTCTGGGATTGGTTGGAGGTGTGGGATACCATTCGATATGATCCACACATCCAAATGTCATATTGGAGCTCAAGCACACTTCTTTGGTCTGACTTAATAAGCAAGTCACTTAAGGATATCAGCAAGTACGTCCTCTGCTCTTCAGGCAAGGGAAGTGATTTTTTTTTAAAAAAACTACTTAATAGACCATTGCTGATACACTGCATCAGTAATAATTTTTTAAAATATGTTTTTGCATCCTTTTACAGAGCCAACCAAGAAGCTGCTGACACCTGAATCCATGGCACTAGGTTTGACTGCAGGCAGTTTCTTGATTGACCCTTTAAGATGAGGCAAAGAAATGATTTTTAAAACAAATTATAATTGATTCAATATGTTAGCAATGGTCTATTATCCAATCTTAAAAATAATTCACTTCCCCTGCCCCTCTCATGAGGATCAGAGGAAGTGATTAATTTGCTACTATCTTTACACCATTTTGCAATATAGGCAAATTCAAATCAGATGATTTGCTTTGGATTAATTCTTGCAATCATATATACTGTCTGGAACCCATCTAAACCATAGTGATACTACCTGCACTAAAAAAGTATCTGACCATGGTCTTCAAGAGTGAACCAGCCAATCCCTGCAGCTGACTAAACAGTGACGTAAATGTCCATGTAGTCAGCCTCTTCGGCACTGACAAGCAGGACCGGCGCGTCCATTAAGGCGAACTAGGCAGTTGCCTAGGGCGCCAAAATGGAGAGGGGGCACTGGACAGCTTGCTGCCCCCCGCCCCCCGCTGGCCACCGCCATCTGTCCCCCCCACCGCCCGTCGCTGTCTGCTCACCGCCTGCTGCGCCCATCGCCGCCCCCCGTGGCCCCTGCCGTCCGCGCCCCACCCCCACTGCCGCTCCCCGCCCCTCACCTGCCCCCCCACTACCCCCTGCCCCCCACCCACCGCCCCACCCCTGCCCCTCACCTAGGGCGGAAAAACACCTAGCGCTGGCCCTGCTCACAAGGGTACTCTACCTCAAGATGGGGAAGAAGGCAAGGCTATCGTTTCTGAAACAGTTGCCTTTGCATTTACTGGCAAAGCCAGTTTGAGACCAGTCTTCTGCTTTAACTAGCATAGAGGGGAGATGTAGGCTGAATTTAAAAAGCAGGAGACCTTATCGCCACTGCACATAAAAAAGCAGGTTCTATGAAAGTAGCTTTGATTTCTCCCTAAGAGGGGAACAAGTTAAACATGCAAGCAAATCTTTTGAGTTCTTGAAAATGCTGATTTAACTCCCGCAGCTGTTGACAATCTACAAGCTGCTAAGTACTAACTGGACTGGGAGAACATGAGAGAACTCAAGAATTGCATTCTGAGGCAGCTGTAATTATGGAATTATCAGTAAAGAGTGAGAAAGTGTCTCTCATAGAGTTATTTAATGTTTGAAATCATATTGGTATATGTTCTTAAAAGCAATGATGTGAACCAAGAAACCTGGAGCATATATTTGGTTTTGTTGAAGTGTTTAAAGTAATCACTTCAAAGCTTGTCAAATTCCACTGTACATCTGTGTATCTCTCCCCATGGATAAAACAACTATACATTAGGTACACCCGGTCCCCAAAGACCTGTATGTAGGTATTTGTTGGCATAATAGACATAATTACAGTGCAAGCAGACAGACACTTAATGTAAGCATTACTGAAAAATTGATGCTTAGGTAATTGGCTCCTTTCCACTAATATATGCTTGAATCTAGAGAGAAGATAAGAGAAAGGCTGAATGTTTACACAGTCCTTGTGGCTGTTTAATAGAGTCTCAAAATAATAGTACTTGAGCAATGGGTTAGAAGTTACACAGTTACCAGGAAGTTGTTCCTTTTTTGTATAACAAGGGTACAATGCAGTTACATGTCTAAAGTAATAGAGTACAAGCAAGAACAAAGTTAATTTGCTGATATAACAAGCATTGCTTCTTAATTAATCTCAAACATTATTTTAAAGGGATTTAAACACATTCTTAGAAGTCTTTTCAGGTGACATCTTCTAGGTTGAATGCCACTCTAATATCAGCCCTATAGGTTTTCTTAAAAAGTAGCAGAAGGTAATGAAGAACAAAACAAAAACAAACTAACAAACAAAAGCAAGGACAACAAATAATGCAATCAATGACTATTTCATCACTGTACTGTAATGAGTTACTACAGCAAATAAGTTTTGGAATGTTGTTAACGACAACATTCCAAATTGCATTTTAAAAATGGGTTTCATAAGATCTCGGTAAATCCCATAAATAGAGAGAATTTATTTTAGATGTGCAGTGCAAGGTAATATTTAGGTATGCTATGATTCTTCATTGGGCCTTCTGTGAAAAGAGCCAGCCTATATAACCTTAGCAAAGCTCCACAGGCCAGTTCGTTCCTCAGGAGACATTGCAAACTATTTCTGAATATTATATACTAGGAAGCCCTAGAAAACATTCTGTAATTCAGCACTGGAATAATAGAACATGATTATTCATGGCAAATTACCTGATTATGGGAGAAAGACTAATCACAAAATACCAAAACTAGGGGACATCCGCTCAAACTGTGGGTTGGGAGAGTGAGAACAGACAAAAGAATTTTTTTTTTACCCAGCGTGTTGTTAGTTTGTGGAACTCCCTGCCACAAGAGGTGGTGATGGCATCTAGCCTGGATGCCTTCAAAAGGGGATTGGACAGATTCCTGGAGGAAAAGTCCATCGCAGGTTACAAACCATGATGGAGATGTGTAATCTCCAGGCTTAAAACCAGGGTACTTCAAGGGCCAGATGTAGGGGAGTGGTAGCAGGAGACAGATATCTAGTCTCGTGCACTCCCATAGGCATTTGGTGGGGCCACTGTGAGATACAGGAAGCCGGACTAGATGGGCCTCTGGCCTGATCCAGCATGGCTCTTCTTATGTTCTTATGTTCTTATGATTTCACGAAACAGAGGACTTTTCTGAAGATACTGACTGATTGGTGTTCTGGGAAGGAGACATGGACACAACAGATCATGCAACCAGGGCAGATGTGTCATGCTCTGGTTGCATAAGCAGACAGTAAAGATGTATTTTCTTTCCAATTCTATGAATGGTTTATTGAGGGCTGGGCTATATAATGCCTTAGAGCATTATAAGCATTGGACTTTCCAGTTATTTTGGATCACAACTCCAGTCATCCTTCACCATGCTGGCTAGGAATGGTGGCTAGGAGCGTAGTCCAAAAAAAATTGGAGGCTACTGTGTTGAGAACAGCTGCCCTGAATCCATCTGTGGTATGTCATGCTGTACCTCCTGCCTTGTTGTTCTTTAAAAAGGAACTTCCAGTTATTAGTAAGATTAAAGGATTATTAGTAAAATTGATACATCTAGTACCTCATTAATGATCACTCAGCAGTAATATACAGTCATCCTCTGCCATTTCCGCAGTATGTGAAACAAAGGGTCCTGGGGCAAGCTACATGGGCCCGTTTGATGCCTCCTGCACTTACCTCAGGCCTGGCGCTGCCCTGAACGAGCCACCAACAGGCTTCATGGGCCTGTTGGAGGCCCCAGAAGAGGTTTCTAGCAAATCGGAAGTCACTTTCAGAAAACTGGAAGCACCTTCCAGATCACCCAAAACCACTTCTGGAGCCTCTGACGGGCTTCCTGGGCCTGTCAGAGGCCCCGGAGGGGGTTTCCAGCAAACCAGAAGTGACTTCCATACCACCAGATACCACTTCTGGGGCCTCCGACAGCCCAGGAAGCCCGTCAGAGGCCTGTTCGGGGCAGCACCAGGCCTCAAGTAAGTGTAGGAGGCCCCAGATAGCCCCCCCCGTCCTGACTCGACCCAGTATCTGCATATCGCAAATTTTCCATTATCGCGGGTTGGGTCAGGTCCCTAACCCCTACAATAGGCGAGGGATTACTGAACTGGCAAACCACTCTAGTATTCCTGCCAAGAAAACTGCATGGACATGGGGTCACGAAGAGTCACTCACAACGGTAATGACACAACACACACATACACTGTAATCCAATGATTTCTACCTTACTTGGGACTAAAATTGGATTTACCCCTAACTAAGAAATTGGTCAAGCCATAAATATCCCCAACAGCTCTTGACATTTGCTGACATTTTCAGTATGACTCCTCTCTCTTACTCTGCATGAAGCAACATGTCTGTGATAAGAAGAGAAAGCTTTAGTTTCATTTCTAGGGAATTAGTTTGCCTGCATGCTGGTTTAGACCAATACAGAAGGAAGGTGCCATTAAAAAGATGACCTTGCTCTTGTATACATTTGTTGAACATAAAACAACCTCTTTTTCTTCAGCCCAATGATAAAAGGCATACAGAGAGTACCTCCCATATTGTTTTGGCTGAAATCCTATTCATTAACTCACACCATATAAAGCTGATTATATTCATTGCAGTCCTACTGATAATGGCAATAATAAGTGGGTGAAGAACTTCATTGTGTGATACACGAATAGTGCTACAACTGCAATATTATGAACTTTTCAAGGAAAGGCAAATTGCAGGCTAAAACCCATGTTTTGTCTGTGCTCAAAATTTAATGAGGTTCCATTTAGAATCATTGTCTTTTTGTTCCTACATTAGGAGCTCCTAAGAAGTATGATGAGGATGGTGAGGGAATATACAAGTGGACCCTCATATAACAAGCGGTTTGTTTAACAGAAAATCTGCTTAAAGGAAAAAATTTCTGGAGATAGGGGAAAATCGCTTAACAGAATCGCCTATGGGGCGAATCCATACAACAGAAAAATGGTCGTGATTCGGGATTAATCCGTTTTCAATGCATTCCTATGGGAAATTTGTACAAAGGAAAATTTGCTTAACAGAATTTCGTTTGGAACAAATTCATTATTTTATACAAGGTACTGCTCTTTGCTATTGTTTATTTACTCTTGGGAAAACAAAAGTGGTTATGCTTAGGCACTATAGTCATGGCACATCAACAGGCTCAGTAGAAAGCCATTGTAGGCCCTCAGTATCTCCCAGCTGACCACACCATACCTCTTGGTTGCAAACTTACCACAGGAGGTAAGTTTGGAGTGTATAGCCAGGAAAACAGAGAGGAATGGCATGTGGGTGTGGAAATAGTACTGGGATTCTTGATTGTTGGTGCCACGACAGTAGAAAAGATCTGAAAGTATCCAGTAATGTTTGGAGTGAGAAGTATTGACAGCCATCATTACTTCAGATGAAACAAGACAACATTATATAGGTGGTATTTAACACCTGATAAGCTGGCTAAAATGTATAAAATATCCGATGTTTGCTGGAAATGTAACAAAGGACAGGGATCTTTTTTTCATATGTGGTGGGTGTGCAAGAGGGCTAAAAAATACTGGCGTATGGTACAAAAATTTATTTTTACAAACTATGTTAATTAATCTTGAGTTAAAACCAGAAACTTTTTTATTGTCTATGATACAACAAAATATTGGTGACAGCAAAAAATTTGTAATAATTCATATAATCACAGCAGCTAGAATGTTGTATGCACAATTATGGAAGACAGACAATATCCCAGACAAAAATCAGTTAATTATGAAGGTGTTAAACTGTGCAGAAATGGACAAGATCTCAGCACTAATGAAACCAGAAGGATGCCATGAAGACTTCGAAGAAAGATGGCATGATTTCTACAAATTTTTAGACGAATATTATAGGACAATCAAGTTTTCTGTTTAATTTATGAGTAATTGAGATAGTTAAGGATCATACATTGTTAAGATGAGACACATACTTTGTTTGAGAAGATTAGAATCGCTCCAATGTTTCTTTTACCTTTTCTTTGATGGATAACCTTTTTGTTTGAAAACTATAAATAAATTGCAAAAATATATATATATGGAAAATCAACAACAAAATGTTGCTTCGGGAATCTCTCCTATTTACTTTGCACTAGCTGTAGGTTCCGCCTGCTTTTTGCTGGCTGCCCTCTGTAGTGCCCAGTACAACAATGTGCTGCAGATTATAAAATTAAATTCTCTCTAACCAGATCTTCCTTCACTAATTGTTAACCGCCCGGAGTTCCCTGGGAAAGATGGGCTGTATAAAAATAAATAAATAAATAAATAAATAAATAAATAAATAAATAAATAAATAAAGGTGAAGCTGCTGTATCAGATCAAGTTGATTGCCCATCTGGAAATTAAAAATATAACCATCAAAATGTATGTAACTAACAATTTGCTTGTTTTTCTTGATGCTCCAGATCTGCTGCCTTCATTAAAGTGGGGCTTCCTTTCTCCAAGGTAGGAGGCGTTCTGATGGGAGTACGGAGAGCGCTGGAATGGGGCAGCAGGAGATCATAGGGTTCCTGAAAGAAAAAACTTTGAAGGAAAGCCAGTTTCTTATCCAGAGTAAGGGAAGGCAGGAGTAAACTCTGAAGGGTTCAGACATTCTTCCTGCAGCACTTACCACGTTCTCCATAAAACCTGGCACAGAAGATCTGAACAAATTGGCTTATTGATCAAGAGGAATTAAGGTTTTGTTTAGGATAGTTTCATTTCTTTTCAGGCCTTTTTGAAGTTTAACAATAACAATACCTTTGTATCTTCCAAGTACTGTAATTTTGATAATATTCGTTTACAATGTTATAGAGATGTAATAATCTCTGCCCTTTGTTTTAATATCCTGATTTATACATAAAACTAGATGGTTTTTTTCCTTTCACATTTCTTCATCCAAGAACAAAGCTGCAAGCAAGCTGTTTGCCAGAATTCCAAACAGTGTCAGACACCATCCCTGGGGCTGTCTTGGAAAAATAGATGTGATTTCAGTTATTTTTTATTACATGAGCTCCAGATGAAAACCTTAATGCTACCTAGCTTTATTACTGCACAGTACCTATGCGATAAGTATTTACTCCTTTATTCCTTTTTGTTCTCCTTACCATTTTATAGTAACTTTACAATGAGTCCATAACAATGCTTTTGTAGGTTTTTCTGTTGACCTAGTGGAGTTAACAGTTGAAATCTTCAAAAGAAATAAACAACCCTGGGATTCAGAATACTTCTTTATGTTATTTACACTTCTTTATTTTATTTATGCTTCCTTTTCACCGGTGTAGGACTTAGAGGATCCAACAATAGGAATTAAAATTACAGTGGTACATTGATTTAAGAATGCCTCGGCTAAAGAAAAACACAGTTTAAGAAAAGAAATTATTGGATATGGGGATGTCTCAATTTAAGAAAATTTTTAGCGGAGTGCCCCAGTTTAAGTTTTTTTCTGACCTCCGGAACAGATTAATTGGTTTTCGGTGCATTCCTATGGGAAACAATATTTTGGTTTAAGAATTTTTCACAATAAGTAACATCCCGGAGAATGAATTAATTATTTAAATCAAGATACCACTGTATGTCAAGTTAGAAACAGAGCTATCCTATTAAAACAGTGTGAGATAAATTATATTCTAGAAAGCACCAGATTAAAATAATTTAAAAGCCACATACGTTGCGAAGAAAAGTAGTGCAACACTTCCCATTATTGTCAGTGGCTGAAGGTCTACCTGAATATTGTCTTTGTCTGAGGACCACAGGGTGGGGCCCAAGTTGTAAAACCCCTGTTCACAACCATGGAGTAGCTACTGATAAGGTGCTTTCTTATCCACAACAAACACGCCTGTGAAGGTGGTGGGACACAGAAAAATGTCTTTATTCAAGATTGAAACACATACACAACCCACAGTAAGATATGGTCCTTGTGGCAGCCTGTCCCCAAGCCATCCCGTGTGTTAGAAGTCTTAGCCCACACGTGTAACCAACGTATGGAAAAGTCACATGAGACTTGAGAGCTCACAGTAGCGAATGCACATGGAAACTGACAACAGAAATCCAATTTTATAAAAACCTGGAACCATGGAAAGACAAGAATATAATACCTTCATGCTTGAAGGAACTGTGAGTTTTGCACTAAAACTCATTACATTTTGTAAACAATACCAAGAATGTTAAAACAAAAAGGGGCGATAGGAAGGGGGGGTCAGGTCAAGTTAATTTCAGAGTTGTTCCATCTTGCAGTATAAAGTTGCTAAGATCACTTGAGTTCCCTTGCCTTCTTTGGGTCTAGTGTGCCCTCTCCAAAGGCTCTCTCCTACCCCTCTCCTCTCTTTTTTTCTCCCCCGCCCCCAAACACACACTTATGCAACTATAGTCTTTCAACCCTGATTCTAAGAAATGTTGTCCTCACAGGGTATCTTACAAGAAATTTTAAGAACACATTGATGCCATACGATGTAGGTTAGGAATGGCAGCTAAAAGATTGTGGAGGGCATCCCTTCAGTCTTCTGGTCTCCTCTATTGTAAAAGCATTTGGACCAAAATGTCTGTGAAGATTCTGAGTCATCCAGGTGAGTTTATCTGGAAGTTGAGTCATGGCTACTGGACTTCTTTTTCTTGACAGATTGAAACGTTTCGCTGCTCATTAATCTGACAAACCTGTTTGAATGAGCAGCGAAACGTTTCAGTCTCTCAAGAAAAAGAAGTCCAGTTCCCATGACTCAACTTCCAGACATTTGGATCAAAGGATACCTCTTTTGCCCAACTAATTTCTGGAATCAGGTTTGTTAGATCTCAAGGCACTGGCTGAAGTTCCAGTCAGGGATTTCAAATTTGGGGTAAGCAGTATTGGAGGGGGAGACGTTTTGATGGCTGATTGTGAGATGGCTTTAACACTCCACACACATCTTTGCCCATCTGCAGCTCCCACCATTGCTTACTGATACTAGGAGGTAATTCATTTGCATCCCTTCACTTGCATCCTTCCTGTGACTTCTCAAATATGTATGTATGTATGGATGGATGGATGTATGGATGTATGTATGGATGGATGGATGGAGGGATGGAGGGATGGAGGGATGGATGGAGGGAGGGAGGGAGGGATAGCATTTATATATCACCCATCTAGTGGAAAACACTGCTCTGGGAGATTCCCACCCCAATAAAAGAGTCCCATTCCTACCCAACGAAGGAGTAATAAGAAACACATACAACCAATGCAATTGGGGGGGGGGACCACCAATGGTGACCGCCAAACAATATTTATTTATTTATTTATTTATTTATTTATTTATTTATTTATTTATTTATTTATAAATGACAAAATTACCGATTAAAATATTTTGGTTCAAAAATATACCTTAGAGGGAAGGATATTCTTGAAGACTTCTTTAAAGAAGGCTCTTTTAACAAGCTTCCTAAAAAGTTACAAGGGAGGAGGCCAGGCGTACCTCCACAGGCAGAGTGTCCCCGAGTGCTGCAGCCGCAACCAAGAATGCCTGGTTCGTAGTTGCACTTCTCTGGATCTCCTTTGGGATGGCCACTTGCTACAACAAAGCCTAGGAGAAGCAGGTGCCACAGATAGCAGATCTTAGGGTGAGATGCTCTGATTCCTGATACAAAATTTCAGCTCTGAAATCTCAATAAATAAATAAATAAATAAATAAATAAATAAATAAATAAATAAATAAATCACCTGTTAGATGAGCCTGGAATGCCTGATGATGGGACCTTCTGCTGCATGTTACAGACAGGGTCACTGATGGTGATACAGCTATGGCCGCATTGTTCAGTCATTTAGTCGTGTCCGACTCTTCGTGACCCCATGGACCAGAGCTCACCAGGCCTTCCTGTCCCCCACTGCCTCCCGGAGTGTGGCCAAATCCATATTTGTTGAATCAATGACATCGTCCAACCATCTCATACTCCGCCGTCCCCTTTTCCTTTTGCCTTCAATCTTTCCCAACATCAGCAGGGACTTTTCCAAGGACTCCTCTCTCCTCATCAGGTGGCCAAAGTATTAGAGCCTCAGCTTCAAAATCTGTCATTCCAGTGACCATTTGAGGTTGATTTCTTTCAGGATGGATAGGTTTGATCTCCTTGCAGTCCAGGGGACTGTCATGACTCTCCTCCAGCACCACAGCTCAAAAGCATCGATTCTGTGGTGATCAGCCTTCTTTATAGTCCAGCTCTCACTTCCATACATCACTACTGGAAAAACCATAGCTTTGACTATCTGGACCTTAGTCAGCAAAGCAATGTCTCTGCTCTTTAAGATGTTGCCTAGGTTTGCCATCGCTTTCCTCCCAAGAAGCAGGTGTCTTTTAATTTCATTGCTGCAGTCGCCATCTACAGTGATCAAGGAGCCCAAGAAAATAATCTCTGTCATTGCCTCCAATTTCTTCCCCTTCTATTTGCCAGGAGGTGATTCAGTCGGACATGACTGAATGACTGAACCGCTAGCCATGATTTTAGTGTTGTTGTTGTTTTTGATGTTGAGCTTCAGCCCATTTTCCCCACTCTCCTCTTCCACCCTCATTAAGCGGTTCTTTAATTCCTCTTCACTTTCTGCTCTCAGAATGCTTGCCCCATCCTTTCCCTCAGAATCAGGACTGCTCTGCTGAGGTTTCCTTACCTTATATAAAACTGGTCACAGTACAGTAGGACTCCTGGTATCCACTGGGGATTGGTTCCAGGCTTTCCCGTGGATAATGAAAACCATGGATAAGAGAGAACGCCTGCCCACCCACCCCCAAACGGCTGTTTCCTGACAGTAGCTTGCTTTATGACTGCTGTTTGTGACAGTAGCTTGCTTTACAGATGCTCTTTGTGACAAAAGCTTGCTTTGTGGCTGCTGAATTATTTAATTTTTTTCCTCTGCCAACCGTGCATAACTGAATCAGTGAATAAGGAATCAGTGGATACGGGGGTCCTACTGTAATGCTGAAAACAACCCCGACTTCAGAGGGCTAAAAGTTCAAGAGAGACTTGCTTTGGATCAAGAGGGCTTGCATTCATTCAAAGCCCCAACACCTCTGAGAGAAGCAGCCAGCCATCTATTAGCAATATATATAAAACTCCTTTTTAGAAGAGGAGAAACAGGACATAATTTAGGTTCGCAAAAAGGGTTGTTTGATTGTCCTCGCTTACACAGAACTTTACTCTCCCCTGTTCTCTAAACACAGATAATAACCATGGCAACTCTTGTATTTCAAGGCTCTTACAACTATGATCACACCTTTCTTAAAGAAACACAAAGCACAACCAGGTGGGCTTTAACCTGTAAATCATTTGGGTGGACTCTTTTATCATTTATTGCTGTTTCTCGGTATTTAAGAGAGCCCTAGAGACGCTAAAAGGCAACAAGCTCCAGTTTTGTACCTCTTCTTAGTCTAACCCCCCCCCCCACCAAAACCTTTTAGAGATTTAGACATACAGACCAATACACCCACACCATCAGATGCTATATTTAATTGGGGTGGGAAATTATTGATGTGTCCGTATGCTGTGGGAAGTCAGTAGATCTCTTGGTGAGGTGAAACACTAAGAGCCCAATTTGCCTGGAGTCGTCTGGTAGACCTCTTAGCTTCAGACAGTAATTCATAAGTCAGTTTTTCATATAGTAGAAAAACAGGATGAAAACGTTTCCATTTCACACCCAGTGAGTGTTATTATAAAAGTTACTTTTTGGAACACTCCCATGGCAAGATGAGTCCTTATTTTACTAGGGATGGGCACCTTACGAAAAACAACACACTGTTTTGTCATTTCAAAAGGTTTTGAACCATTTCAAAACAAAACAAAATAGCAGACAGCATGTTGCCCAAACCTAAACGAAATGATGTTTTTGATTCAAGAGGAGTTCCACCATGTCTTTTTTGGGATGTGGTGATCAGAATTGTACACAGTACTCCAGGTGCGGCCTTACTATCGTCTTGTACAGTGGCATTATAATGTTGGCTGTTTTATTTTCAAACCCCTTTTTGATAATCCTTAGCATAGAATTGGCCTTCTTCACCGCTGCCACACATTGGGTAGACATCCTCATTGAGTTGTCCACCAGCACACCAAGATCGCTTTCCTTATCCATCACTGATAGCTCAGAGGCCATGAGTTGATAGATGAAGTTTGGATTTTTTGTCCCAATATGCATTACTTTACATTTTCCTACATTGAAACACATTTGCCATTTTGCAGCCAATTCCCCTAGTTTGGAGAGATCCTTCTGGAGTTCTTCACAATCTTCTCTGGTTTTTACCACACAGAAAAGTTTCGTGTCATCTGCAAACTTGGCCACCTCACTGCTTATCCCTATCTCCCAGTCATTTATGAACAGATTGAAAAGCACCAGTCCCAGGACAGATCCCTGGGGCACACCGCTTTTCAGTTCTGTTCATTGTGAAAATTGCCCATTGACACCCACTCTTTGTTTCCTGGATCTCAACCAGTTCTAAATCCAGAAGAGGACCTGCACTCTTATCCCCTGAATGTACAATTTTCTCATCAGCCTTTGGCAAGGAACTATGTCAAAAGCCTTCTGAAAATCAAGATGACAGTATCCACCAGTTCACCCAAATTCACATGCCTGTAAACTTTTTCAAAGAATTCTAAAAGGTTTGTCAGAAGGCATGCTGATTTTCCCTCAGCAAGGTTTGTTCTTCTATGTGTTTTAAGATTTTCTCTTGCATGAGGCTTTCCACCATCTTCCCTTGTTCAATCTGTATGTTTGTTTGCTTACTAAGAAATTATCTTTTTATTTATTTTTATTATTTTTACTTAATTAAAATTAACATAACACATATAGCCCCCAAAACACATTGTGCTAAATTATCCTCCACCCTCAGGATTATGTAACAATATACATAACAAGGTTATGTATAACATTATATAACATTATATTCACTACATTTACATGTTTTATCTTATACATCCTGTCTCCTTCCAAAATTGAATTGATTCCTCAGACAGAAAGTAACCCTTATATTTTAGATATACATGATCCAGGAATTTATGCCAAATTTGATTTAAAACATTCTCATTTAACAGCCCTTTTATAACTTTAAATTTACAGGTCAATTTATCATTGATGACTAAACTCCATGTTTCACAATACCATTCCTCTAAACTCAATTTCTTATTATCTTTCCAATTTTTTTACCATTATTAATCTTGCAGATGTTACCATAAATATAATCAGATCCTTTACCTCTTATTCTATTTGACAATTTTTAACTACAGTATGTTTAGCAATGCTAATTCTGGACATCTTTCTATATTAATCCCTATAATTTCTTTTATTTCATTAAAAACTATTATCCACTCCTTTTGTTTTTCTTCACAGGACCACCACATATGATAATAAGTTCCTTTTTCCTTCTTACATCTCCAATACAAGGGTGTTATCTCGTTTATTACATGCAGTTTTACTATTGTTAAGTACCATCTCCATATAACTTTATAGCAGTTTTCCTTAATTCTTACTGAATATTTACATTATTCTTTCCCTCCATATCACATTCTAAATTTCTTCCTTTATCTCTCCATTTAAATCTCCTAGCCAAACCAGTTTTAGTGCTGTTGTTTTATATTTCTCCTCAACTAACATTCTGTATATTACACTTATTGTACCTTTTCTTTGATACTGATCTTCAAACTTTTCCCTTTTTTCAATAACTTCTTCAAACCCAGTCACTGCCCTACATTTCCCATCGTTTTTTTATCCAAACCTTAATCCAGTTATCTAACTGTCCTACGCTTAACCAGTTAAGTCTTTCTTTCCTTAATACTTCTTTTATTCTCACTATATCAAAGTTTTTTTAAAGGTAAAGGTTTCCCCTGCACATGTGTGCTAGTCATTTCTGACTCTAGGGGCAGTGCTAATCTTTGTATTCAAGCCGAAGAGCCAATTTTGTGCACATCCATGGCCACGTGGCCAGCATGGCTGCAAGGAAACACTGCTTTACCTTCCCACTTTTGAGGGCGGTACCTATTTATCTACCTGCATTTACATGCTTTCAAACTGCTAGGTTGGCAGGAGTCGGGATTATCACTGGGAGCTTGCTCCGCTGTGTGACACTCAGGATTCGAATTGCCAAGCAGGATTCGAATTGCAGCCAACAGTTTTCGGAGACTTAGTCCGCTGAGCCACCACGCCCAAACTTTTTACCCAAACTTTAATTTTAATTACCGTTTGTTCTGTCACAATTTACTTTTATCTTCAAATTTTCTAGGAAATTCGGTGAATCCACTACTCTTGTTAATGTGGAAATCTTTGGTCTTAGTATTCTTTTATACTCCGTCCCCCATTCCAACATATTATTTAAGAAAGGATTATTTATCTATACTTTTAAACATTTAAATTTACATCAAAAATATAGTTCTACATTATCACTAACCTATAAAATTCTAGATCACTCCATATTAATCTCTCACTATTTATTATAATTTCTGTAACATGTCTCAATTGATTAGCTATATAGTATAGCTTAACATCAGGTATACCCAATCCTCCTTTCTTTTGTGGAAGATACCACAATTTTTATTTATTCTTGTCCTTTTGTTCTCATTACAGTATCTATCAAATTTTGTAGTTCTTTTAATTTTTTATCATCTATCTTTATGGGTAACATCCAAAAAAGAAAGTTTAATTTAGGGATAATCTTCATTTTTACTATTGCCACTCTTCTGAACCACAATATTTTTAATCTATAATATTTTTGCATTTGCTCCTTAATTTGTTTCTTCAAATTATCTAAATTAGTTTTGACCATTTTTTGCATTTCCCAAGTAATATTAATTCCCAAATATTTAACATTATTTTTAATCTTCTCTTCAAACTTTTGCTTCATTTTACTTCTATTATCATTACTGTAATTTATTAACATACATTCTGATTTATTCCAATTTATCTTCAACCCTGTAACCTCCTCAAATATCTTTAAATGTACCTGAATATTATCTTGAGATTCTTTTGGTTCTTCATTTGTTAGCAATGTATCATCTGCAAATAATTTAACCTTAATCTCTTTAGTATTCACTATTCCTTTTATTTTGGTATCCTCTCTAATTGCATTTGCTAGTAATTCTATTACCCAAATAAACAATATTGGGGATAATAGGCATCCATGTCTTGTAGGATCTTTATTTGGTTTCAAAATTAATACTATCATTGAGTGTTTCCATGATTTTGGGATTTCTTCCCCCTTTGATATTTTATTAATTTTTTTGTTTCATTTTTGGTAAGAATAAATTCTTAAACATCTTATAAAATTATGGGCCTAATCCAGCTGAACCTGGTGTTTTAACTTTTTTTAGTTTATTTATAACCTCTACTATTTCTTCCTCAGTTATTTCTTTTCCATTTTTTCCATATCCTCTCTTTGTATCTTCTTACCTATATTGTTTTGTATATAAGTAGTCATTTTTTCTATGGGAGTCTTATTTGTAGTATATAATGTCTTATAGAATTCTTGAAACACTTTTATTTTATTCCTCATTTTATTACATCTGATACTTTTTTCATTTTCAATAGTACCTATTGTGTTTTTAATTTTTTTACCTGAATAAGTCTTGCAAAAAGCTTAGCATTTTTATTACTTAGTTCAAAATATTCCCTTTTCAGGTATATTAAATTCCTTTGAATACTTTCTAAACGTATTCCTTCTAGTTAAATAGCTTTTCTAATTACTTTATGTTTTTTTCTAACTCTCTACTCCTTTTTCCTTTGTTTTTTCTTTAATTTACACAAATCACTGATACTTATACCATGTGCTACACTCTTCATAGCATCCCATAACATTCCAGGTTGACCTCCTCCTTTCTCGGTGACTTTCCATATCTCTTCTAGATTCTTTTTCACATTCTCAACTACTTCTTTAAATCTAAATATATTATATTTATATAATATATAATATATAATATATTTATATTATATATTCTCCATCTTTTTGTTTCTCTGTAGTCGGGCTTTATATTAAATTCCATAATAATTTTTGCATGATCAGATACTTGTGTAGTTTCTATATCTATATTGCTTACTCAGGAGAGTAAATCGTTTGAAACAAACATATAATCAATCTGGAGAATGCTTTATGAGAAATATGAGAATTTTCTTTCATCTCCCTTTAGTGTTCTCCATGTGTCCTTCAAATCAGTCTTAGTAATTAATTTGTTTAGTATTGTTTTCCCTGATTTCATGTTGGGTTTTTTGAAGTTTTGTCTTATCTTTAATTTTATTCATAACCATACTAAAGTCTCCAGCCATAATAACAAAGCTTAAATGGATTTTATTCATCTCTTCTAACACTGTAGTAATTTTTTCCTGGTTCTCATTTGGTGCATATACATTCACCAGTGTACATTCTTCTCCTTTAAGTCTTCCTTGTATCATTATATATCTACCTTTTTGGTCTTTATTTACTACGTTTGTTTTAAACTCACAATTCTTTGATAGTAATATTGCCACTCATCTAGGATTTTGAATTCCCAAATGACTTTTCATAAATATCAATCCATTTACCTTTAAGTTCATTTCCCCCGTCTTTTTTGATGAGTTTCTTGTAGGAATGTTATATCATCACACTCATTGTTTATCATCCTCTGAACTTTGCCTCTTTTCAGATTAGAGCAGAGGCCTTTCACATTCCATGTTGTAATATTTATATTTTTAACCATATTCCTTTGACATTCCAGCTTCTATAATCCTGATCTGTGTTTCCGCCTTGTGTGCACAATAAACAATCCATAAACATAACATTAATATAACAGAATATTGACACCACCCTGCTGAATCCACACCCTGAACCCACCCTCTACATCTTTCCCCATATCTATCCCTCTTCATTTACTCTGAAGCAAATAAAGGAGCCCCGTGGCGCAGTGGTTAAATGCCTGTACTGCAGGTAAAACTGTGCTCACGACCTGGGGTTCAATCCCAGGTAGCAGGCTCATGGTTAACTCAGCCTTCCATCCTTCCGAGGTTGGTAAAATGAGTACCCCGCTTGCTGGGGGGGGAGCAATGTGTAGCCTGCATACTGTAATTAAACGGTAAACTGCCCAGAGACTACTTGAAGTGGTATGGGATGCTATATAAGCAGAACACTTTGCTTTTTGCTTTGAACTCCGTGTGAGACATAATGCTGGACTGGATGGGCTGTGGCTTGTTCCAGCAAGGCTGTTCTTATGTCCCCCCTTTCTTCTTATCAAGTATCCTGGGTTTATGCTTCCTCCAACCCTTAAGGGGGGGAGGCTTGGTTTACATTCATGACTAGGACTGACCCACATCTGTCTGCCTGCTCCATTTTCCCCACTATCTAATCTTCTACATGCTTATTCTTCCTCATCACCATAGGTTGCTTAAGGCATTCACTTATTTCTCATTCCATTAACTCTCGCTCATTCATATCATCTCCATCAATGGATTTGCATTCATCTTCTGAATCAGTTTCAGTTTCAGAAACTGGATCAGATCCAAGAGTCCCTCCTCCTCCTCCTCCTCCTCCTTTACTGCTTGCCACTCTTGATAAAATGTCCATCTCTCTCATCCAGTTCAAAGCACAATCCTGCTCTTCATTTTGGTAAACTTGATCCTTATAATATATGTGTATGAAGACTGGATACTTCCAACTGAATTTTTTTGATTTGTCTCTTAATATAGTGGTAATCAGTTTCACTGCAATTTCACTGCAATTTCCTTGCTGCTAGATCAGTATTTTCAAATACTTTTAAATTACTAATGTTTTTTTCTTCTGGGCAAACCCTTTGGAGTTGAATAACTTGGCCCCCAAACCTCTACAAATTGGGGGTGCTTTAAGGGGAGAGCTTGAGGAAGCTGCACTGTAATTTTCATGCTGCTGGCTGCCTGGGATCACTATTTTCAAGCACATAACATTGCAATTAAAGTGTTTTTTTCCTGGGGACACCCCATTTGAAGTTGAATAACTCCGCCCCATGAACCCCAAATCTCTCCAAATTTGGAGGGATTAAAGAAAAGAGGCAAAGGAAGGTACCCACCAAATGTGGTGCCTCTAGGACCCAGGGGAGCTGTTTTACAGAGAAATGAATTGGTTCATTTTAAACAAACAACCACCAGTTTGTTTTGTTACTAACAAAACAAAGCTTCCCCATTTCGTTTCATTCCCTTTCATTTCATTTCTTTACCTAATGAACCGATGAACTAATGTTTCATTTTTCATTTAGTGCCCATCCTTAGCTTTTTAAAAATAGCTTTTATGTGTATTATTGTGGTTGTTTCTGTTAATGGTTTTAGAAATTGAACATTTTTGAAATGCATTTCATTCAGCAAATAGTCCCTTACAACTAAGAAAATGCTACACCAACAACCACATCACTCCTAAGCTTATAACCCCCACTTAATGAAGAAGCTGGGCATCATCCAACCATCTGTAACCTTTTAAAATATCTCCCTTGAATTAAGCAGCAAAGTATGTTTTCAAATCTTCCCCATCAAAGTAAAGGTATTTAAAAATGCTTGAATTTGGCTGTCTTTTGCCACATATTTTTAATACTACACAATCTGGCGGCTTTCAAAGGCAACGTCAAACATTCTTTTTGACTCTGAATGTTTTCAGGGGACATTTGAGAATATTGTTAATGTGGCCTGTTTGGTAGGAAAAAGCTATTTCTCATCCATTGGGTGTGCGTAAAAAAATCTCACATACTTGCACGTGAAACGTGTGTGGGCTGAGTGAGCCTGAATCACTCTGTCCTGCCATTAGTACTGGACGCTGTTGCTGCTGCTGCCTGCTGTTATTAACAATGTGACTTCAAGCCCCTTCTGACATCTGTCAAGCCTCCCCAACGTTTCTTATGTACAGAATACTCAGAACTGGTTTATGAGTGTCTTTTTCTGGCATGGTGCAGCTCACCCAAGGCTGGATAGGTTGGCTGTTTTCCCGGGAGACACAATACAGAACTGAATTCCCCAAACCCTGGTTCTGCAGTCAGGTGTTCTAATTTGCTGAATTATTCAGTTAGCTGGCAGCTAGTAGAAGTCTAATGGTGTAGATTATGCTCCCCCTTTTCTCTGTCTCCTTTATATCTGCCTCTAAATTTCCTGCACCAAGGTGCTAATAATTTGGAGAAAGAGCCTACTTATTAGGATGAACCACCTAATGCCAAACTATAGTTCAGTATTCTGTGCATGAGCCTTGGTTTTGTGTAATCTCCTGTCCTCCTCTAGTATGACTGCAAGATGTTTCAAAACTTTTGCTTACTTTTTTTTTTGACCATCTCTGATACTTTCTATTATCACAAATGAAAGTTGGCTTGGTTAGAGTTATTTATGATCTCTAGACACTAAATCAGGAACATTAACAACAGCCAGTGTTCTGATGTAACAATTAAGCAGAATTATTTCAAAACAGAAGCTTTGCGATCTTCTTGTTGCAGCAGCAGTAGAGGAAAAGGGAAGGTGGTTTAGATGTGCCCACCATGGGGAATTACACTCCCAATCTCAGACTGCACAACTAGATACCTAAACCATTGAGGTATCCAGCCATACTTGTAGAAAATGCTTACACGGTAGAGGCGAAGTTCTCCTCTGCAACACTAGTACTTTAGGGCAAAAAGTGTACTTGAGCTTTTTGCCATGTCTGAATCATATCAACAAATCCTGGTATTCTTCAGAAGATTAGAATTTCTGGGATCTGTATTATTCAATGGATAAACAACAGAAATTGCATGATGTCGGAAGCCAGATGAATTTCTTCCTTGTTGAGGACTTCCCAGCATAGATCTTACATTGTGTCATTAACAAAGATATATACCTCCAAACATTCACCTCCACTCATCTTCAAAGGAAGAAACCTGGCAATACTGGGAACAAGGGTTTCAGGTGTATTTCACTGCAGCTGGAGTGGAAGATGCTTCTGATGGCAGAAAAGACACTGAAGAGAATCTTTTCGGCAGTTTAGAATCTTTTACACCCTTCCTAGTAGCTGCCTAGATGCCCTAAGCACATCAGATCTCGCCTGATTTCGGAAGCTAAGCAGGGTCGGCCCTGGTTAGTACTTGGATGGGAGACCTCCAAGGAATACCAGGTGCTGTAGGCGCCTGGAGTAGGAACTGGCAAACCACTCCAGTATTCCTGCCAAGAAAACTCCATGGATACGGAGTCATGAAGAGTCGGTAGCAACTGTAACGACACAACACACACACATACCCTTATGAATGTGGTATTTTGAGTTATTCTCACTTTGGAATCCCATACAGATTGATCGAACTATTACTGAATAATCTGTTACTGAACTCAAAGCCAGAACCGACATCTTTGGCTCTGTGCTCCTGTGAATGAAAAGAAAAGGGTCTTGAAGAGCCCTGATCTCACCCTGTATGCAGTAGATATGATTAACAGAGAAGAGCAAGAAATTTCTGTCAATTTCTGTCAATAAATTTCTTGAACCTGATAAGTCATAATGTACTTGTAGATGTGACCAAGACCCCCAAAAGATATTTGCTACTACATAAGCCGTGGAAGTACCAGACATTTGGAAAAACTTTCCATCATGTGGGATTAAAGAAAAATTATTTGCAACAGTATGAACGTCCCAAAGAGGAAGTATCAACAAACAGGAGAGGTGGAGAAGGATGCTGTGTTCAGCTTTACATAAACCATCATTCCACTGCAGAACTGACTCATGCTTCTAACAGTCCCTCTTCAGGTAAGGAGCTTGATGGTATATGAAGACTTTGTAAATGCCGCTGGAAACATAATCTAAAATCACATTAGGCCACAGTAAAGTATCATCATAAACAAAAACAACAGCCCCCTTAAAGAAAATCTTAGTTTAGCCAGCCACTGAGAGAAAACCTGCCTAAGTTTCTTCACATCCTTGTTTCCTGTGGGAGGGAGTTCCACCGCTTTGGAGTAATGACAGATAAGACCCTCTCTTGTGTCCTGACCAAGGTTCCCTTAAGGTGTGCATGAGCACATGTGTGCTTGCTTACCTCCACCCCACTCTGCACAAGGGTGGAACAGTGATGTGTGTGTGTGTTTCACGGATATGCGCAAAAAAGAGCCCTGCAAGTGGGGACTAATATTAGAGGGCAAGTTGGTCCTGACCAAACACACCTGTGAAGGTGGTAGGTTCACGAGAAAGGTTTCCTCTGATGATATTAAAAACTGGCTAACAGGGAAAGATCCCACCTTTGTGACCCAACTTTAAGGATCTATCGCTCACAAAGAGCACTTTGAATTGTGCAGGGAAATGGACTGGCAGGCATTGGAGCTGCTGTAACAAGGGAGTTACACAAACCCTGTAATTTGGCCAGTTACCCAAAGACAAAGGGATCCCTACAGATTAAATCAGAGAGTGGAGATGATCTCAGGACTTGCAGTAGCGACAATACAGTAGGAGCCTAGTATCAGCTGAGGATTGGTTCCCAGCCTTCCCATGGATAATGAAAACTGTGGATAAGAGAGAACGCCAAAATGTCCCCAAAACTGCTATTTTGTGATAGTAACTTGCTTTACAGCTGCTGTTTTGCAACAGTAGCTTGATTTACAGGTGCTGTTTGTGACGGTAGCTTGCTTTATGGCTGCTATTTTATGTCAGTAGCTTGCTTTACAGCTGCCCTTTGTGACAGTAGCTTGCTTTGCGGCTGCCAAATTATTTATTTATTTTTTCCTCTGCCAACCGTGGATAACTGAATCAGTGGATAATGAATCACTGGATATGGGGGTCCTACTGTATTAGCAACACATGACTTGTATTCTAGTTACCCATAATAAATTTATTTTTTGGATAAGGGTTGAATTGAAATTATATTTCAAAATAATGTAACTAATGAGAATTAAGTTCCTTTATTGGTACAAGTAGCACTTTCCATCTGCTTTAAAGCTACTTTTAAAGGGCATAGTTAGAGATATTTTAATAGGTATTTCTCACATTTTGTGAAATGGTCTTATCAATCCTCTCTTTTATAACAACAAAGCAACTGACAACACAAGGAAATTCCTTTTTCAAGCATTGTAATGATTAACGTCAGTAAAAAAACTTTTAAACCTCAGCCATGAAAAAAGGAAATTAATTTTGAAAAGGAAATTTTCCAAGGTCTTGTTGAGCCTATATTTCTGTTGAATCTACTGAAGAAAGTGCATGTGGTCAGTCACATTTCTGTAGACAGGCATTTTTGCTTTAAGCATTGGTTGAATGAACGATTTTAAAACAGGCCTGTCTTTAGAAGGCCACCCAACCCAGTGGGTTGGCTGGAGAAAACAGCCTTTTCTCCAGCCAACACATGGAGTATGTGTGTTTGGGGTGGGTGTGTGGGATGTAGTCCAAAGGATCTGAAGAGAAAGTGGCAAGGGAACTCTTATTTTGTATTTGGAAGTATTTTGAAGGTGCAGTCTTAGAATTGGCCGCTAGACAGAACCGAAGAGTGCTTTCTGATAGGTGAAGCAGAGTTGAGGTACCTCGTTGCCAGGGCGCCATTACTTTTTGACCACAACCTGGGTAGCAATAACACCTTCAGACCTCTAGTGTGACCACAAGAGTTTTTAAAAAGTAACATTCAAAGCTTGAAATGATCTCTTGCCCTTCTTAAATAGTATTCCTGGTGGCAAGAGAGATGGAAAATGCCAGAGTTGGGAGAGAGCTTCATTTACCAAATAGAAATAAAGACAGACTACTAGGAGGGAAAAAAAGATTTGAACAAACAGTAAAAACTGCAGTCTGCAAAGGCTGGATCAAAATATCACTTATTTCAATGGGATTTCTCTTCAAACAATAAATTATGGCTTTTATTACAAATATGTATTTCTCCCCCCCCCCTTTGTGCATGCCTTTAAATGGAAAAACTTGTGCTGACCTAGAAGATGGACTGTGTAACTTTTCAAGGGCTGAAACTTTCTCCCTATCTTTGCTATTTCTGAACAATGTTCCAATACAGAAACCAGGCCTAAAGCTGGCGCTTGTCTAAAGGCGAGAGCCATAGCAATTTTGGCAGGCTTTTGTAGATTTTCCTTCTGCTTCTTCCATTTGTTTTGTGCTCCTCTGGCTTATGATATCCACCAGCCGCGGGGCACACGTTCTTTAGAAGGGAGGGACAGCAAGTGCATTTAGGAAAAGGTGTCTGGAAGAATGCATGGAGACTGCCACACCTGCAGAGAGACTTTCCTCGGGAAATGATCAAGACCTGTACAGAACAAACTCCCTTTGAAACTCAAAGTCTGGATCACCTTCAGGTTGCCTGCAGGGGTGATGGTATCCTCCCAAACAGAGCTGAAAGGGATTCCAGGGTAATCTGAAGCTGTCCCAAAGTGATTAGTGTTTGATGCAAATAAGACTAGGACAGAGATCAAACACAAGAGGGTGTCTACAAAGATGGATGTAAACAAATTTCAATGGTTCTTGTACACCCCAGACAAAATCAAGATGGATATGGGTCACTGTGGAGCCGATGCTACAGAGAAACCCAAGCAGGAGGGAGTGCCATCTGCCCCTCCACCTGAAGAGATTCTGGATATCAAAATGAAACCCAGCCCTCTGGAGGAAGGGGTTAAAACAGACAGTCAAGCTGTGAAGGGCCAGTAGAGCAGGTGTTGCCTCAGTTAGAAAAATTGGAAGTGTGGGAAATAGAGAGGGTGGGAAATTCAAAGGGGGGGGGGGCTAGTGGTAGAAAAAACTGGGCATAAAAGTAAAGCCCTCACATTCTCCCACCAGGCTGACAGTGTGGTTGGAGGATCCAGACACTGGCAATTGGGAAAAAAATAATGACGCCGGATCATGAGACGGACAGTTATAAAAGAAGACAACATTATTGGTTAGGTTGTTCCTACTGGGGCGAGCAGGTGTATAGGAAGAAAAGAAAAGAAATACGTCTGCAATTGGAGAAGGAGAGGGAGGTTTGGGCACAGGTGGAAAGAGAAAAGGCTTTTAAGACCTGGTGTGATAGATTCCGAGAAAGCAAAACAAAATGTTCTGCTTATAGCTTTCCCCATACCACTTCAAGTAGTCTCTGGGCGGTTTACAGTTTCATTACAGTATGCAGGCTACACATTGCCCCCCAGCAAGCTGCGCCACGCAGGAGCCTCGTGGCGCAGTGGTTAAATGCCTGTACTGCAGGTAAAACTGTGCTCACGACCTGGGTTCAATCCCCAGTAGCAGGCTCAAGGTTCACTCAGCCTTCCATCCTTCCGAGGTCGGTAAAATGAGTACCCAGCTTGCTGGGGGGCGGCAATGTGTAGCCTGCACTCTGTAATTAAAAATTGCAAACCGCCCAGAGACTGCTTGTAGTAGTATGGGGCGGTATATAAGCAGAACACTTTGCTTTTTTTGCTTTTACTAATTTTACTGACCTCGGAAGGCTGGAAGGCTGAGTGAACCTTGAGCTTGCTACCTGGGATTGAACCCCAGGTCGTGAGCACAGTTTTACCTACAGAATAGGCATTTAACCACTGCACCATGAGGCTCACTCAGAAGAAGGATTAAGCCCCACAGGTTTGGGATTGAAACCAGCTAAGCATGTGGAGTAGATCGGCTTGAAGAGCACAGGATGCGGGGTGAAGGTACCGAGTGAGAGTCATGGAGTGAACCCCTAAAGAGAGGTGGTATCTTGGATACAGGAAAGAAGTTGATAGCAGTTTATTTTTTTATTTGTTAAAAGAAAACCCTAGTGGTCCTTTCCTAACCCCGGCTGGGGCTGCTACCCAAGTTTCCAATCCTGTTAAAGAATTAAGAAAAGAAAAGAAATAATAAACAAGTTCTGTTTTTTACCCTCTGAAACTCCTTTACTAAGTAAACAGTTGTACAGCATCCTGTCAAAGGATGAACCCTCACAGTCACATTTTATTTATTTAAAATGTCTTTACCCTGCCTTTGCCCTAAAAAAGGACCTGAGACAATTATACGTCATTAAAAACAAAATATAAAAAGCAGAAAACAGTAAATTGTTGAAATGTTAAAGACAAATCAATGATATATTTAAAATGTTTGGTAAAAGCATTAGTAAGAACAGATTTAGAAGCAACAAAATTATAAATAATTCTTTTTATTGTCTCCTAGACAGCAAGGCACTAATGTAAAACCTGTCTGAAGAGAAAGGTTTTTTCATACTGTAGAAGGAGAGCAAAGATGGGGCCAGCCTGGTCTCTGGTGGGAGGGAGTTCCTGAATCTGTAAGCATTTCATCAAAGCAAATGTGACAACAGGTAAGAACATAAGGAGAGCCCTAGGCCCCATCTAGTCCAGCTTTCTGTATCTCACTGTGGCCCCGCCAAATGCCCCTGGGAGCACCTGAGACAATGAGATATGTGTCTCCCGATGCCATCTGTCACTTTGAAGTACATTCCTTGCCTGTCCTGGAGATAACATGTATTCCCCTCATGGATTGTAACCTGAGATGGACTTTTCTTCCAGAAATCTGTCAAATCTCCCTTTAAAGGCATCTAGGCCAGATGCTATCACCATATCCTGCGACAGGGAGTTCCACAGACTAACAGCATGCTGGGTAAAGAATATTTTTTTTGGACTGTTCTCACTCTCCCAACCCGCAATTTGAGTGGATTGACCCCTGGTTCTGTTATTATGTGATAGGGAAAAGAGCCTCCCTCCCTTCACTTTATCCACCCCCTGCATAATTTTGTACATCTCAGTCATGTCCCACCTTATGTACAGTATCTTTTTTCCAGAATAAAGAGCCACGAATACTGTAGCCTTTTCTCAAGAGAAGTGCCCTACTCGAGTAATCATTTTGGTTGCTTTCTTCTGCACCTATTCCAGGGCCACTATGTGTTGTTGTTGTTGTTTCTTAGATGTGGTGACCCAGAACTGTACATAATATAGTTGTGACATTACCATTGTTTTGTACAATGGCATTATAATATTGACTGTTTTATTTTCAACCCCCTTTTTAATGGAACTGGCCTTACCACCACACACTGGGTTGATACTTTCAGCAAGCACACCAAGATCTCTTTCCTGATCTGTAATGGACAGCTCAGAACCCATTACCTGATAAGTAAAGTTGATTTGTTTGCTCTAATCTGCATTATTTTACATTTTCTTACACCAGGGTTGGAGAGCATTTAAATATATTTAAAATAATTCTAGTGAGTAAAACTAAATTCGTTGTGCAGTTAATTGTTGGCAGAATCCTGTTGGATAACCTAATGGGTGTATCTCAACGTAATTCATCATAATACCCATGGTACCTATCCACAAAGCACTTCTGCTGGTGCATTGTTCAGTTGGTCATATTGAGGATGTTTGCAGAAGTTTGCATTTTGGTCGGATTATTCTAGCTGCACAGTAGAAGTGAAGGGATTCACGGAGCAGAATAACTTCAAATTCCTGGGATTGGTACACCCCTTTTCTCATCAACTGGCACCTAACTGAAACATGAGTGGTAGAATTTTTTTTAAAAAAACCTTCATTACTTACAATAAAACAGATTGAACTGCGAAGTTGACAAACATGGCTGACTGACTTTGAGCAAAAGGCTTCAACAAACTCATTGCCTGCTCACAGATTATTGAGAGGAAAAAGGATAAAAAGTGCCGGAGAAGAGAGAGCTGGGGTTCTCTTTGAATTCAGAAGCAGGAGGGAACAAATGGTTATTGATTGACACTTACTCCAGCCCATAAAGGTTCCTCCCACCCATCCCTACTGGAGGCAACATGGGAGGTTGGGAAAATTTTGCAATTTTGGGGGCCATTTTAGGTTACCCCTGCAGGAATCGAATTTTGCCCAATCATGTTGAATGTAACTTGTTACAGTTACAAAGGTTTTTATTAAGAGTCTTATTTATAATGGTAGCTAAGTAACTTGGGGATTCTTGGAACTAGAACCAAAACTCAGAGGAACTAACTGAAACTAATTATTCTTGAAAAGTAACTTTCCAGACTCTGCAGTGATACCATGGATATGAACCAGATGTAAGTAGTTGTTCTCTTTTAATCACATCATGTGAATAAAAGATACCGCTGTGTGATCAGCTAATTGAACTTTTTATGAGCTGTTTTAAACAAACTGTTAAAAAAGAGGGGGAAACCCGCTCAAACAGTTTTGTTGCTGTGTACCAGGTACTGCCTCATAAGATATAGCAATAGAACGTCATTGTTGTCTGAGAGATACGTAGCACATAAATTCCTAGGCTGTAAGGCATAAGGTTAATACTTATGAAAATGTAGCTGATAAGGTTTCAGAACATTGGATAGATTTTCAGTGTGGATAGGAAAATATTCCAGAAATTTAGCAGATCTGGAGTAGAAGGCAACTTGTTTAAAGTGCGATATGGCAGCCTCTGTTATCATGACTGTTTCCCGAGAGACAGTTTATGGAAGGTGGTTTTACAAGGCATTCCTGAAACACCTCCAGATTTCAAATATGCAATATAAACCACCTTATGAAAACTTCAGAACTAACTCTTGATTTATAAATAGCTTCACACCTACTTTAAATGTAGGAGAATTTCTGAGATCAAGAGTGGCCACTTAAAGAAATAAATACTCAGGAGTACCCATTGAAGGACCTTTAACATCAAAGGTCAGCAAGCCACCTACAAGATTAAAGACTCGTTTTTCAGTAAGAGGAGTAAGACGTCCCAATAAATTTTAACCTTAATATTCTCAAGAAAATATAGTTAATTATTTTCATCACGATTAATATTTCTTTTGAGATCAATCTGTTGAAAAGAATTCCTAACATTTTGACACTAGAACAACATAGAAACAGAACCCAAGAGGCACATGTTTAGCCTTCCATGAGGTAGCAGATGATGGAAGGTAGCAGATGATGGAACAGAACACTACTAGGAGCTCCCTCAACTGTCACTCTTGAGGCATTCACCATCCCTTGATAAATGGTCTTGTGGTCCCCAGGTTGGGTGAAGGACATAACTCTGTTATAAGTGCTAATTAAAATAAGATCCCATTATATATTGAACTGGGAGTGGGTACCATTAGGTCCTTTGCCTCAGGAGGTAGGGTGAGCAAGCCAAGAGCATCTCATCTCCTGAGATTTGAGGGTCAAAACTTGAAATGAGTGAGCAGACGGTTGTGATGTCACCTGAAGATTCAGGTTACCAAGGGGATCACGTACAAAAGAGGCTCAAATTCAGAACTAAAGTAGACTACTTTGGTGAGATTAGGCTTTGTCTGAACTGAAGCAGGTCATCCTTGCAGTGCTTCAAAGCAAATTGAGTGGCTCCTGGAACTTCAAGTGCAGGCCACTTGGAAGACAGATCAGACTGTATCAGAAGACTACTAAATTGGTGGCATCCCTGCTTCAACATTCTGTAAAAAATGCTTAGGGAGAAAGGGAAAGGAAGGACAATATGATTTTATGATCAGCAAATCTAGTTTCATCCAAGGGGATAATTCATAGAATCACAGAATCATAGAATTGTAGAGTTGGAAGAGACCTCAAGGGCCATCCAGTCCAACCCCCTGCCATGCAGGAACCCCCATCACAGTATTTCTTACAGAAGGCCATCCAGCCTTTTCTTAAAAAAAACCCAAAGAAAGAGACTCCACCACCCTCCGTGGCAGCATATTCCACTGCCGAACAGCTCTAACCGTCATTAAGTTCTTCCTAATGTTCAAATGGAATCTCTTTTCCTGCAGTTTGAAACCATTGCCTCGAGTCCTAGTCTCTGAAGCCATGGAAAACAAACCTGTTCCCTCTTCAGTATGACATCCTTTCAAGTATTTAAACATAACTATCAGCCTTCTTTTTGAAAGGCTAAACATTCCCAGTTCCCTAAGCCCCTCCTCATAAAATATCTCTTCAGCCATCCTGGTCGCCGTCCTCTGTACCTGCTCGAGGTTGTCAACATCTTTTTTACTAGTGCTTTCCTTTTTTCTTTCTACAGTAGTCACAATGTTTTAGACTTTAGAGAATACAGTACTGTAGAAATAACATCCCAGTTACCATTAATTAGCCAGAAAACAAGGCCTTAAAATGTTTTTTCTTCATCAGAACTTCTTAACTAGTAGAGATGGGCTCGACCAGGAAAAAATTTTTTCAAGTTGTCGTTTTTCGGGACGGGTCCGTTTCGGCTCGTTTCCGTTTTTCGCGAAATTTTTCAAAAAATTATCGTTTCGTTTGTTGTTTTTTCGTCTGTCGTTTAGTACTGGTTTAGGGGGGGTAGCGGGCTCCTGGAGGCACCCGTGGGTGCCTCCTCTCCTCACCTGCTACAAAATAGCATGCATAGCCATATGGATATGCATACCAAGTTGCAGACTTGCTTAGTGGACAGTGACACTGGACTGGCAGAGGCACCCCTCTTTGGGGTGCCTCCTCTGCATCAGTCAGTGAGAGAGAATGCGGGCTCTCACTGTGTCTCACTAAGAAGGGAAACGTACTTGCATGTAGTGCAATGCGAGTACACAGATCTGGCTTTAGGGTTAGGGTTAGCGCAAGGGCTAGGCTTAGGGTTACAGGTAAGGTTAGGGTGAGTATTGGGGTGCACCTCTGGGTGCCTCTCTGACCCACTTAGAAGGACAGTGTACTGGCGTATGGGTTAGGGTTAGGCTTAGGGTTAGGGTTCGGGCTAGGGTTAGTGGGCTTTTTATGCCCGATTGGCACATCCCAGAAGTCTCTGTGGTCAATACCTGGCCAAGTGGCCATGCAATTGGTGGAATGGCTCCAAAAATTTGCATGGTCACTCCCATGGCCAGCCCATCATTGCGCAGGTGTAAATAAAATAAAGTAAAATAAAATAAAATCAATGGAGAGGAGGACAGGAGACATTTTGTTGCAAGAAAAACCCACTGCTACTGTAAAAAATCTGGCAGTTTTAAAATAGCAATTTTCGCATGTTTCTATGGTGCTTTGGTGTGTTTTTGGACCACGATTTCAAAAAAAAGATTGCGGTCGCCCGCCCCATTTTGGATCCCCCGCCCGCACCGCATGGCAGGCGAGTTGGCGACTCGAGATGACAAGGGTGCCCCACCAGAGCAGCCCAGGACAGGAGGGGGGGAAGGCCGGGGACCCCCCCCGAAACCACCCCTCTGGTAGGTGCACTCTCAGGCAGGCAGGCAGGCATATTTTCGCCTGCTTTTTTGGCCGGGAATCGGGGTTTTTAAAACTTTTTTCTGTGCCGCTTGAATGGCGGTGGCGAGCTGGCGAGGCGGCGACGTTGGCGGTGGGACGACGTGGATGCCCGCCGGCCGCCACTCCAGCAGAGCAGACCAGGAAGGACAGGAGGAGAGGGGGGAGGCCGGGGACCCCCCCCCCCCCGAAACCACCCCTCTGGTAGGTGCCCTCACTCAGGCAGGCATATTTCCGCCTGCTTTTTTTGGCCGGGAACTGGTTTTTTTTTAACTTTTAAAAACATTTTTTTCTGTGCTGCTTGGCATCGCGCGATCGCCGCGATGCCAGGAATGACAACAACAAATCAGACCCAATTTTTCTTTAGTTGGTTCGAGTTCAAGTTCTGGCGGAGTAATTGTCGTTTCCTTTTCCGTTATGTAACGGAAACAAGGAACGGAAATGGAAACAGGAATTTCGCTAAGTCGTGCCCATGTCTATTAACTAGTATAGCTGTCTACCAGTCAGGTTTCTTAGACATTTATTTAACTCTACCGAGGAGAATGAAACTGTATTTAATATGGTGGGTTGGGTCTAGAGTTAGGTGTGTGCAGCTGGGCAACCCCTTCCCTTGGGCAGTCTTTCAAGGCGACTAAAATGCTATATAGAGGGTTGAGAGAACCTTAAGTGAGCTGTAATGTGAGGGGGGTGGTGATCAAAGAAAACTGGGTTAAAGCCCCTTCTATGACTGGAATCCTTTTGTCCAAGCCCAGGAAGTATAAACAGCCAAGAGTTCTCAACAAAATGCTTAGCTGCTTGAAGATTTGTCTAGTGTGTTTGTACACTGCTGTTTACATCTTTTGTGGCGCAGGCATTTATTACTTTACTATTTGGGGTGATATTTTCATCACCCTACCAGTCAAGATCAAGTGCTAATGAAGGGAAATAATTTTCCACTAGGTTGGGTTGCTTGTGATTCACCCCATCAGAGCGACTCCCAAGAAATGGTGCTAATTAATGCCGCTTCATTATGCTGTTTGTTGTAAATGATGGTCCCTTGCTAACCTTTCCGCTTCAAATTAATATGACACGTTGACAATACAAAAGGAGGAAAAATATTAATATAGACATATTTCATATAATACATGTATAGTGCAGCAACACTGCTCTGATTTTCTAACACTTCCTTGTAGTACAGAAGAAGGGCTTGTGGGTTTGGGGGTTTACAAATAAAATTTGACAGATACTCCAGGTTTGCTCATGCCAAGGTTTTATTGTCTGGAAGGAGGTCCCTATGCCTGTATATATTAAAGTGTGCACCTGCCTTCAATAAGCCCACATTAGGGTATGCAAGTGAATTTCATGCCAAATTTGCCTTATAAAATATGTGTAAAAAAGTACAGACATGTTGCTGGTAAAAGGAGTTCGCTCCACTGCCCCCGACAAGTCATAACTGGAGAAATTTAGTGGTGATGAAAGTGTCTGAAAAGGGCAACGAAACAATATTTTTTTTAAAAAAGGCCAACATTTTAAGCTTTTTCATGTAAAAATTAAAAGTAACAACCCCCAAACTATTCACACGCTATGGACTTCAGTAACAGAAATTGACTCAATGCAGTATACACATCAATACAGTGTAAACATGTCGAACCTGTCTATTAATGCTGTAAGATGTCCTTCAATTCCTTTTCCTCAAATACTTGAACATGTCTTAATTGTACTGGACTGTGTATTATCCCTCATTACTGTAAGCTGCCTTGGGTCCTTTTCCAAGGAGAAATTCAGGGTAAAAATACTCTAAAATAAATAAATAAATAAATTATTCATAGTATCCATAGATATACAGTATATAAAATCAACTCGGATACGTTTTGCACCTGGAAGTTTCTTACATATTTGAAGGACTCTCTAAGAAGTATATGTAAGTTTGCGATAAGAATGAAACACCAAATAACCTCACAAAGACTTATGACAGTGGTGATTGTGACTGACCCTGTAGATATAAAACAAACAAACAAAAGGCACTTCCAGATGTGTCTTCTGTTATAAATCTGTTTTTCTGCTGGTCTAACTGGTGTTTTTCATGCCATCCACATAGTATTCACCTTCATAGCATGTCAACACTTAAGATAAATGTATTAGATTCTAAGTGTCTAACTCTACACCTTTTTTCAGACATTATAAATTTCATTTTTCAGGCCAAAAGCCTCACAGAGTGGTTTATGTACAACCAATAAGAACAGCACAGCCACCTGTGCCTTTTTCCATGGCCCTTGAACCCCTACAACCAACTGAATAAAGTACATTCTGCATTAAAACAAGTTCTGTAGGGGACTCATACCTTCCTTTAGCAGAATACAGCTTCTGAAAACCGCCCAGGAAGGGTGGTTCTCCTTCAAACTAGGTATGCATCCAACGTGCATCTTTTTCTTTTTATGTAATGAAAGGTAATTTCGAGCAACTAGAAGTGGAAATTTTCCCATTTCTGGTGGCTGCCATCCTACTGATTTTTGGAGGTACAGCTTGCGGTGGGATCAGGGAAGCTGACATAGATCCCCAGAAGCACTGCAGCTGTCTACCCCAAATTACATACATATGACACTAAAGGAAAAAAAATGGAAGGGAGGAAAAGAGAAACCAGCAAATATTCTTTCAGCAGGACTGGTGAGATGCAGATACAGTGGACCCTTGTATAACAAACGGTTTGTATAACATAAAAAAACTTCCTGACGGTTAGAGCTGTTCAGCAGTGGATATGCTGCCACAAAGAGTGGTGGAGTCTCTTTCTTTGGAGGTTTTAAAGCAGAGGCTGGATGGCCACCTGTTGGAAATACTGTGATGGGGGTTCCTGCATGGCAGGGGGTTGGACTGGATGGCCCTTGAAATCTCTTCCAACTCTATGATTCTATGATAAAAAATTCCGGAGATAGGGGAAATCTGCTTAACAGAATCGCCAATGGGGCAGATCTGTACAACATAAAAATGGTTGTGATTATTACTCTGTTTTCAATGCTTTCCTATGGGAAATTTGTATAAAGGAAATTTTGCTTAACATAATTTCATTTGGAATGAATTAATTGCTTTATACAAGGCACCGCTGTAGTTGAATGGCTGTTTGTTTTTATTTCTTATTTGAATAGGAAGCTTTTCCTCCTTTTTTCTGCCATCTCTCTCTCTCTCTGTGTGTGTGTGTGTGTGTGTGTGTGTCATTCTGAATGTGAGGGGAAAGTAATATGGTGGAAGCATGCAGGGATTGAACTAGTTACACAACTCCAAATTGATATTACTTAAGCTGAGGTTATGATGGACTGTGAAAAGAATCCGAGCAATTACTCAAATGACCGCTAGAAAAGCAAATGAGGGCATATGTTGAAATGGCTCCAAATTGCTAGTTTAACGTACTATCTGGCACCATGTGGGTGCTGTGGGCAGGCCAACACATTTTCCTGCAGGTATACAAGCCCATTTGTATTGATGGCCCGAACTAATTTTAGCTTGAGAAAACAAACAACGGTGGTTTTGTTCAGAAACTGCCCTTGTACGAAGTCCCGGGTGACTTCTCAGAATCATTTAAGCCCTCTAACCGCTTCTTGCTGTCCCCTCATCATGCTCACCTTGCAAAAATATGGACTGGAGTGTTATTATTGCTAAATGGTTGGAGGAGAAAGTAATTTTCTCAGATACAAAATGACAAGGCCAAACAGTTATTATAAAAATAAATTACATTACAATCCTATATGTGTCTGTTCAGAAGGTAGTCCCACTAAAGGCGACAAGACTTTTTCTCAGACAACTGTGTTGTGCTGTGTATTCTACCACAACATTCGCTTTACGAGATCTATAAACTTTTATTCTAGCAACAATACTTCATGTCTGTGTTTATGCTGCAAAACAATAATATACTGTAGGAGTCTTTGGGGTCTCCCCACCCCTCTTTTCCCCCTAAAGGTAAACACATGTGGAAGTCTTTATGGTGAGAGGCTGCTTGCCGTGGAGATGCAGCGTGGAATTGATGTAGAAGGCAGCAGGATAGCTCTACTGTTACACACAATGATATGGCCTCGGTCACTGGATGCATAGTTGGGGTGGGGGTAGGGCAATGAGGATGAAGACAAAAGTGCTTAAAGCAAAGCGTGCTGCTTATACCACCCCATAGCACTTAAAACATGTAATGGTCGCTTTACAACAACACCAACCTTTGAACTGCATCACTGGAAGGGACCCTCTGGATCAGTGGTTCTCAACCTGTGGGTCCCCAGACGTTCCTGGAATTCAACTCCCAGAAATCCTGGCCAGCTCAGCTAGTGATGAAGACTTCTGGGAGTGGCAGTCCAGGAACATCTGGGGACACACAGGTTGAGAACCACTGCTCTGGATCATCAAGTGCAGCCTGTCTCAAGGAGGCACAGTGGGGACTTGAACTCCCAACCTCTGGCTACACAGCCCAAGACCTAAGCCGCTGAGCTACAATTTAGTTATGCAGACTACACATTGTTCTCTCCCTACCCTTGCAAGCTGGGTACTCAATTTACCAACCTTGGAAGGATGGAAGGCTGAGTGAACCATGAACTGGCTACAGTGGTCCCCCGCCCTTTCATGGTTCATATTGCATGACTGCAGTGCCCAAAAGGGCTTGAGGGAGGGGGGGAAGGTTTTAAAAGCCAGTTTTTTTTTCTTCTTGATGGCAGATAATGCGTCTTGTGCGCTTGGAAGGGGGAGCCATTATCTACCCTTTCTCAGATAGCACAATGTCTTGGGCCTGCAGTGGTTGAGAAGGAGCACCCCTTTTCTCATGCAGCTTCTCATGTCCAAACTGCATCCCTTAAAGCAACTTTGCTTGGAAGAAAATGACATATGTGTGTGTGTCTTACGTATCACCAAGAAGAAGACCATGCATCACCAAAAAGGAGGGCAAAATATACAATTTTTGTTTTAAAAAATAATAATTTCAGAGCTTCTCAGTTGAGCGGGAGAAATGATGACCAGATGACCTACATGCTGAGTTTGAGTCTGCTGTCCAGGAACTCAACATGGATGCAAAACTGAAAAGTCCCTGAGTTCCTTCCTTCAGGTTCTTTATTTTCTAGTCAGGTATGGACAAGTGAGGACTTCAGATAGGGAACACCTTCAAAAACAGTGTCGCATTCTAGCAGCCCTTCAAAAGGACAGCTATCTTCTTTAAGGAGGACACAATTCTTCTAATCTAGACTTACTACATAGGTTTCCATATAACATATTGCTTCTGAGCAGTGTCCCAACTGCAGGTCTGGAGGCATTTGTGCTTGTCAAATGTGGGGAAGGAAGATTACCTGATTATGAAAAGGTTCACAAACCTACAACGGTTTCTACAGATTAATGCTTTTAGTTACTATTGTGACTGTGGGCTGTGAGCTATGGGAGTTGTAGTTCAATCAAACCCAAAATAGAGCTACAGTAATACCTTGTTTTGAGAGGAACTTGGTTTAAGAGTGTTTTGCAAGACACGTAAACGTCTCTTCTAAATTTTACCTTGATCAACAAGCACTGTCATGCAATACAAGCACGGGAGCAGGTCACATGATCGTAAGTGAGCCAATGGTCTCTCTCTCTCTCTTTCTTCCCATGCTGGATTGTAGGCAAATGTCTGGAATGTTCTGTCTCAGGCAAGCCTCCAGAGCGGAGGGAGGGGAGAGGACGACAGCTTTCACTTGCACTAGCTAGGAATGTTTTCAAAGTGGAGTGCAGGTATTTCTTTTGATTTATATTTTTATTTACCATAATTTGTTTCCAAAACCCTTTCTTATTTTCCCCCAAACCATTTCTATTCATGGGGCAGCTAGTCAAGTGTGTATAGGGCTACAAATTGCACTTTATTATTGCCACATTAAAAATACAGAGTAAAATCCAGTTGTTAGTCCCAAACAGAACAGATTATGCAGCCGGGTACCTAAACCATGGTGTAGACGTGGATTTCTAGTCAACTTCTTTTGTGAGTTTTGCCATTTTGTGCGTACAGTATCTGGTCTCTGGGACCTCAGAACGAATCATCTGAGTTTCCATTATTTCTTATGGGGAAATTTGCTTTGCTATAAGTGTTTTGGTTTACAAGCATGTTTCCAGAATGGTTTATGCTCTAAACCAATGCATTACTGTAAATGTAAGCACAATCTATTTAACACCAATTGTCCCTCTTACTTCAAAGACAATTCATAGCAAGCCACCCATCCCAAATATTTCTCTGCTTTTCCAAGGTGCTAGAGACCTCATAATTACTCCCCTGCAGGTACCTTTAGTCTTTAAGCTACAGAAGAACAAAAGAAAATGGCAGACTGTAAAAATGCAACTAATGGAGCAGTGGTTAAACTGCTGTATTGCAGTCAAAACTGTGCTCATGACCTGGGGTTCAATCCCAGGTAGCTGTCTCAAGGTTCACTCCGCTTTCCAGCCTTCTGTGGCAGGTAAAATGAGTACCCAGCTCACTGGTGGGGTTATGCATGTTAATGTATGGCCTGCATAATTAAATTGTGTACTGCTCAGAGATTGCTTTAAGCTTTTGCTTTTTTAAAAAAGGGCATAGCTCTATTGCAATAAATGTAGTAACTAATCCCAGTCAGTAATATGAACCACACACTCTCTCTCACACATACAACGTTCAGTGTCACAGAGTAACAGGTCCACTAGTCAACTGGATTTAAATTTCCAAGATTTCAGGGCTATGTCCAATGGTCCTTGCAATGTAAAACCCTGGATCCTTACAAGGCTGGATGAGGGCGGGGGCAGGCAAGTTTGGGTACAAAGGAGAGCTGGCTAGATTGTTGCAAAACCTAGGTAAAACCCAGCTGACCAGATAACGAGAACCTGTGTGATATCATGATACAGTGATGGACTCAGACTCAGGAGATCTGGGTTCATATCTTTGTTTGGCCCTTGAAACTCAGTATGGGGTGGCAGTGGTAAAGCATTTGTTAAATGGCCCACTTATCTTAAAAACGCATTAGGGTTGTTATAAGTGAGGTACAACATTGTGGCACACATAACACATGGAACCAGATAATATGGCAACTCAGTGTTGGAGTGGTGCTGTTTGCTATAAGGTTGATCCCTCTGCCTTGAGATCCAGAGAGGAAGAGCAATTTCCTGAGACTTTGTCTGATGTCCAGAGATTTCATATTGTCATACAGGAAAAGGAAGAATTTGTTGGCCTTGGATTTTGGAAGATCTGCCGTATAGACGTGGGCACGGAGCGGCGAAATTGTCCTTTCCGTTTTTGGTTATCGTTTCCGTTACGTAATGGAAACGGTAACGATAATTACGCTGCTCCAGCTCGAACCCGACCCGAAAAAAGAAAAATTGGGTCGGGTTTTTTGTTGTCGTTAATGGCATTGCGGCGACCGCGCGATGCCAAGCAGCACAGAAAAAAAGTTTTAAAAAGTAAAAAAAAAAAAAAAAACTGACTCCTGGCTAAAAGAGCAGGCGAAAATATGCCTGCCTGAGGACACCTACCAGAGGGGTGGTTTCTGGGGGAGGGTCCCTGGCCTTCCCCCCTCCTGTCCTGGGCTGCTTGCACCAGGCTGGGGGGGGGGGTTCATCCTCGTCATCTGTCTCGCATGCCATGCGGTGGGGGGGGGATCCAAAATGGTGACCACAATTTTTCTTTAGAAATCGTGGTCAAAAACACACCACAGAAACATGTGAAATTTATTTATTTTATTTATTTATTTTAAATTTATTTATTTTAAATGCCTGATTTTTAATAGTAGCAGCAGTGGGTTTTTTATAGCAATAAAACGTCACATTGATTTTATTTTATTTTATTTTATTTTTTATTTTTTTAGACCTGCCCATTTGGGCTGGGCATGGGATGGGACCATGCAATTTTTTTGAACCATTCCACCAATGGCATGGCCAGGTTTTGACTGACACTTCTGGATGTACCAGAGGGCATAAAAAGCCGAGGAACCTTCCAGAAGTCGCAGTCGGGTCTTGGATGTGGAGGGTGGAGGGCTGTGTGGCTGGCTGGCTGCTGCTGGCTGATTGGAGAGAGGCTGGAGGCTTTAGATTTAAGTTAGGCAGGCAGGGAGGGAATTGAATTTAGAAAATAATTTCTTTGATTCTCAGCTTTGTCTGCTGAAGGGAATAGCAGTTTATTCTTTTTTTTCCTCTGGAAGTTTGTGAGGATTTTTTTCCTGATATTGGGTAAAGGGGGAGGTTCGACTGGGAGGAGGTGTGGATTTATTTTACAAATATATTACATTGGGACGTCAAATCGTGCTAAATCGTGGCGGAAATGACAAACGACAAACAAAACGTCGAAACGACAAATTTTTGAAAAATTTTGCGACAAACGGAAACGACCCGAAACGGACCCATTCCGACAAACGAAAACTCAAAACATCATTTTTTCTGGTCGTGCCCATGTCTACTTCCGTAGATTCATGTTCCCGCACAGCCATTAAATTATCTGGGTGGTCTTTGACTTGTTCTCTCTCTCTCTCTCTCTCTCTCAGCCTGACCATCATCACAGGATGGCTGTGGGCTGTGGTGAAGATAAATGAAGGAGGACAGAGCGATGAGTTTGAGCAGAAAGGTAAGACAGAAATGAAATGAAATGAATGAATAATCATTTCCTAGCAGAACAAAGTGATTCAGGGTGTGGCTAGAGTGCAGGGGAAATACGCTTTGGTCCGCAATTTTTTCAAATCAGGCTCCTGCTGGTTTTTGCAAGTGAAGCTCCTGTAGCCAACCAGATGACAAGCAATAATTGTGCTAAAGGGGCATTGTTGAGGTCCCAGCACCTTTTGGTGGTGGGTGACTTCAACGTGCATGCTGGGACTGGGCTGTCTGGAGTGGCTCTGGACTTCATGAGGTCCATGGCATCCATGAACCTTTCTCAACATATCATCGGTCCCACCCATAGGTCCAGGAATACCCTGGACCTGGTGTTTTCCTCCATGTTGGTGTGGAGGAATCTAAGGGTTGGGAATGTCCACTCCCACCCTGTGTCATGGTCAGATCACAAAATGCTGACCTTCTCCCTGGCGGTTGCTGCCCCTCCTCGCGGGGAGCCTGGCCTTTCTGTTTGGGCCTGCCCCAGAAGGCTTCTGGACCCGGTTCGGATCTCGGAGGCCTTTGGGGGCTTTCTGGATGATCTGGTCGACGATTTGGCTGATGCCTTGGTGGACAGATGGTATCGATATGCCACTGATGCTGTCGACCAATTTGCCCCTAAGTGCCTCATCTGCTGCTGAGCCCACCCTTCGCCTTGGTTTACGGCATAGTTGAGGGCGATGAAGCAAGAAAGGAGGAGGCTGGAGAGCAGATGGAGGAAGGATCAGATGGAAAGCAATAGGGCTGCGGTTATATTGCTGACCAGGTACTATGGCAGGGTGATCAGAGAGGCGAAAAGATCTCATGCGTCCCTGAGAATTGGTGAGGCCTCGAACTGCCAGGCTGAATTGTTCAGGGTGGTTCGGGACCACACCAATCTTGGCCAGTGGAGGCCTCCTCCTAGTGATTTCACTAGTGAGTCCTCTGCAACTTATTTTAAATGTAACATAGAGGCCATCTAGGCCAATCTGGACTCCGGTTCCACTAGTCTTTCCCCGGTAATTGCTTGCGCCACACCCCCTCGGTCTCCCTGATTGGCGGAGTTTGGGTCTATGTCTCCAGCTGAGGCCTCCAGGGTGCTGGCCCATTGCCGACTAGTGGCTTCTCCATTCAACCCTTGCCCGTCCTGGCAGATCAAGACTGCCGGGGGGAGCATGGCGGAATGGGCTGCTAATTTTGCATCTGTTTCCTTCATGGATGGGATTTTTCCCGCTCACTTGATGGACACAGTGATCCGGCCCATTCTCAAAAGACCTGGCCTGGCTACTGACAATTTGTTGAACTATCATCCAGTGGCTAATGTTCCCTTTTTGGGCAAGGTGATTGAGTGGGTTGCTGTGGTTAGGCTCCAGTCATTCCTGGAGGAGAATCATGTCCTGGACCCATTCCAGTCTGGGTTCAGGCCATGGCATGGGACTGAGACAGTCCTGGTTGCATTGCAAGATAACCTATTGAGGGGGGCTGACAGGGGTGGCTCTACCCTGTTGGTCCTTCTCGATCTATCAGTGGCCTTTGATACCGTCGACCACGGTATCCTACTGGGCAGGTTGTCTGAGGCAGGGATTGGGGGGTCGTGCTTTGTGCTGGCTCCGGTCCTTCCTCGAAGGCTGTGCCCAGAAAGTAGAGTTGTGGAATGGACCAGGCCTAATAGGCTCAAACTCAACCCCGGGAAGACCGAGTTTCTGTTCCTTGGGGGGGGGTCCCTGGGTAAGTACAGTGGCCCTCTCCCCAGTTTGAGGGGACTGACCCTCCAGCTGGTGGAGAGTGTGAGGAGTCTGGGTGTTGTCCTGGATCCAGCTTTGTCCCTGGAGGCTCAGGTGGCAGCTGTTTCCAGGGCAGCCTTTTACCAATTTAGGATTATCGCCCAGATTCACCTGTACCCGGACGTGGGTTTCCTTAGGACAGTTGTGCAGGCGCAGGTGATCTTGAGGATAGACTACTGTAACGCTCTTTACATGGGGCTTCCCTTGACCCTTGTTTGGAGATTGCAGTGGGTGCAGAATGCAGTGGCCAGGCTGGTGGTTGGTGCGGGCAGGTTTGACTGCATCACCCCCATCTTGGCCCACCTGCACCTGCTACCCATTAACTCCCAAATTAGGTTCAAGGTACTGCTTGTGGTACCCTCCATGGCTTGGGACCTGTCTATCTGGCAGAGTGGATCTCCTAGAGGTCAGCTTCGTTCTTCCCCACCAAAGCCTTGCTCTCCCTGTCTCTCCAGGGGGCCACTCTGAGGGAGCCCTGAAGGGTCGCTACCCAGAAACGGGCCTTCTCAGTGGCTGCCCCGGCACTTTGGAACACTCTGCCGATGGAGATCAGGCTGGTGGAATCTCTGTTGGCCTTTAGGAGAGCGCTAAAGACATGGCTCTTTAGGGATAGCTCCAGTGATCGCTGAGTGCACCATGGTATGTGGTATGTTGGTTTTGTATTGTTTGACCCAGCCTTTTCTTGCCAGACTATGTGTTTGTGGTATGGATGGATGTGGTTGTTTTTATTTATCCCTTTGTTTTGTTATTGGATTTTTATTGTTGGTTTGTTTTTTGGATAGGCTGTTTATGCTGTAATTTGTTGTACAACTCCCAGAGTTCCTGTGGGAAAATCAGTCTGTTAATAAATAAATAAATAAATAAATAAATAAAAAGGAAGCAGTCATATGTGTCTGCAAGGAGACCCAAAAAAATGGAGGCTGCCTTTAATCAGCTGATGTGCTAAGTTCCATTGGGAGCATTCTTCTATTTGGTCTCTCCTCTCCCTTGAGCTGAAGTAGCGCTGATATATATCTATATACAGTGGAACCTTGACTTACATACTGCTTGACTTACATCATATTTGACTTGCAGCAAGAAGGGGCCTGTTTGACTTGAGTCGCAGGCTTTGACTCACATCTCAGAGCCACGGCGCAAGGCACCAGAATTGGGCAGCAGCCACAACCCAGCATCGCGGCTGCCACCTCCAAACTGCTCCTGCCTTCTTCCCCTCCTCCGGCAGCGGCGGCTTCGGCGAGGCCAGCTCAGAGCACCTGGAGCTGGTCCTCGGCCTCACCGAAGCCGCCGCTGCTGCCGGAGGAGAAGAAGGGCCGGGAGCTCGGGGCTAGCCTCGCTGGTTAGACAGTCGGCTCAGTCTTGTAAAAAATCTGGCTGCAGAAGTCTGGTCCACAATGGAAGCATTTTAGTTGGGGAGCTGTAAAGTTGTGGGACTCTGTTGAGAACTTGGAACGTCAGGTTAAAAATCAGTAAAACTTAAATGTTAGACATTGTTGCTATGAACATTAAAAAGTGGAGGCATATAACTTGTGGACTATAATTCCACTGCCTCCTCCTCTCTTTGAAGAGACATTTCATTTACATCCCCAGAAGGAATCTCCTGTCCCAGTCAAATTTGTGTTAAATTGCTGTTTTCAGGGGTCTTTTTCATAATCTAGAATGGATTAATCTGCTTTCCCATTACTTTCTATGGGAAACGTACATTTGACTTAAGTCATGTTTGACTTAAGTCTAGACCACTGGAACGGATTAATGACGTAAGTCAACGTTCTACTGTACTGTATCTATATATAAAATGCTGTTTGGAGACGATAGGCAATCAGTTGAGGGGAACTGACACCCTTGTGAATGGTCCTTTGCATCAGATCAATTGTTCAGGGCAGAAAGGGTAAATAGGCAAAGTCAGCCCACAAAGCAAAATAAAGCCACCTCTGTCGGCTGAACAAAAACAGACAATTCCTCAAAAGCCTTCCCCATACTGAACTTTACACCAGGTTTAATCTGATTTCATCTGATGTAAACTGCAGGGTAAAAATAGTCACCTCCTTGCTCTCCCACGAATCGCTTTGCTCTAGAGATGGGCAGGAACCAGAAAAACTGTTTGTGGTATGTTTTTCTGGTTCATGTCTGGCCCCCGCTTACCTGTTCTGACCACCTTCACCTGTGCCAGTGCCTCTTGTTTTGCCACCACTGCTGGCACAAGCACATACTCAGAGGCAGCGGTTGGCTCCTGGCAGGAAAGTCCGGCATGCTGCCTGTGCACACGTGCCCCCTCTCAGTTAGATGCATGCTCAGAAGCTGCAGCGTGGGTGGTGGCAGGAGGAGGTTGGTGGAGGTGATGGGGGGCAGTAGGAAGGGGGCAGGCAAGCACCCCCCTTTTTTCTTGATCTAAAACTGGGTGAGGAAATGAACCATGAATCAGCCTGAATTGTTGGGGGTTTTTAGTTTGTGGTTCATTTCGCCCGGTCTTTACTTTGCCCCTGCGTGACCAGATCAACTAATTGATGGAAGATGTACACTTAGTAACGGAAAATGCTATAGTCAAAGATACAGAGAGCCAATTCTTGTGTTACCAACAGCAGACAATAACCCTGCAGGGGTTAATGGTAAAGATGCTGACTAGCACTCTGCTGTTTTGGATTTAATGTTTACTATTTTACACTGTATAGGGGTGTGGTGGCTCAGTGGACTAGGGCTCCAAAAACTGTTGACTTCAAAGTCAGCAGCTCGGCGGTTCGAATCCCAGGTGCCACGCAGTGGAGCGAGCTCCCACTGTTCACCCCAGCTCCTGCCAACCTAGCAGTTCGAAAGCATGTAAAATGCAAGTAGATAAATAGGCACCGCTGTGGTGGGAAGGTAAAAACAGTGTTTCCTTGCAGCCATGCCGGCCACATGGCCATGGACTTGCACAACACTGGTTCTTCCGGCTTGAATACGGAGATGAGCACCACCCCTAGAGTCGGGCATCACTAGCACGCATGCGCAGGGGGAACCTTTACCTTTACCTTTTTATTTTACACTGTAGTCCCCCCCCCCCCGTTTTGGCACAGGTAGGTGGAAAGATGGGATCTGCTCTGAAGTTCTCTCATGGGCTTGGGTCCTTCAGAAGGCTCCTCATGTCTTTCCTGTAAGGCAGGCATGTCCAAATTTTGAGTGGCCCATGGCCTCTTCTCCCCACCAGCTCAGCCTGTCATGTATCCCCGCCAGCTGGCTGTTCCCAATACAGGATGGAGGCATCAGCTTGCAGTTTAAAGTTTTGCCTGCCCTCCCTGCCTCTGTCCACCACCACCCAGCCACCTTCCCAGCCTACCCGCCTCTGTTGCTGCAGTATCCTCCCTTCCTCCTTGCATGTTATAGAGACTTGTCAAAAGTCTGACCCGGGGGCCAAATGTGGCTGAACGGTCGGCCCCCACACATTTTCACCTCGCCAAATCTGGCCCTCCTTGCAAAAAGTTTGGACACCCCTGCTGTAAGGGCTTCCGCATTTTCAAAGAAATGCCCAAGAGGGTTTGAAAAGGTGGCGATGACCTAAATTCACATGAGCTCTCATTCTACCTGAAACTTTCCCTTGGAGAAATCAACCGTCTGCCTCCCAAAAGAAAGAAAGGAGCAACGCTTCACCTTCTTTCCTTCACAGGTAAAAAGCAGAAGGCCTCCTTGACCCCAGAAGAGGTGAGGTAGAACAGAAGAAGCAAGAATGAGCTGTGGGAAAGTAAAGCTATTTATACTGTGTGGTCCCGGTTAGAATCTCTGCTCAGCAGCTCTCCCTCTGAAGCTATTGTATAGGTCTCACCCATTTAGAGACCTATGCGCTATCTCAGTAACTCAGATACGGAGAATGCCAGATCATGTCCGTGACAGAGCCAGGTGAGAGTAGAAAATGCATGCATGAGCTCAATTGTTTTGAAGAAGTATTGCTGGAACACATACATAATACATAAATGCTTGACTTTTCAAAAAGCTGCCTCTCCCCTCCCCCCCTCCTATCACACTGAATCAGCACTATAAATATAACTCTGTGAGCAAACAAAATGTTTTATTTGCATAAGCCTTGGCTGAGTGAGAAAGTTGCTTTGCTTTAAGAATTTACTGCTTTGTGCACTTATATATATTTTTTACCTCTGCTTGTTTGGATAACCTGGTCCTACAGCAAAAACATCTGAATTTGTTGTTCTGACTTTACACTGGGGAGAGGTTTTAATGAAGGGAGTGTTTGATAACTTTGAAATCAGGCAATGCCATCTATAGTTCGTTACTTTCCTGCTTCTGCATTTGAGTTCTGAGGTACACCGAAATACAGGTAATTTTATGTTGAAGAAGAAGACAACAGCCTAATAACCTGTAAGGTAGGTTCATGTTATCCCTGTAACTCCATGTGTACAGGTATGGGCCTCTCCAGACTGGCCATTTTGGAGGTTGGGTGGAGCAGGCTACAAAGGGTCTGCTGAGTTTGAGGGGAGGAGTGATACTATATTTGCTCTTCCAATCAAACAACAACAAAAAAGACCCCTTGTAGCCAGATCAACAGTCAGTTAAGGGTGTCCCATGATTGTCTGTGGAGAGTCAGGGGAGATGAAATTATTATTTTTTCCATGTTGTTCTTCTCCCCTTCTGTTAGTTCCATTCTGTTTTTCTTCTTCTTCACCCTTCCTTGCCTCCCTTCTTTCATGCTTGCCTCACACGTTCTCTTTCCTCTCTTGGAATCAGCAGCCATGATGTCAGAGAATGCTGTCTCCAGGCTAAACAAGGAGCATTCCAAAAAGAATGCATGCCCTACTGCTGGGCCAGAAAGCTGCACAACAGCTCTTAAAGTGTTCTGCTTATATACTGCCCCGTAGCACTTCAAGCACTCTCTGGGCAGTTTACAATTTAATCATGCAGGCTACACATGGATCATTCAAACCAGAAACATTTGCACATGAGGACTTGTTTCTGATCCGAACTGTGCCATCAGCAATCCATATATTGGAGCTATATGCCAATGTGGACAAGCCCTATGTTGAAGGACAATGACTTGCCCAAAGATTCCTTGGGGGAGAAAAAAAATTCAGTCAGGAATTTCCTGATTCAGAGAGAGGTCTTAATTGTTCCACCAATTTTTATGCTCCATCACTCACATGATAGAAAAAAGCGTTGAGTGGAAAAAAAATGTCTTTTTGGAGAGGCTCTCAAGGAGAATTCAGCTACTGAAGGCAGCCCAGCCATTTTCTTTCAAACATGCCATGACTGTTTTTGCATATCATTGGTGCATTCTCTTTTAACACTCCTCTTAGCAGCCAAAGAACTTATCAGTGTGTGAAGTGACAGTGGTACCACTTTCTTTTAACACAGAGCTAAAAATAAGATAAATTTCCCCCTTAGGGGACATCACATATTTTCCTGTGGAAGTATTTTACAATGCTAATTTCTCTTTCTCTTCTCTTCTTCTTCCCCTGTCCTTGCTTGCTGTTACTGTGAATATGCATTACATTGGTCTTTTGTCAGGAGGGAGATGGAGCTCCTGAATATACAAATAGTATTGCTGATAGTGGATGAAGTTCAGTTCAGATCTTTATGCAGCTTTCGCTCCCCACTCCCCCTACATTGTTTTAAAAATGTATATTTCCAACACGTTTCCTGTGGTAACACAAATAGAGGGACTTGTAGTGAATAGGCCATGAGGGCATATGAGTCACTGCTACAATCCAGGCTGAGGCTTCCCCAAACCAGCCTGCTTTGCCTGCTTCCTAACTGATCCTGAATGTACATGTGTGTGTGTGTGTGTGTGTGTGTGTGTGTGTGTGTGTGTGTGTGT
>JAHTLZ010000007.1:31056623-31075339 GCA_023846285.1 Phrynocephalus versicolor | reverse complement strand
GTGTGTGTGTGTGTGTGTGTGTGTGTGTGTGTGTGTGTGTGTGTGTGAGAGAGAGAGAGAGAGAGAGAGAGAGAGAGAGGCGGTTACTTCACATCCGTTTTGTCTCTGTTAGTGTTGCACTTACGAATGGTAAAATAAAGTTACTTCACGCCCCCGGAATGGGTGCTTAGCGCGACAGTACTGTACTTGGTGCTTGGGTAGAGTTTTCCCTTGTCACTCTTTGTTCCCACTTTCTGTTCTGAGACAAGACATCATGTAGTAACGACTGTCACACAACAAAACATTCGTTTCTCTCAGAAAACTGTCCTTTTTTTATAATTTTGACTTTTCAGAAGCGAAATATCGAAAAAGAATTTTTTAACCCCCCCCAAAGGAAAAAGGAAGCTAGACAAATTCAGTGTTTGTCATGGTACAAGACTGTGAGGTAAAACTCGTCATGAGACAAATTATCATGACCATGGGAACACTGAAACAGGGACAAAACCACGTGATTACGACCAATCCTGTCACGGTACAAAACTAGTGGCTGAACAAAGAAGGATGTGAAGTAACCGCCAAAGAGAGAGAGAGAGAGAGAGATTGAGAGAGAGAGAGAGAGAGAGAGAGAGAGAATGTCTATTTTTGCTCCTGGCTCCACCCATCATCCTTGGCAGTAGATGGGCAGGAGAACGTCAAGCTTTGCTCCCCGTGAACCCAGAAAATCCAGGGACTGAAATGGGAAGAAGTCAGTCAGTGCAGTGTTTTAATATATTGTATTTATTGTATTTAAATGTTTTATTGTTTTAACATTACTGCAATTTGATGTTTTAATTGTCTAAATTGTTTACTTTGATTGTGAGCCGCCCAGAGACCTTTGGGTAGTGGGCGGCATACAAGCTATATAAATAAATAATATAAAATAAATAAGGCCACACCTCTCCATACACAATTCTAGACCAGATCAATGCCCAGTCATAGGCAAATAAGCCAGTGTGATGTGCTCCGGTTTAATCAAAAGCCCCTGATCACTGCTCAGATTTCAGCAATAAACACCTGGAGAACTTTGGGGAGAAACAGCGGTGACAACTATGCCATGTTTGGTTCGGAAATGTTTGTTCCACCTCTGTCATGGGGGGTACCTGCACTAGTATGCTGCAGTGAAGAACCACGGGGCACCTTAAAAGTTAATGCTGTATATTTTCTGAGCTTTCTTGCATTGCAGCCCTTTTCAATGCACAACGTACTTATGTTGCTGAGGAAGGACACAGTTTGAAGTAGGAGTGTAGCCATATTAGTCTGCAGCGGCAAAATCTGCTGTAGCACCTTGATGATTTTTCTTTACTGCTGGCTCTCTGAAATATGTGTCGAAACTCCTAATATTTGGTTGTACTGTAGAATGTTGTTTTAGTCAGCTGTGTGTGAGCATAAAACCAACGTGAGCTAGCTTCAGGACTGGGCCTTCATGAAGAAGATTCAGGTTCCGTCTTCACTCAATCATCAAACATATTAGACAAATCAAGGTCTCAGAGCTGAAGAATATTCGTTTTTTGAACCTCCAAGGAACCCAGGTTGAAATTGGGGTTGAAATTTGGACTCTTACAGACACATTATGCAGGAAGCTGGAAATTTTTGAAATGTGGATGTACAGATGAATTCTGAAGATACCTTGGACAGCCAGAGTCACTAATGTGGCTATATTACAACATATGAATAAAAAGCCAGAAAGTCTCAATATTTCTAGCAATATTTTGGTCACATAATGCATAATAATAAATACCATCTGCTGCAGGTTATCCTTCAAGGTGAAATAGATGGGAAGCGTGACCCGGGGCATGTGGGAACAGCTTCTCTATTTAGAGAAACAGATCATGCTACCTATTAAAAAACAAAAACAAAAACAGATCATGCTACTGATCGCCAATGTTCTGTGGGGACATGGTATCTGAAGAAGAAGGAATCCAGATCAACCAGACCAGTGACCACAATGGTTTCTTTCCAGAAAGGAAAGAACAGATTATGACTACCCTGTGCTCACTATTTTGATTTATATATATAGTATATGGGGGGGGCACAAAAATCTTGATTAAGTGCTAAGGGCTTCTAAGGATCTTAATCCAAGCCTATGGAAGACCCACAAACGTAGCCACCATTCCAGTCTATGCTCTGAACAAAGTTTACCTTCCCAACCGGTGTCTCTTACAGTACATCCTAATCTACCTTCCAGGGAATGTTATCCCAATACAAGGGTGGACTGAGATGGAAGAAACAAACAAACATGGAAACCACCTTGGGTGCTAAAAAAATACAAAATGGACAAAAGTTGTGCTAGACTGTGTAAAGGAGTACTGATGCATCCAAAAAGGAGTTTGATAAATGTTTCACCAAGGCAAGAAGTGACGGGGCTGCCATGGGTTTCCAGAAAGGAAAGAACAGATTATGATTACCTGCGCTCACCTTTTGCCCACTTTCTTTTTACCACCTGCAGACTTCAAGTCAATATCCTCTAAAGACGAGGATTAATTTAATGGCTGCTTCCCTTAGTCTTGTGCTGCTACTGATGTAACCTGACTCCTTTGCTTTACATTCTTGCTCCTCACCTGCTCCTGCAGAGGAAATTTAATTCTTTCAAAGAAAGACAGACAAATTAATAAATGAGAAAAGGAGACTTATTCTACACAGCCCTCCGGGATTTGTTTATGTTCTATGGTTTATTCCGTCAAGGTCTGGTTTCGGGTGACTAGCATGAACTGCTGGCTTCCTGCTAAAATGCTAGCAAGGCTTTTGTAAGATGCAAAGAATTTTCAGCTGATTTACTTGAGCAACAGTTTTCGTATCCAATTCCTTTTGAAGCCAAACAAGAACATCACCTTTGTTTAGTCAAATCTGTTTAACCAACAGGAGGTTTTAGACTGCAGTTTTAATTGTGTAATAATGGAAATGAGTTCAGAGTTTGAAAAGGTACTTTTTTGGGTGGGGGGAGTTGTTCAGTCGTTCAGTTGTGTCCGACTCTTCGTGACCCCATGGACCAGAGCTGGCCAGGCCTTCCTGTCTTCCACTGCCTCCCGGAGTTTGGTCAAATCCATATTGGTTGCATCGATTACACCATCCATCCATCTCATTCTCTGCCCTCCTCTTTTCCTTTTGCCTTCACTCTTTCCCAACATCAGGGACTTTTTCAAGGAGTCTTCTCTCCTCACGAGGTGGCCAAAGTACTGGAGTCTCAGCTTCAAAATCTGTCCTTCCAGTGAACATTTGGGGTTGATTTATTTCAGGATGGATAGGTTTGATCTCCTTGCAGTCCAGGGGACTCTCAAGACTCTCCTCCAGCACCACAGCCCAAAAGCATCTTAGCTACTAAAACCTCCAGATCAGCAGGGCTGCTAGAATGGCTGGAGCAATCTGAGAATTGTAACCCAAAAGTAACAAGGTTCCCAAAGCTCTGATTCCATTCTCTTAGAAACAGGACTGTGTTGTCCTGTTCCTATAGATGAGTTCTGTGTGGATAGCTTCCACAAAGGGTAGATTGTCAAGTGACCAATGTCAGCTGGAGAAGGGATAGCAAGCATCAAGAAACAGACCATCATGGAGGACAGCATGGTGAACAAGAGATGGAGTCTTCTACAGAAATTTGTGTTCCTCAAGTTTGGTCTATCGCAGTTACTTTTCTTTTGTGTTCCTCAAGTTTGAAAAATTTGGTCTATCACAGTTAATTTTCTTTTCTTCACAATTACATTGGATGTCTGGCCAAACCAGAAACATCAAGATTACTTTAAAAAGTTTGTTGTTACTGGGAGTCCAAATTCCTCTCTAAATATCCAATAAGTGGTAGTGAGTTTTTTTTTAAAAAAACCCTTTAATCCAAATTCAGAGATATCTATATAGAATCATTGAATCATAGAATCATAGAATTGGAAGAGACCTCAAGGGCCATCTAGTCCAACCCCCTGCCATGCAGGAACCCCCATCACAGGACTCCCGACAGATGGCCATCCAGCCTATGCTAAAAACCTCCAAAGAAGGAGACTCCACCACCCTCCGTGGCAGCATATTCCACTGCCGAACAGCTCTGTCATGAAGTTCTTCCTAATGTTTAAATTGAATCTCTTTTCCTGTAGTATGAGTCTGAGACCATTTCCCCAAGTCTCTGAAGCCATGGAAAACAAACTAGTGGTACCTCAAGTGGTTCTTTAACAGGTCTTTGGACAACTCAGACGGCTATAGACACAAGCCTGCTGCATATTTTTGAAGGCATGGGAGAGAAGTATTGGAGGAGTGGAAAGATTAGCAGTCAAAACAGATATTGCGGTGAGCCTGCTTTAAGAGTGAAGCTCTCTTAAGAGGTTAAATTCACTGAGGTTTCTCAGCCGTGCAGTTTGCAAATTAGCTTTGTTTTCCTTAGTGATTAGTCATCCGGAGATAAGCACAGGCTCCATTTACAAGTTGACTGTGCAAACACCACAGCTTTGAAGGGACAGAAAATGTTTTATCATTTCCTAATTGTGAAGCTAGCTAATTTGGCCCCAGAGTTACAAAGTAAATTAACCCTGACTTAACCTATTATGCCTGAACTCAACACATTCCTTAGAGTGAAGCATGCTTGAGAAAACAGACCCATTAGAGCTTCATTTTAGATCACAATCTACTACCAAGCCTACAGTACCACCAATTACTAGCAGCTCACTAGACTGCCTAGATCAGGTGTATGAATTATGGTCTTGAAATACACCACAGATGAAACCATGCCATATAAAAGAATGGGCATTGACAAGGTAGTAAGTAGTAACCAAAGCAGAGCTGCTGCGTAGCAAGCAGAAGGGAGAGTATACTTGAAGAAACCCTAAGATTTGCAGGTCTATGGACACTTTTGAAGAGAATCCCCCTGTGTGTTCATAAACCCCAATGAGAAATTAGTGGGCCTCAGATACTGATTATTTTGGAGGGGAGACAGCACAACAGTAAAGAGTGTGCAGCTCAGTGCAGCTCACTATCATAGGGGAGAGAGAGAGAGAGAGAGAGAGAGAGAGAGAGAGAGATTGGTTCAGATGTCTCTACCCAAACAGTGAGTCACCCAGAGAATGTATATCCCGGAAGAGCATCAAGCTGTTTGTCTGGAATCAAGAACAAACCAAACCAATATTGCAACAATTTTGTTGCAAGCCCCACTGGACTTGGGATAGAAAAAGAATGTTGCAGCAAAGAACATGAATATCTGTCAATTTAGTAGTCACTGGTACTTCCCTGAAGGCAAAACTCTTCCCCCCTTTGTGTCCTGCTTTCTCAAAACACTCAAAAACAGTCCAGAAATAATGTGGAATTTTTTTCCCAAGGCCTGTTGGCAAATTATGAACCTGACTCATTTTCTTTCAGTGGTTTTGCTGCCGTTCTAACTATAATTACTGTCAGAACCAGGGAAGTGTACCTTGTAATTTCTCTTTTTCGGTGGTTCACAGTTTTGCTGGAAAGAAGAAAGAAATAACTATGCTGGAGACTTCACTGAGAGTTCCAATTAATGAAGAGTTGTGTTCTACTTATGAACAATCCCCACGGAGTTAGAATGGCCACTTTCTCCCCTTTCTTTTCTGGACTTACATGAAATAGAAAAGTAGTAGGTCGTAATGTATTAAGAAGATAAATAATTTTATTAGGACCTGATATGGAGAAATTCTTAACACTGAAAATTGAATACGCATAGGCCTGCTTCCTAAAATAGATTGGACACCACCAATACCATCTTGCTTCCAGCCATAATTTTTCCTTCTATCACATCATAGTCTATAACACTGAGGACTGACCCCAAATTATTTTGCTGCCTGAGGCAAAGGCCATTGCTCCTATTCTGAATATAAATACCTGTTGGACTGGCAATAGAATCATGCTTCAACACAGGTGATGATACAATGTCCTTCCACACAGCTGAAGGCCACAGACTAGACCAGTGGTGGTGAACCTTCAGCACTCCCGATGTTTTGGACCACAATTCCCAGAATTCCGAGTCTAGACTACCAGTGACAAAGGACTGTGGGAGTTGTGGTCCAAAACATCAGGAGTACTGAAGTTTCTTCACTGGACTAGACTGAAGACCTGGACTAGACTGAAGACCCACATATTCTTCTCTGTCCAGTGGTGGCTACTTGCCGTTTGTGATTGTTCGGAACAACAGAGAGCAACTGATGATGGGCAGAGCCTAGGGAGATCACCTTATGGTACTTTGGTCTTCTTTGAGGCAGCCACTTCATTCCACATAACACTAGCTTTTGAGATAATTGGGGCTATAAATCTATAATAAATTAAAGGGGCCCTTCAGCAAAGTAAAGTCATGGACAAAAGATTCTACCATTACCAGCCTGCAAATTGTAGCATGTAGAAAAGTGACACTTGTTGACTTAATTAGAAGCAACTGGTTGCAAACTCAGTTTGTGTGGTTTACTATAAAAAAAAAGAACTGGAAGTAATGTTTGTTGGGCAAATGGGAAGGTAGTACTGGTTTTTCACATAGGGCCTAGTAGCAATACTTTCCTGGCTTTGTAGGGTGTAAGGCAGGGATGGGCGCTCACAACACCTAACTCATGGTCAAGTCTGACTTAAGTTGCAGCTGTGACTTGACTTGGAAATGACTTGGTCCATTTTTTTTAAAGACTCAGACTCAAGTCATGGCTCTGGTGCATTTTTCTAAGTTGCATGGTCAAGTCCCTAGCCATCCCTCCCTCCTTCCTCCCTGATCAGACGTATCCCCTAAGGGGGAGGTGGTGGGGAGGACATGGAGCAACACACTCCAACGGTCTCACTCCTTGATTTGGGGCTCCTCCTAACTCTTGAGCAAGGGCCTTTTGCCCAGACACATGCACATGGGAGGGCTCTATGACAACTGCAGAGGGAGGCACAAGTCCAAGATGGTGGCTGCTGTTGCTACAACTTCCAGAATTCCCCAGGTAGGGTCTTGCAACTTGAACTGAAGGCTTGAGACTCAGACCCAAGACTCAGACTTGGGACTTGAACTTGAACATCGGACTTGGACTCCAAGATGTGCCAACATCCCTGATGTGAGCCAACATGAGCGAGGTAGTTTCCAGATGCCACATTTGTACTGTGTTAAGGGCTGGATTGTGCACAGATATTCTCTAGAAATTCCAGACAACATTTGTCTCATCTTGCTTTATTTTTTTTTAATTCCAAGCTTTTAGCAATATTCTTTGTGCTTGCATTCCAGGAACAATTCTGGAAGAGGTAGGCATTCTACTTTGTCCTAGGATTTGAAGCATTTATTGAAAGGGAACGCAAACTGTGGACAATAGGAAAGCTGCCTTTTTGTAGATGTTAGATGTGAATTATCAATGAGCAGTCAGCAAGTTCCCTTTTGGTACAGTTAATCTTGTGAATTCATGATCGGGTTAGGGCTTACTCTTTTGCACCCGCTGGTGTTGGCTCTTATGGCAGCCAATCAACAGGTTGGCAACTTGGACAGAGGCAAAGCCAGCATGTTTTGCCACTAATTTCTGACTATTCTTTTCAGGGCTTTGAGATGCTGGATATTCATTATTATGAAACAAACGAACAAGGCTGTGGAAAGCCAAAGATATTTTCCACTCAGAAGGAGGAGAACTTTTGACTTCCAGAGAATTTGAATGAGAAGTGTGCTTTTGCTACCTGGTGAAACCTTATTAGGCTATAGAGAGGCTAATAAGTTTCTAGTTCTTAGGCTCATTCCTTTAGAAAAATGCTTACCCCTAAGTAACTGGGCAGTTGCATGGTGCTGAATGCTGCCAGGGTGATTGCAATTATGGCTTTCTCCTCCATTAGTATATTGTTGATATAATTGCAGTATAGGGGAGTATGCAGTGCTAGCTGGGCTCCGGATGTTCTGGACTACAATTTCCATCATGCCTAGCAGAATGGCCCGTGGTTGTGGTTGGTGAGAGTTGTCATCCCTATATCTGTAAGCTAGCTATGTTGTGGAAAGCTGGTCTCTGCTCATAAAAATGGCCTCGTTGTGTTACGGGAAGGCTTCATTGGGCACGTAGCTGCAGGGCTGGGGAAGCTGTTTTCCTGCCTGCCGAACCCACCTGGTCATTCATGTTGCAGGTGAATGACAGAGCCATGTGGTCCAGGCTAATTACGTCGGTCTTGCTCACCTGCCTGGCAGCTGGCCAAGAGTCAGCCCTGTGCCTGCCATTGCATCATTCACACTAGCCTGCAGCTACATCAGACCTCACCTGGAATGATGTGGTTTCCTCACTGCTAGACAGCCCCGTGCAGTGCGGATGTTTGAAGTTCAACAAGAGCTAGCTGGATACCTCGGTAAAAAAAGAGCTTCATCTGGGTTTGTTATGTTTGAGAAGAAACTTCCATGTTTTGTTCAGTTTTTATTCCAAACAAACCAATCAAAATATTTAATCATCCACATTGGCTAAATTCACTAGGTATAGCTGTTCCAGCATGTAGAAAACTATGCAGTCCCTACCTGCCATGGTGCTGTTAAACATAAGGAGCATGGTAAGGTAAAGGTAAAAGTTTACCCCGCACATGTGTGCTAGTTGTATCCAACTCTAGGGGTTAGGTTTAGGTTTAGAGTTAGGGTATTCAAGCCGAAAGAGCCAGTGTTGTGCAAGTCCATGGCCATATGGCTGGTATGGCTGCAAGGAAACACTGTTTTACCTTCCCACACTTGACAGCAGTACCTATTTATCTACTTGCATTTACATGCTTTCAAACTGCTAGATTGGCAGGAGCTGGGGTTATCAAAAGCAAAAAGCAAAGTGTTCTGCTTATATACCGCCCCATACCACTACAAGTGGTCTCTGGGCGGTTTACAATTTTAATACAGTGTGCAGGCTACACATTGCCCCCCCCCAGCAAGCTGGGTACTCATTTTACCGACCTCGGAAGGATGGAAGGCTGAGTGAACCTTGAGCCTGCTACCGGGGATTGAACCCAGGTCGTGAGCACAGTTTTACCTGCAGTACAGGCATTTAACCACTGCGCCACGAGGCCCTTATCAGTGGGAGCTCGCTCCGCCGCGTGGCACCCAGGATTCGAACTGCTGAGCTGCCGACTTTGCAGGCAAAACTTTTCAGAGCCTTAGTCCGCTGAGCCACTATGCCCCCATAAGGAACATCACACACACACACACACACACACACACACACACGAGTTTCATGTAGCATAGTGGAATACATAAGGATTTAAAGGCAAGATGTTCATGAATTAGGCATTTGGAAGCTGAAGTGGATCATGGTGGGTAACTTCTTCCAAGTTCACATTTTTTTAAAAAAATCCAGTCTTCCTTCTTGGTCTTTTCATCATAGAAATATGTGAAACTTTTGAAGGTCGTTATAAACAACTCAGATCAAATCAGTTTCTCATTTATTCCTAACTAAAGTTCTCAAGATAAGCATAATTGTTTATCAGTGATTTTGCCTTTGAATTATTATATATTGTATTCTGTTGTGCTCTGACAATCCTCCACCTAGGAATTCTGGTCATTACCTCCCAAACTAGCAGCTTTTCCCAGCTGAGGGAACAATGTTATAGACAGGCTTCAGGCAAGAAGCATCACAAACCGTAGCAGAATTTTATATGGTACGAGGGATAAAGACAACATTGCCCAAAGACCAGATAAGGAAATACAGTGATAACTCAACTTGGAATTGGAATTGGAATTGGAATGGAATTTATTGTCATTGTATAAATACAACGAGATTAAAAGTGCCATCCAGTCAGTCAGTCACACACCCCAGCATAAAAATCCAAGACGTAAAATCTACCATTTAAGAACAAACCATCCATACACATACTCCAACATTACGAATTTAATCCATTCCCAATGCATGCTCTTAAGTCGAACTACTCTTAAGTTGGGGTACCTATCTAAAAAATTGAAAAAACAAGTTGCAAAAATGAAAATATGAAAAAAATGTTTGTAAGTTGAGCAGACCATATCTAAAATTTGTAAGGCAGCAGTTAAAATGCCAACAGTTTTATGCTCTTAAGTTGACTTGCTCTTAAGTCGAGCTACTCTTAAGTCGGGGTACCACTGTAGTTACATTTTGGATTACAACTTCCCAAAATCTCCAAGTAATATGTCGACTCTCCAGTGCTGCTGGGCTTTATCCCATTTTGATGTCTATGTATATTTCTAACCATTTTGCAATGGTTCCCTCATGGGCATAAAATATACAACCTGTGAAAATGCAGGTTTTGATTCTTGTGTGTGGCCATGTTGTGACTAGTTCTTGTTTTGTTTTGTTTTTTTGTGTGTGTGAGAAACCTCAGATAAGTCATGCATTTTCATGAGTGTGCCCTGTGGGGCTTCTCACCTTTCTCTCTCCCTCTTGGTTTTTTTTTGTTTTTGTTTTTTTGATAGAAGAATGTTGACATTTCGCAAGAAAGTGACATTTGCTGCTTGTGAACACTCCTTTTCATTGCTATGGAAACTAAAAGAGAGAAGGGCTGACAGTTCCATGGCCATCAAGGTGCTTCATCTGTTTCCCTGGCTGCAGAAATGAAGGTGAGGGGAAGTCAAAGTGTCTCTCATCCCCAGGTCCCTTGGCACATCGCTGCTTTTCAATGCCATTTCTGGAGAAGTCCCATCTCTCTTGCCGATTTGGATCACCAGGTTTGTCTCTGTCGCCCACCTCATTCAGTTTGCTGTCAATTGTTAAGAAAACTTAGAAAGCATCAAGACAGAGTCTCGTGATGCAGTGGTTAAACTGCAGTACTAGAGCCATAACTGTGTTCATGGCTTGGGGTTCAATTCCAGGTAGCTGGCTCAAGGTTCACTCAACCTTCTATCCATCTGAGGCTAGTACAATCATGAGTACCCAGCTTGTGTGGGTGGGTGGGTGGGGTAATCATTACTTGTAAACTGCCCAGAGAGTGGGGTGGCAAAAAAGCAGAACATTTTGATTTTGCTTTGCTTTTAGAATCGGAGTGAAGAACCTCAGGTCTGTGGGATTTATCTGGCCCACTGAGCTATCATTTATTCTAATGAACAACAGGACTCTGGGGTCTTAGCTATCTTGCTGATTTATCATTTATTTAAAATATTTTTATCTCGCCTTTCTCCTTGAAAGCACCCAAGGTCAGTTACATCATTTAAAAAAAACAGTACAGTTGTCCCCCGCCCTTTCGCGGTACATATACTGCGGTCCCGGTATATTGCAGGTCCGCAGTATATGAAAAAAAGGCCCCCTGGGGTAAGGAGGGAAGGCCTTCCCAGGTCCATCAGAGGCCCCAAAAGTGCTTCCCGACAAACCAGAACTGACTTCTGGTAAACCAGAAGTGACCTCCAGATCACTAGAAAGTACTTTTGGGGCCTCTGGGGGACTGGAAAGCCCCCTGCAGGCCCGTTTGGGGCAGCGCCAGGCCTGGGGTAAGTACAAGAGCCCCCAGAGTGCCCACCCAGTCCTGACCTGACCCAGCATCCGCATATTGCAGATTTTCAATTATTGCGGGTGGGGTCGGGTCCCTAGCCCCTGTGATAGGTGGGGGTTTACTGTATTTGAAAGTTAAAAACAGGAAGTATACAAATATTAAAATAGAATTGTATTAAAATGGTAAATAAAATATTATTTTATTAAAACACAGTTAAAACAACAGAGCAGAACAATCCATCTATAACCCCTCTCAGACAACCTCGCGGTCAGATGGGCGTTACAGAAATCCAATAAATAATAATAAATAATAATAATTAAGGAAATGCCTGTCTGAGGAGAAAAAGTCTTTGCCTGCTTACAGAAGGACAGCAAAGCCATGGCCTGACTAACTTCTCATGGGAGAAAGTTCCAGAGTCTGGGAGCAGTGACAGAGTAGGCCCTCTCCTATGTCTCCAGCAAGCCCACCTGGAGGTGGGACTGAGAGAAAGGCAGGCTTATAGAGGGAGAGCTTATTTTAATACAAGAAGTCAGGAACTCCTCTTGAGCACTGCTACTGCACTTTAGATGTGAAACACCTTTTCCTTGAAGACAAAGTGCCTTAAAAATCACTGTCCGCTTTTCAAATCGCTGTTTCTGAAGAGCCCCCTTGGCCACACCCATTTTTGACCACTGTGTCGGTTTTTCTTGCGCTGACCACTGGGAGCTTTTTTTTTTTAATCGGTTCCTGCACCCCCTTTTAAAGCGATTTGGTTGTATTTGCGGACATACTATGCCGCCTTTAGGTTTAAAGCCTCTGGGTTTAAAGCGGTTCAGCCAAGTGCGAACGGTGAAGCTGATTGCTAAGCAGCCGCTGAAGTGCGGACTGCCAAACCACTGCGGGAGGAAATAAGGCGATGCAAAATAAAAAGCGGCTGCTTATGGAAGTGCGGTAGCGGCCGTTCTGCATGCAAGCCATGTACTCCTCCCCTGAGACTCAAGCCTTCCCGGTGACAGAGATGCTCAGCTCCGTATGCACCTTTGCTCTGAGTCAGCATGCCCGTTTTTGTGTTCTTCATTTCATTATGCCTCATGTTGCGGGGACATCAGAAAGCCAGATAATGAAGGGGCTATGTTCCTGATTCAGCTAATGGAAACCTCTATGATACTGTGGAGCCTATTTATAGAAAATGCATTGCCTTGACGTCTGAAGCAATTAGTTTTAAAGCATGCTCAGATTTCCAGTTAATTTTTTTTGTTCAAATCGTAATTTAAAAAATTGATGGGAAACTTATTTAAATAACTCATTGAACGGGGAAAATGCTGCTCTATGATTGCACAGCTTAATAATTATATTGACACTGCACCTTACTGAGGGTGAATTATGATGTGATCTGTTGGGCAATAGAAATATAGAAGCCCCCAGGAGTGGGGAGTGGGAACAGTTTTAATCGCTTGAATCGGCCCATCTGAAAGGTGGGGACAATTGGTAGTGCTGATGTCCAGGTTGCTGGAAGAGAACTCCATCAATATAGACACGTTTATGCCTGCACCATCATTTTTTCCTTCCCACCAGCACTTCCGAGTGCAAAGCTGCATCGCAGCCCATAATTCAAGACAATGGTGCTAAAAATAAACGCTCCGTCCTGCTGGTTGCAGCACTTCCATAATATGCAAATACTGAGGTTTCTGCTGTGAGGTGAAGGATTTTAGTACGCTGCCAATAGCTATTTGAAAACCAGGCTCTGACTTACTGATTAGTAGTGGTACCTACATGCAAGGTCAGTTCCCTTTTAGTAAGTTTGAATCTGGAAACGATGAGACAAAGAGACATTGACAATGTATTATATTATCATGAAGCAGCTCAAATTTTTAGCTGGCAGGGGAATTCCTCTTTCAGTACACGGTTGAAGATCAATGCAGGGTGACTTCTTGAAGCCAACAGAGCTAAGATGGATGGGGGGGTGCCAGAAAGTGGAACAGTTTGAAGGCAGAAAACCAGGTGGAGAAGTGGCAGGTGGGTGTGCCAAAGAGGTACAAGTGCAGTGATATGCACTGTTTGCACAGTCAAAAGCTGAATGTGGGAAACAGCTTAAGGGGCGAAAAAACATTTTTTGAGTAAAACTCCCAGAATCCTGCAGCCACTCTGCCAGCAGCTATGTTCACAGGGGGAGGGGGATGATGGGAACTGATGTGCAAAAGTGATCTGACTCCAGCTCTGTGAAACAGTGCCTATCAGAAATCAGAAGACAGACAAAATCAGGATCTGATGAAGCGACTTTGGCCCACAAAATGCAGAAGGGTTAACATAAGAGCAGCCTTGCTGGAACAGGCCACAGCCCATCCAGTTCAGCGTTCCGTCTCACACAGTGGCTCACCATTTTCTTCAGGGTATTCCCAAGCAGATGTCTTCACCTGCTTACGATTCCCTGCAAACGGCATTGAGAGATATCCTGCGTATCTCTCCCACCCAGAGGTTGTCCTTAGGCATCCATAAAGATAGCCGTTGATACCCTTGTTCTCCATGAACTTGTCTAATCATTTCTTAAAGCTGTCAAGGCTGACAGTTGTCACCACTTCTTCTGGCAAGGAGTTCCATAGACCAGTGATCCTCTGGGTGAAAATGTACTTTCTCTTATTTGCAACAGGACCCGAGCACTTCCAACATGAAGGCCCTGCCTCATTCAAGGGCAGCTGATATTTGTTTGGCAAAGAGCCCTGTGATCCAGGCGACTTGCTTAATGAAGGGCATTTGCACATTTTCAGTGCAGTATAACACATTTGATACAGAGCATCCGATCTCGCCTGATTTCAGAAGCTAAGCAGGGTCGGCTCTGGTTAGTACTTGGATGGGAGACCACCAGGGAATACCAGGTGCTGTAGATGCCTGGAGTAGGAACTGGCAAGTCACTCCAGTATTCCTGCCAAGAAAACTCCATGGACATGGGGTCACGAAGAGTCGGTCATGACTGTAACGACACAACACACACACACACAAGAGCTTATGGCTATGGTGGTGGTTGACTGCAAATGACTTTGTTATAGCAACACAGTGGAGATTTATTTATTTAAAATATATTTTTACCCCACCTTTTGCCTTAAGAAGGACCCAAGGCAGCTTACATCATTCAAAGATAATATTTTAAGCTGAAAAGAGTGAGCATACAAATGTAGTACTAAACAGGATCAAACAAATGCCACTTTAAAACTGTAAGTAAAAGCAACACCAAAAACATATTAAAAGCAGTCAAGCACAGCAATCTACCCCCCCCCACTTATGCAGCCAGTCATTAAAGCTTGCAGGAAGAGAAAGGTCTCTGCCGGCTTGCAAAGGATGGCAATGATGGGGCCCACCTGGCCTCCCGTGGGAAGGAATTCCAGAGGCTAGGAATAGCAACATCAATGGCTCTCAACCATGTCCCCACCAAATGCTTGTGTGAAGGTGTGCAAGACTGAGAGAAAGGACTCTTCTATTGAACTGCACCCAGAAACAAATTGAGAGCCAGTAGAGTTGCTGTAATAGGGGAGTTAATATGTTCTCTTACATGCAGTGTGATGCGGTGGCCAGGAAAGCCAATGCGATTCTTGGTTTTATTAACAGAACCATAGTGTCTAGATCAAGGGAAGTGAGAGTACCACTCTATTCTGCTCTGGTCAGACCCCACCTGGAGTACTGTGTCCAGTTCTGTGCATCTCAATTTTAAAAGGATGTTGACAACCTTGAGCGGGTACAGAGGAGGGTGACCGGGATGGTTGAAGATCTGCAGGAAATGTCTTATGAGGAATGGCTTAGGGAGCTGGGAATGTTTAGCCTTTCAAAAAGAAGGCTGAGAGGGGATATGATACTACGTTTAAATATTTGAAAGCATATCATATTGAAGAGGGAACAGGTTTGTTTTCCATGGCTTCAGAGACTAGGACTTGGGGCAATGGTTTCAAACTGCAGGAAAAGAGATTCCATTTGAACATTAGGAAGAACTTCATGACAGTTAGAGCTGTTTGGCAGTGGAATATGCTGCCATGGAGGGTGGTGGAGTCCCCTTCTTTGGAGGTTTTTAAGCAGAGGCTGGAGGCCATCTGTCGGAAATACTGTGATTGGGGTTCCTGCATGGCAGGGTGTTGGACTGGATGGCCCTTGAGGTCTCTTCCGACTCTATGATTCTATGTTTCTATGATTCTCTGTAGCCAGTCCCAGTTAACAATCTGACTGTAGCATTTTGGACTCTTTGAAGTTTCTGAACACTACAAAGGCAGCCCCACATTGAGTGTGTTACAGGAATCCAACCAATATGTAACTAGGGCATGTGTCACGGTGGACAAGCCAGACCTCTCAATGGAGTGAAAGCTTTGGGTGGGTGGATAATTTCTGATCTGTGATGAAATAAGACCACTTTTTCCAATTCACCTCCATCCAAGCCATTCACCTTGCATGCAGGGTTTTAAATATCAAGGAACGTGATTCTACGGAAGAAAGTATTTATGCGACAGTGAACTAAATGCCCAGGTGTGTTCCTGCGGCATCTACTGTGTATGTGCATTCAAATCAAACACCCGTTGGAGTTGTGAATTTGGAACTGAGCAGTCATCGCTTGAGGAATGAGCAAACAAAAGAAAACGTAGAGATGATAATCTTGGTCTCTGTTTACACAATGTTGTCTTTTTTTCTAAAATATGTCCCTAAGCAACTTGTCCAAGATCACACAAGACGCCTCTGGCAGAAAAGTTAAATAAAATTGGTGTTGGTTGTTTTTTATTTTGAACAGTTTAATCACTGTCTTTCCTGCTCAGCTTTTCACATCTCATTTATCGTGACAGCAGTGATACACTCCATTTGGTTTCTATCTCTGTCCTCAAACCTCTTGTGTTTGCTGTGGAGGAGGAAGGTCAAGGCGGAAGGCTGCAGGAAAGAAAAGAGAGGTGGATAGAAGAATTCTGGAAGATTCTTAACAGCTGGAAATATTGCAGATTCTTTCCAAATATCTTGCTGAAAAACAGAAAAACAAAATGTCTTGAAATGTGTTAACTGTAGAATTAGGAAGCTGTTGGTGTTGATATTTAGTTCCATAGGAATGTAGACTCATGGTTACATTAATCCAGGGGTGTCCAAACTTTTTGCAAGGAAGGCCAGATTTGTTGAGGTGAAAATGTGTGGGGGCCGACCATTCAGCCACATTTGGCCCCTGGGCCAGTCATTGGACAAGTCTTTATAACATGCAAGGATTTGGGGAAGAAGCTGCAGCAATGGAGCCGGGGGTAGGTAGGCTGGGCAGGTGGCTGGGGGATAGAGGGAGGCAAGGAGGGCAGGCAAACCATAAAACTGCAAGCTGACGTCTCCATCCAGTATGGGAATTGGTCAGCTGGCAGGGATACATGACAGGCTGAGCAGGTGGGGAGAACAGGCCACGGGCCACTCAAAATTTGAAAATGGGCCGCATTTGGCCCCCGGGCCTGACTTTGGGCATATCTGCATTAATCTGTCCCAGCTCACCGACATCCTGCATACAGCACACAATATTTCTAAAAAAATCATGCAGCTTAGAAGAAATGTTGATATAAATACACCTGTAAAGAAAATTATGGGTATGGATGTATAATGCACTTTTTGAATATGCTTTTAAAAGCACAGGAAAAATGTTGCCAAATGCCTGGGACAGATGTTGGAGTCTTTACAAAGAATATTTGAGAATCTTCAGTTTATTACACTGGCATTATTTTACAGACCCTGGGGCCACAATTCTGTGCAGCGTAAGTTTACTTCAGCCTGATGATTTGAACTAAGACTGGGATTTAATATCACCTGTGTCTCAGTCACAAACAAGAAGAAGAATATTGAACCATCGTTCTCATACTCCTTTTACCTCATATTTCAAGCTCTTAGAATTTTAAACATGGATTTAAAACATGAAATATAGATACTTATATCTTTATATCATTGCCATCTGTAGGCTGATGTGCATTTTTTTTGGAACTGACTGTAGCTCAGCGCCCTCAGAAGGTTGTCCCAGGTAGGCAAAGGCTGGCAAAGATAAACACAGTTGGCAAGGATGGCCTTGTGTCACAGCTGACACGATACCACCCTGAACACAGACCTTCTCATCTGATTTTGGAAACTAAATAGGGTCTGGTTTGCACTGAGATATGACATTGCCTGATAAATCCAAGCACCGACCACTAGGGCTGAGAGAAACAGTGGCATAGCTGTGGCGTGCAAGGGGGGACATGTGTCCCCAGCCAAAGCATCTGGGGGCACTAAATTGGGTGCCAAACAGCTCCCTGCCCAGAAGCCATGGGAAGGTGTGTCGCAGGTAAACTACCAGGGCTGGCATGGAGGGTTCCTTGGCCACAGCTGCCGCCTTCTACGGGGCATCTTAGCCCCTCCCAGTCCCTCGGGGGGCACAAAAGCTGACTTTGTCCCCAGGCTCTGAAAACCATAGCTATGCCACTGGAGAGAAAAGCCTGCCTTGGCACATTTGAAGGGAGCCACAGACTGGGAAAAAATTATCCACACACCATTTTACAGTATAAGGTTCATCATGCAACTTATACAATCCTGATTTAGCCTATATTTTTTCATGTCTTTATGGCAACATGAAAAAAGGTTGGGAATGGCTGCTTTAGGGTGTCAGATTATGGAAGGTTGTGTGATCATGATGATAGGCACCTTTCATGTTTAATTCTCCCTAGTTCAAATTAGACCACTGAAAATGGATCGGATCAGTTCTTTCCTCCCCATGCTGAGTCTGTACCAGGACAAAATAAAATATGTTTATGCTGAGGGCAGTGCTGTGCTTTCCAAACACCCTCACCACTCTTAAAATACTGCATCTGTCTTTGCTGTGGGTTGTTTGAAGGATCTCCAATTATTCTCTTCTAGGAAAAGCAGCCTAAGATCCAGAGATGATTAATAATAATAATAATAATAATAATAATAATAATAATAATAATAATAATAATAATAATAATAATAATAATAATAAAATACCAGGTGATAGTAGAGTCACCGAGAAACAACTTGAAAAAATTACCCGATATCAGGATCTGAAAATTGAACTTCAGAAACCGGTACAGGTGGTCTCAGTGGTAATCGGCACGCTGGGTGTGGTGCCTAAAGAGCTAAGCAAGTACTGTATTTAGAAGAAATTGGAGTTGGCAAAGTCACCATCAGTCAGCTGCAGAAAGCCACCTTACTGGGATCTGCTCGCATAATTCGTTGATACATCATGTAGTCCTAGACTCTTAAACGCTTCGGAAGCGTTTGACTGGTGATTTGTAATACAAAATCCAGAATAGTCATCTTGTCTGCTGTGTGATGATTTAATAATAATAATAATAATAATAATAATAATAATAATAATAATAATAATAATAATAATAATAATAATAATAATA
>JAHTLZ010000007.1:31028523-31056613 GCA_023846285.1 Phrynocephalus versicolor | reverse complement strand
TAATAATAATAATAATAATAATAATAATAATAATAATAATAATAATAGGGACAGGTTAACCAGATGCAACAAAAGACATACTCCAAACCTAATATGCATTTGTATGAGAAGAGAGACGTTTGGAAGAACAGTTTCACTTCATTGCAAGCACTGCAAGCTAAAAGAACCTGCATTTGCCAAACCCTCATAATGATTTGGTATTGTTTACCCTAGTAGTAACATGTGCAGACTTGTGTTTTTGCTCCAAAATTTTTGAATATTGCAGCCCAGAAACATAGACCTGCACACCTGTCCGCTTCACACCATGTTTGCTCATCTATGTCATATGGTCGCTGTACCAGATCACTTTTGCCTCAAGGTGTGTATGTATGTATGTATGGTCCCATTTCTCTGTGTAAACACTGAGGCGTCAACCCATGCTGAAGTATTCAATTACATTCTGCACTGATGGTCTTTTAGTGTGTGGGACAGTTACATTGCAAGCAAGCAATTTATGGCACTGGGTAGGGCCTGGAAAGAATTTTTTAGTAGCTGAGACACAGAGATAGGTAATGTTAAATTGCCCCCTCTTCATTTTTTACAACAAAGCAGCATCCGTTGCACAGCCCTTAGCATTTTAAAATACTGATGACACTTACCAGGACAACCATCAAGAAACCTCTTTTAAAAACTCTCCACTTCAGACATTTCCTGTCTGTTCTCTTTTATTTTAAATTCCGCAGATCTTGGTCTTTAAAGATGCCTTTCAAAAGAAATATCTGATGTGCAATGTTTCCAACCTGAGTGTAATAACAAAACAACACTTTTGGTTTTGGTTAATTATTGATGTCACTTATTTTCCGTTAATGTTCTATGTTGTTTGGATGTTTTTTTTATTTGATTGTATTATGTCCTATTTATTTTACTGTTGTTCACCACCCAGAGTGGCCCTGAATTCATACCCCTGCTTGTTGGTACTGATACTGCTTCTGTGATTTCAGCTCTCTGGTGCAACTTTGAAGCTTGGCAAGTGGTTTCTCATCATATGGAAAGGGAGGCTTGGAAAAGCCCCAGAAATTCCACTGGGGCTTCATTCTTGGCTCATTGTGAAGTTCAGGGATGATTCGTTGGGTATTCTGGCAGTTGCATAATAAGATCTTGCATTTTCTCTCTGTATCTCCTGGTGGCTTGCACTCATATGTTTTAAATTACACAACTGTTTTCCTCATCCTCAACCCAACTGCACTGATGTGTGACGTCCATCAGCAAACTGCTGCGCATTATTTTTGGGTTGACTGAATTTATTGACCGGCACCTGCCATCACCAGAATGGTTTCTTTCAAATTAACCAGAAATCTGGTGTCACTGATGTCCCTTCTTCTGTACATCACTGCTGTCTGGTGTGTGTGTTCTTTTGTGTTGACACTTTTATCTGCTGGAGTATATTATTCAAAGTGTTTTCACAGAGACACAGGCTATAGTGAGATATTTTCTCCATTGAATGTCAAAAGCAATAAGCCAGTGTGAACAAAAAGTGACCTGTTTTGTGTCTGTGGTAGGGATGGGTATTTCGTTTCGGAACAAGTAGGTTATGACACAAACCATGTGAGCCCAGATGGTGCTTGGAACAAGCTGATACACGCAGATCCAATTGTTTTACCTTTCTCTCTGCCGCCACAGAGCTGACCTGCAATGAGGAAGCACTCTGCATCATCATCTTTCCTGCTCCGTGCTGTTGGCCAATCAGAGAGGAAAGTGGGATGATGCCTGTCCCTGCACAGCTCCTGATTGGCCAGCATCAAACACAGATGACATCACAGCATGCTTCCTCAATGGATTTTAACCCTGCTTGAGACAGAGAAAGGTAAAGCAATTGAATCTGTGTGTATCAGCCGATTCCAAGGACCACCTGGACTCGCGTGGTTCGTTTCTTAACCTACTGGTTCTGAAACAAAATGGCCATCCCTAGTCTGTGGGTTAACCTGGGATAATTTGCTACCAGGGTTAATGGACAAAATCATGCTCTATTCTCCATCCCAAACAGGAAGGTTGACTGGACTTCCTGTCGAATCTCCCCTTTTGTATTAGCATTTGAACAGGAAACCAGAGGCCAGGGAGTTACTTTAGAAAATGAGGACAAACTGTTTGGCACACACTACTCAGTTCTCCAGCAAGCAGAAGTGGTCAAGTTACTGAGGTGAAGAGGAACAGTTTGAGAATTGACTGCCTTACAGTCTCTGTTGCCAGAGGTCATTGCTTTTCATTGGGGCAGGCTGTACTGGGCTACTGTACTCTGAAACACATAGGAGGAATATTTACCCCAAAATCATGTGATTGGTACATTTTCCCTCTTTGAACACAAGACTTGGGAGCAAAGGGAGAGTTATCTCCTCTCCTCCTGCTTCATTCTGTCATGCAACCAAAATATTATTAACATATCAAAACAATATCCCTGCCTCCTCCCAAAAGTCCTAATCAAGCATACTTCTGCTATCTTTGAATAACACAACGCTGCACAAATTTCTCATTTCAGACGGTGTCTATTCACTCTCTTTATAAACATTCACTAAGGAGAAAACTATTTTCTGAACATATGGCTGATGTCTCTGTTTTGGATGGAAAAACGTCTGGCATTTTGCTGACATCACTGCATTGTGAGTCATGAGGGAGCTCTGTCTAAACAGCGAGGCATTTTCATCAATTAGAAATAACTCAGATATTTCCAGTGCAGCCTATCAGAAAAGGTTACTGTTATTTGTTATTCTTGTGATGTTTAGCCTTCGGGCTTGGTTAGGATGTTGTGCGGTGGGTCCAGAGACTGCAGACAAGGCTCCTCCCTGTGTGCTATCGTTTCGTGGTGGGTGTCCTAATGCGGTGTGGTCTCCTGAAGGAAGAGTGCAACTCTGTGCCAGACCTACCATTAGGCAAAGGGAAGTAGCAGCCAGGTTTTCTTGCAGTGGCATAAGAACCCATGTGGAACTGCAGGTACTCATTACAACAATCCTTCTAGCCAGCTCGGTTCTGTAGGGAAGAGTCTAACAATGCAGGCAACCAGATCAGTCCATAGCAACAAATGAAGAAGATGTCTTTTGTACAGTTAATGGCTCTTGATTGCTTGTCAAAGACCACAGTAGATGCTTTATATGGCAGCTAAGCTCAGAGGAAAGCCGGTGTGTGTGTGTTAACAGGCTGTGTCAGAATCACTGACGCTAAATCCCACCACTTTGACCATGTCAGGCTGGCTCAGGCTGCTTTTACATGACCCCTAAAATCTGAGGCAAAGGGCTCCCAGATGCGGAGCTTAAAATTGTTTTCCCACCAGCTGCAGGCTTTAAACAAAATTAAGTACGATCACGCCCACCTAAGTGCGCCCCAGCGCACTTTACAAGTACCTGGTCTCCGGAGGTAAAAAAAATTCCGATGCGGATTGTAAAGCTGTGGATGCCGGGCTCCCCTCGCCTGCTGTTTGTTTTTTTGTCCCCACCGCCCCTTTAAGAGACAGGAATCTGTACGGGGCTACTCTGGACGGCAGATGGAGGTGAGAAGAGGTGAGCCTGCATTTTCTCCCTTTTTTTCTCCCTCTCCTCACCGCAGACAAGAGCAATGAAGTGCGGAAGAGTGGGAACACAGGAAGATGAACAACCCCCACGATCTCTGGTCCGAATTTAAGTTGTCAGTGGATTTTAGAGGTCGTGTAAAAGCGCCCTCAGTTAAACCATAGCCTGTCACTGTAGATGTGGTTCTCTCCATCAACTGTGGAGGCCTATGACTCATACTCTTCTGCACTTGACTGCCAGTCCAGCATAAGAGGCACATGTTGGCACCTGTTTTGGATTAACAACCATTGTGTTTGGTGCTGGGCTGTCACACAGGATGATTTCTTCCCGCATGCCACTTTTGCCCTGAATATTTTTGTTCATCCATAATGAGTATTTAGTTGCAGGAAAGATTTTTCACCATTAGGATGCCCAAAATTAAACTCCTAGAACTAGGTAACCATTGTATTACACTAATTGTTCTTTTGGAAAGAAATTAGGTACGTTTTGTGCTGTACTTACTCAAGCTGCCAGCAGTAGGGATAATGATAATCCATAATTAATTTTTAAAGCACTTTTTGCAGTATGATGATGAAAATATATGAATGACCTCCAGTTTCAATGCTGCCAATGCATTTCACAATAGCAATTTGTGTGGGGAAGCAAAAAATTATTGAAACACACACTCTCTCTGTGTCTCTCTTTCTCTTTCTCTCTCTTTCTGTCTCTCTCTCTCACTCTCTCTCTCACACATACACTCAAAGCCCTAAATGTAGGATACATTCCTTTTATGCTAATTAAGCATGACTTCACTCTCAGCACAATCAAGACTATTCAAACTTCCACAAAGATCTGTCAAAGGAGATGATGAGCAAAAAGCAATGTTCATATTTACTTTAAGAACATCCTGCCTTGGTCCTCCACCCAACAATTTTGTTTGATCCTTTGCATTGGCAGAAATGTTCTGTGATTATATTAGGCACATTTTTATGCTGTTGATTGTTTAGATGAAAAGGAACAAAGATATGCAATGTAAACTTTCAGCCTGGATTTTTTTAAATAGTGCTTTCCTAAGTGCCAAATAATGATGGTGTGCTGTCAGGTTGATTCTGATTTAGGGCAAACCTTTCCAGTAAAGATGGGTGCAAAATGAATTTTTTTAAATTTCGTTTTTCGTTTTTCATTTTGTTACAGAACAAAATGAAAAACGAAGTGCCCTTTAAAAGAATGAAATGAAACAGAAATTGTCATTTTGTTCTATTTCATTTTTGTTTATTTTTATTTTTATTTATAGGCAGGCTATCTGCAGGTAACGACCCTGAAGGATGCCCGGAAAGCATCAACAAGGAAACGAGCCTTCTCAGTGGTCGCACCTCACCTGTGGAACCAGATTCCTCAAGAGATTCACCTGGCACCCTCACTACAAGTCTTCAAGAAACTACTGAAAACCTGGCTTTATAGGTTGGCCTTCCCTAATTATTCTGTTTCAACCAACTTATATAAATAGCTCACTCTGCCGAAGATCTCCAACAACTCATGGATCATTTTAGTAAAGCTTGCAAAGATTTTGGGCTAGAAATCAGCCTGAAAAAAACACAAATAATGGGCCAGAATGTGGACTCTCCTCCTCGCATTACAATTTCTGCAAAAGAACTGGAAGTTGTCCATGACTTTGTGTATCTTGGCTCAACTATCTCAGATACACTCTCACTAGAGACTGAGCTGAATAAACGTATAGGTAAAGCAGCTACTATGTTTTCCAGACTAACAAAGAGAGTATGGCTCAATAAGAAGCTGACAGAACATACAAAGATACAGGTCTATAAAGCTTGTGTACTGACCACACTTTTGTATTGCAGCGAGTCTTGGACCATCCATGCCCGACAGGAAAGAAAGCTTAATACCTTCCATATGTGCTGTCTTAGGTGAATAGTCAACATTACCTGGCACGACAAAGTTCCAAATAGCATAGTCCTGAATTGAGCTGGAATCCCTAGCATGTACACTTTATTGAAACAGCAACGCCTACGCTGGCTTGGACATGTTGTGAGAATGGATGATGGCCAGATCCCAAAAGATTTTCTATACGGAGAACTAGTGCAGGGAAAGCGCCCCAGAGGGAGACCAGAGCTGCGGTATAAGGATATCTCTAAGAGGGACCTGAAGGCTTTGGGAATGGACCTCAACAGATGGGAAACCCTGACCTCCGATCGCACTGTCTGGAGGCAAGAGATACAGCATGGTCTACATAAATTTGAAGAGGTATTTGTCCAACAGGCAGAGGAAAAGAGGCAGACACGGAAAGAACGAAACTCGAGGACCGGGCAAGAAACAGAATACATCTGTCCCCAGTGTGGCAGAGACTGCCATTCCCGAATTGGTCTATTTAGTCACACTAGGTGTTGTTTTTAGGATCTCTACTCCAGGCATGAGACCATAGTCTTTCGAGACTGAAGGATGCCAATGATGATATAAATAGGGCACTGTCATTTCCCCCGCCTTATGATAATTTTCTACTAGTTATTTTTTTCCCATTTGTTCTTATTTTGAATTGTCAATCCATTTTGTGCTTATTTGTTTATTTGTTCTTTTTATTATTGTGATTTGATTTTTTGGTTTGATTGATTAGTTTTTATTTACTATTATAAGTTGTTTAATCCATTTTTATATTTTGTATATGTTTGTAAACTGCCCAGAGTAGCTTTTTTTGCTAGATGGTTGCAGTAGATAAAGCAAATAATAAATAAATAAATAAATACTTTGGCAAGCGCTGATCCCGGTGCTTGTCAAAATAAATAATAAAAATAAGTGCTGACCCCATGGGCCAGCTGATCGATGCTCTGTTAAAAATAGAAACAAAAAGTGCTGACCCAGCCCACGGGCCAGCGGGTTGGCACTAGTTGAAAAAAATAGGAAAAAAGTGCCAACCTGCGGGGCTGGTCAGCTGTAAAAAATAAATAAATACAAAATTAAACAAAATGAATAAAGAAACAATTTTTTTTTAAAAAAAATTGTTCTAAATGAAATGAATTATAAAAGCAAAACAAAAAAATGAAGCAAAAGGCCATTTTGGCGTTTTGTGCCCATTTCTACTTTCCAGGCTTTTTAAGGTAGAGAACGCTCAGAGGTGATTTACCAGTCCCTTCCTTTGGAGACATCTTGGGACTCTGCAACTTGCCCAAGGCTACACAGGTCGGCTCTTCTCCCAGGAGGCCTAGTGGGGGATTGATCTCCCAATCTCTTGCTCTTCCACCAGGTATTTAAACCACTGAGCTATTTAGCCAAGGGCAGTCAAAATGAAAAGAATTTGGCTTCGTGTATGCCGTGGCCATGGACTTGTACAACACTCACTCTTTGGCTTGAATGCGGAGATGAGCATCGCCCCTGCAGTCGGACACAACTAGCATGCATGTACGGGGGGAACCTTTACCTATGCCGTTAGAACTTTTCTTTAGGTGACCTCATTCAGACCAAGTTATACTTGATCTCTAGAGAATGATGAATCGTGTGTGTCTGGTCTGGTGTCTCCAACGAGAAACAAGACATTCTTATTCAAAACCCATGGGAGGGACCAAACCAGTTATTTTTTTGAATGTGTGCTATCGATGTGTCAAGTCCCAAGCATGAGCTGCTATTAATTAAATGGGTATTAACAATACATATGTAAATCTTTGTGCCTTCTGTGATGACTCTTTCAGTTTAAAGAGCAAGAGTGAGTGACTGTGTAGTATGTGGATCTGTATGTTTCTGTTCTTTTCTGTTCTGTGTTCATCCATCCCTTTTTTCCTGTTCAGGCATGCCATGCGTTCTACTGCTCATGCCACGCACACATGCACTGTTATTTATTCACAAGAATTGTCTCCCATCTTTCTTTCTCTATGATGCTCAGGATGAGACGCTGGGTTCTTCTTTCTCCCATATCAGCTTTGCAGTAATCTCCTAGAGCAGGGGTGCCCAAACTTTTTGTAAGGAGGGCCAGATTCGGTGGCTGAGAATATGTCAGGGGCCAGTGGCTCCCCGACCCTGCCACTCCACTGCAAGCCCCATCCACTGACCCATAAGCCCCACCCACTGACCCCTTGCAACCCCACCCACAGGAAGGAAGGCGGGGACCAAGGAAGGGAGGAAGGAAGGAAGGAAGGTGGAGACTAAGGGAGGGAGAAAAGAAGGAAGGTGGGGACCAAAGGAAGCACAGGGAGCCGTGGCCACAGGTCACCCCTTGGAAGAGGCAATCTGTGCGACCTTGCAACCCCCCCAAGTTCCCCAGCAGTGGCGATGGCTTGCCCACCAGCCCACCTGCCACCCCCGCATGCGCACCCAGCCCCACAAGCTTCCTGGCAGTGCTGCGGCTGGTGGCATGCCCCCTCACCCGCCCACCCAGCCCCACAAGCTTCTGCTCACCGGCTGGCTGGCCGGCCCAGCCCCTCAAGCTTCCCAGCGGTGTCAGTGTTGGCGGAAGATGTTTTTTTAAAAAAATGGGGCAAAGGAGGGGGAGGGGCAGGCCAGCCAGCCGCGGGCCACTCAGAATGGCCTGATGGGCCGGATTTCCCCCCCCCCCGGGCCGCACTTTGGGCAGGCCTCTCCTAGAGGATGTGAGGGTAAGAGACAGTAACCCAGTGAACTTCATGGCTGATGAAGTTTAGGGAAACCTTGAGTCTCTTCAGGCATGGTAGACGAGGGGAATGCTGTGGATATTGCGTATCTGGACTTTAGCAAGGCCTTCGACAAGGTTCCCCATGATCTTCTTGCTAAGAAGTTAGTAGGAAGTGGGATAGATAGTGCTACAGTGAGGTGGATTTGTAATTGGTTGACTGATCGCACGCAAAGGGTGATCATAAATGGTCTCTCATCATCTTGGAGAGACGTGACCAGTGGGGTGCCCCAAGGTTCTGTTCTTGGTCCAGTGCTCTTCAATATCTTTATTAATGACTTGGAGGAAGGAATAGAGAGTATGCTAATTAAATTTGCAGATGACACCAAATTGGGAGGGGTTGCTAATTCCCTAGAGGATCGGATGAAAATCCAAAAGGACCTTGACAGATTAGAAGTCTGGGCCAAAGCTAATGGAATGGATTCAACAGAGGGAAATGTAGGGTGCTACATCTAGGTAGAAAGAATGAATTGCACAGATGGGGGACACTTGGCTAGAGAATAGTACCTGTGAAAGGGATTTGGGGGTCTTGGTGGACCACAAATTGAACATGAGCCAGCAGTGTGATGCGGCGGCCAAGAAAGCCAATGCGATTCTTGGTTGCATCAACAGAACCATAGTGTCTAGATCAAGGGCGGTGATAGTGCCACTCTATTCTGCTCTGGTCAGACCCCACCTGGAGTACTGTGTCCAGTTCTGTGCGCCTCAGTTTAAAAAGGATGTTGACAACCTCGAGCGGGTGCAGAGGAGGGCGACTAGGATGGTTGAAGGCCTGGAAGAGATGTCTTATGAAGAAAGGCTTAGGGAACTGGGAATGTTTAGCCTATCAAAAAGAAGACTGAGAGGGGATATGATAGCTATGTTTAAATATTTGAAAGGATGTCATATTGAAGAGGGAAAAGGTTTGTTCTCCATGGCTTCAGAGACTAGGACTCGGGGCAATGGTTTCAAACTACAGGAAAAGAGATTCCATTTGAACATTCGGAAGAACGTCATGACTGTTAGAGCTGTTCGGCAGTGGAATATGCTGCCACGGAGGGTGGTGGAGTCTCCTTCTTTGGAGGTTTTTAAGCAGAGGCTGGATGGCCATCTTTCGGAAATACTGTAATGGGCTTCCTGCATGGCAGGGGGTTGGACTAGATGGCCTTTGAGGTCTCTTCCGACTCTATGATTCTATGATTCTATGAAAGAGTGAGTTACAGCTTGATAGGTTGGAAGGTATGTCACTCAATTGGTACCAGAGGCTGTGATTGGCTGAGGGTAACTGTAGAGGGAAGTTCTCTATGGCACCTGTGGTATTGGCCTGCCAAAGGGGGCTTGTGGCCTCTTCCAAGCAGGACAAGGGGTCACCACAACATGAGGAACTGTATTAAAAGGTTGCGGCATTAGGAAGGTTGGGAACCACTCATCTAATGCCTATAATAGTCATAGCTCAGGCAGAGTCAAACTTTTGTAGCTTAAGAATTACTTGGGTATATAAGGCCATCCTGCCAGACAGGTGTATAGGAACCTTCCCTATACTGAGTCAGATTATGGTTCCATGTAGTTTAATAATATGACCTCTGACTGGCAGGTGTTATCTATGGTTTCATGCAAGATTCACTACTGGCTCTGTCTGAAGATCTCTGGTATTTTTAGTTGCATCCTGTGGAAATACTATCCATGTCTGTCCCAGTTTAGCATCCCAAATCAGATGAGGTTGGCTGTATCGAAGGTTTCATGGTAGCTGTGAGGCTAGGATGTATTGTTCCTCCATCCTCTTGCAGTGTGTCAATATATATGAACAAACAGACCATCTAATCTTCAGCAGTAGGTGGTTATCCCTGAGACAAAAAGTCACTCCATGAATGATGGTGTCACCATCCCCTTGCTCATAGATCTTTCATCTCTTTTAAACATCTCCCTGAACTTTCATAGCCAGTATGCTTTGCTTCACCTCTTCTCCATGATATGTTAAAAAATCTAATCCAATCTAATGAACATTGGCAGAATTAGTAATACATTCCTTACAGATTAGGCATTATTAGGCAAACTGAGTTAGGCAGAGTTTAGTTCCACTGCAACGGGAAAATGTCAGGTCACCATTACTAACTTGTCCCACTAATTTTAATGGGATTCGAGTGTGAATATCTTGTTCCGAACACAACCCATGTTAAAAGTCCATTTAAAAACCTATAATCAGCAAATGTCACTGCGTCATTTGATCACTTGTCAAAGCCCAGGTTTTATAGCCCCAGCAGAGAACCTCAGTTGTTGATCCAGGATAATAGATCTTCAGAAATGACCTTGGTATCCCAGGATTGCGTAAACAAGCCCACAGTGGAGCTTGGCAAGGCATCTGAAGAGAAAGGTAGGACATGGAAAAACACGTTATTTCTGTGAAGTCTTTTATATCCCTGACTCAGGCAGGCGATTGCTCTGTCTCAAAGCAAAAATCTTAACACTCCCAAGAAAGAATGCTAAAGAGCATTTTGGATTCCAGGAATAAGAGAAGACAGGGTAGCAAAGCTGTTGAGATCTGTCACTTCCTCACAATCACTAGCTTTGAGATTTTAGCCCCTGCAGGATTCAGCCTGCCATTCTGAAAGCGTTTGAAGGTCTAACAACAGGCAACCAACAGACTAAAACTGGATTTTATCATTGGCTACTTTGTGAAAGGTACAGGCGGGTGTGACCTTATTTGGCAGGGCTCAGGTTGCTTTGTAGAAGACAAAAGATTGATCTAACCTCAGCAATGATAGGTTTCACCCTGGAGGGGGAACACACACACACAATCTCCCATCTGATGATGTGACCATGTTTTGCAATTGCAAGGAGAAAGCGGATCCTGCTTTTTTCCCTCCCAACCGTGTCACAAAACCATTCAAGGAAGCCAGGTCATAACAAAAGAAAAACACAAAATTGGAAGGAAATGTTCTGGATGCTGGAAGAGCCTCCCCCTATTAAAAGATGACAAAAAGGCAGGTTTGTTATGGTGATAACTCAGTGTGTTGCTAGGCTGGTTTGCATATTCTCGGTTTCTGTGAAGATTCTCATTCATCCAGGTGAGTTTATCTGAAAGTTGAGTCATAGCAACTGGACTTCTTTTCTTGAGAGATTGAAACGTTTCACTGCTCATCCAAACAGCTTCATCAGTCTGAGGAAGCTAGATGCGAGTCCTCCCTTTTATAGTTCACTTTGACCTCATGTCACCCTGGTCTGAAATAGGCTCATATGATAGTCAATGGCCTGAATAGGTTCGTTAGTTGGACAAAAGTCTCAGTAGGCTCATTAGGTGGGCAATGGCCTAAGGTGGTGAAAGTGTCACGTTTCACCTTCCCAACACCCATTAAATATGGGTCGTTAGCTATGGCCTTGCTGGTGGAGGTGAGAAGCATTTTTTATTTGTCTGGGGATTGTTGAAATCACTGCCTGATAAGTAGTAGATATAGACTGTGCCTGAGCCCCCCACCTCTGTTGAGAGAGGGGTTTTCAATACATGAATGGTTTCCCTGACTTCTCTCAAACCACCTATCTTCTCTGTCTAATATTGAATGAGTGCCTTCAAGTGGAGGTATACTACTGATTCTGGTCCTGAACTGTTGCCCTTCCTATGTTGGGCCATCCTCCTGTTTAATGGCTGTTAGTTTTTCCCAATGTAGAGGTCTGCACACTCCTCACTGCATTGAACCACATATAGCTCATTTTGTGTTTTGGTTTTGGGTCCTTTGGGTGGACGAGTCTCTGCCATAATGGGTCTGTGGGTTTGAAGTAAACAGGGATGTGGTGTTTGCCAAAAATCCTTTTTAGCTTTTCAGACACTCCAGCCATGTTGAAAAGACAATTCAGAGCCATCTACAAATGTTTGAAGGACATTTATTTTCTGTTTCAAACAGGTTTAAATTAAAAGAGATTTCAACCAAACATTAGGAAGAATTTCCTAACATTGAGAACTCTTTGATGGTAGAAATGCTGTACTGGAATGTAGTGGTCTTATCAGCAGTAGAGATTTTCCATAGAAAATGTCACATTCCTGGTGACTTGTGATCAGTGAAGATAATATTTCGACTTTATTTCAGTTAAAAGCTCATCCTGTTCGTGCAAAATGACAGGAATCAAAACTGACTGGGTGTTAGGGACTATCTGCAGTTATTCAGGATATGATGACGGTGTTAGCATCATTCTTCAGCCAATCTAGACAAGTTTAAGAAATTGTTCAAGAGGGAGATTTTTTCTTGTGTGCGTCAACATGCATATCAGCTTAATCACAGACTTCTGCAGACATCGCAAAGCATTCCTCATATTTTGGCAGGCAAATGAAGCACAACAAGCAATTCAAAATGGTAGTTCACAAGGTGGGTTTTTTGATAGTATTACTCTGTCCGTCCGTCCGTCCGTCCGTCCGCCCGCCCGCCCGTCTGTCTGTCTGTCTATCTATCTATCTATCTATCTATCTATCTATCTATCTATCTATCTATCTATCTATCTCTGTCTAGCTATCTAGCTATCTATCGATAGATAGATAGATAGATAGATAGATAGATAGATAGATAGATAGATAGATAGATAGATAGATAGATAGATAGATAGATAGATAGATAGATAGATAGATAGATAGATCGATAGAGAGAGAGAGAGAGAGAGAGAGAGAGAGAGAGAGAGAGCCATATTAACCACTAATGGGGAAAAACAAACAAAAATATTGCTGGAAGTTTACCCCAGGATTCATTGTTGTGGGTTTCTTTTCTTTTTGTTTTCTTTTCTTTGCTTTTGGAGGTAGTGGTGGGGAACCATGCATCAGTTTTAAAGAGTCTTGTGTTGCAGTGGCTAAATTGCTGTACTGCAACCAAAACTGTGCTAACATCCTGGAGTTCAATTCCAGGTAGCTGGCTCAAGGTTCACTCAGCCTTCCATCCTTCCGAGGTCAGTAAAACGAATTCTCGAGGGACGATGCACACCCTGCATAATTAAATTGTAAACCACCGAGCGAGTGCTTTAAGCACTACGGGGCAGTATATCAGCAGCACACTTTGCTCGTTGCATTTTTATTGCAAAACCACCACTTCTGGTGAGTTTTGGCAGTGGGGGAAAACCCCAACAATTATTTAATTTATTTATTATTGCACTTATTAAATGCACTGGCTTTCCTAAGGGATAATCTGCTGGGCTTTTGTCCACATGGGTGTATCTGGAGGCCATAAAAATGGCCATTGGCACCACATGTGGCCCACACATCCTCCTATCCCAGCACTCAGAAAGGGACCCACAAAGGAAAGCAGTCTTTGAAATAGCCTCCTCAGTGCTGAAATCTAATCCATCGAAAGCAATCATAAGAGGCTGCTCTTGGCTAAGTCAGCTTCAGGAATTGATTTTTTTTTTCTGATTCTAATCTGAATTGACCTGATCGGTACCATTTTGACTCATGTGATGTTGTGGAACCCAGTCCCCCTGCTGATTTTGGTGTTCACTGAATTTTGCAATGCAGTTTTCAGTGTTAAAGAAAATGTGTTAAAATGCAGAGCTTGGAGAATAACTACATTTCGGAGCTATAGCTCTCTTACTTTTTCCATTCACTGTCCCTCTTAACTATGCCACTTGGAAGGTTCTGAGAGTGATAACTTTTCCAGGCTCTGCAAAAAAAAAAATGTGCAAAGGAAAGTGCGTTTTAAACGCAGAAAAGCATTTTATAAATATATGATAAAATACAATTTGAAGTATAACCATTATTTCTAAAATTTGATTTGAAATTGGTACATTGCACTTGGGATGAAACATATTTAAAAAAATGCACGTTTGATGAGAATAGAAATGCATCAATTTATTTTTGAAACTTCGGTTAATCTTAAGCCTTTGAAGTAATTAGAGAGTTAAAAGCTCATTAGGCAGGGAGGCTTGTGTTGGCAACGTGGCAAAAGAATATGTATGTGAATTTAATGCTCTGTCTTGTTCTAGACCAGGAAAGCTGTGGAGCCTAATGGCTAAATAAAATTCCTGGAATCCAATATCACTATGTGTGATGAGTTAATGGTGTTCTGTGGCCAGTTAGGCATCTGAAGAAGAACTGCGTCATCCCAAAAAGTGATAAATGAAGAAGCTACGCATTGTGGTTTAAACAGGAACACAATATATCTCACCATATTGGAGGTGTCTGCTCAGTTGGCTGTCTAAATTCTTACTGCTGAGGTGGACATTGAAAGATTCTTTTATCTTCCAGCTGGATTCTAATTGGAAAAGCCTTCAAATAGAGGATTGTCCTCTATAAAGACACATAGCCACCGTATGTTGAGTTGTGCACCTGTTCACATCAATAAGAAATTCTAGCCATAAAGAGAATTGCTCCTTCTCATTTTGCCCAAAGGAGATACTGACTGATATACTGTAAAAGCTTTGAATTACTGTGTAAAGCAGGTTGTTTGGTTTTATTTCTTTATATTTTCTTAAATTTAAATTATTCAAGGAAATTCTCCCCTCTTGTGAAGTGTTGCCGCCGTGTTTCTAATTCACGCTGACTTTCTTTACCAATGTTCACACCCTTGCTTTCTGTGATTCCTGCCTAATTAGCATTTAAATCTTTGATTATTTCAAAGGCATATGATTATCTTAAAGCACCCTTTCCCTGCACCACAAGATCCTTCCTCTGGAGCAGGAGTAGCTGTGTAAAAATACCCACTCCTCTTTTGGGATGAAAACGCCTTATAAAAGTGTTCTGCTTATATACCGCCCCATACCACTACAAGTGGTCTCTGGGCGGTTTACAATTTTAATTACAGTGTGCAGGCTACACATTGCCCCCCCAGCAATTTAAAAGACCTTCACATCTCCTTCATAATAGTCTTTTTAAATGGCAGTTAAGGCTTATTTGGATTTTATTCTGGCCTTCCCATTGTTCAAGTTGCAAGGAGAAATGACACAAAACTTTCCACTCTTTCTGGAAGCCAGTTTGTAAGTCATATTTTGTGAATGCCTTATTAAATATGTCAAAATAGATGCCTTCTCATTACACAGAATAGAATTTAATTCAGGCAACATTTCAAAATGCTGGTATTCAGCAGCTAATAGGAGTTTTGTTGTTGATCATTTATTTTTAAATGAAATAGCTGCTATTATTTGTCAAGCTGTGCTCAAGATAGCTGACAGTAGTATCGCCAATACAAAAAACAAAAAACAAAACACACATTTCCCCAAATGCAATACTGTACAGAACAATAACATGCAAAATAAAATAAATAGATGGCTATAATGCAGGTAATACCAATTTTTATTTATTGATTTTGAATATTTTACCCCACTTTTCTCCTTGGAAAAAGACTCAAGGTGGCTTACAATAATCAAGGGCATATCTGGGGTGTGGCAGAAGGGTACATTTGCCCCGGGGCACAGCAATCTGGGGCCACCAGGAGGGGGAGCAAGAGGAGGAAGCTGTGCACCCTCCCGCCAGCTCTCTTCCTTTTCCCTTGGCTAAGGCTTGGCGATGGGACCCCCTCTGGCATCTCTGCCGCTGCGTGCCAGGTGAGTGGCAAAGCAGGCAGGCAGGCAGGTATGAGGTGGCGTGGTGGCCACTGCATCCTCCTCCTCCTCCTCCTCCTCCTCCTCCTCTTCCTAGCCTTGCTTTGGGCCACCTCAGGAGAGGTTTAAGGCATGCATATGCACACACACATACACACAAATACACACACACACAAACACCCCCCGTCCCCGCCTGTGCATACACGTGCCCCACGCACGCAGTACTGGGCCCCATTATGAGGGATGGAAACTAACATGGAAAACACAGGTGTTTTCAATGCAATCATGCATGGTAATCCATCTAAAAGTCACATAACATTTTATGTTATGTTATGTTATTCTTGTTAAGATACCAGGTCTAACAAGTTCTATAGGAACTTCTGTTCAGGGTTGCCACTTGGAATTGTCTCAGTCCCTGGAGTGGCTCAGCATAACCCTGATTCAGAGTGTGACCCTGCTTGGGGCTACAAACGGGAAGAAAAGGCATATTATATCTTTTCTGGAGAATTTGACTTAGATTGGAGAAGTACTTGCAAGGTATCTGTAGCCTTGGCTCTTTTCCCTTTTGCCATTTCTGTATTCCAGATAAATCCCCTCCTGGGTTTTCACCTTGTCAAGGGAGAAACACAAGTTTAAAATGTTAAGGCACACAGCAGGAGGCCCATACTAGTGGTCTCTGTGGCTGCATCTCCCAAAATGCCTCATCCTATCAGAACCATGCATTCAGATGCTATGCACACTCCATACTAAAAGCTTGTGAGTTTCAGATGGGTGGCATGAAAGTAACAGTAGCAGGGTACCCATTTAGTTCAGGTGGTTTCACTCTTTCAGATATATCCATCGGCCACCATGTAGTGGTGCAAACATCTACTTACTTCATTTTTGCAAGTGAAAAAATTTGAAAAATTCTGTGAGGACTATTGGTGATTTCTTTCAATTCGATACCATTTTTGGGGAGACATTTTTGCAAAAAAAAAAAGCTTGCATTTTGTTCAGAAAACCTTGTATTTTGCTCAAACTACGAGGATTTTGTTTTACACTTTTGCACAAAAATTTTCTTGTACAAAATGCATTTTCAAAGAAAAAAATGTATTTTGTTAATGCTATTGCTGATGAAAATATGCTGGTATTTTCACTCTGAGGCATGAGCAAAATATCTTATACCAGTTGTCCATTTTTCAACAGGGTATCTTCCTGTTGCACTTTGTTTGTTTGTTTGTTGTTTTTGAGAATAGGAATATTTGAGAAAATGTATTACATCTTTATTTGGGTTACAGAAAGGGCTTGACTCCCAAGACTGACACATGATCTGTTTTCACGTATTTGTTATGTGGTTCCTTCACATCCATTCCACCCAAGTTTGGCTAGCTTTTGAAAATTAGACATACTGTTATACTCGAATATAAGTCTAGATTTTCAGCCCTAATTTTGGGCTGAAAAAAGGGGCCCTCGAATTATATGTGAGTCAATACTTTTAGCCACTGAGGCAAGAGCTTGGGTCAGTGGCTAAAAGTCATTTTAAACACTGTGGGCCGCTTCTCATGACCCCCCTCTGCATCACAGGGGAGTGGTGCGCGATATTTAAAATGACTTTATCCACTGACCCAAGCACTTGCATCAGTGAATAAAATTCATTTTAAACATCACACACCACTCCCCCAGTTTACAAAGGAGGAGCTGCCAGGCCCTGCTGCATTTCCCACCCTAGACTTATACTCGAGTCAATACATTTCCCCAGTTTTTGGGGGTTAAATTAGGGGCCTCAACTTATACTCGGGTCGACATACTCAAGTATATACGGGTTATTTAATATGTGAGGTTTTTTTTCATTTCCATGATAGTTAGATCTTAACTATGCCTTTCACAAATGTTTTGCTTTGCATACCACTGACACTAAGCCGGCTTTAATTATCATAAACAGGAAAGTGAAGACAAGAAGAAACATATTTTCTGTTAGCCTTTTACGAGTTTTGCAGAATGCAATACCAGTTTTTTTAATGGAAAAAAATGTTCTATCATGATGAAAAAGCAACTGTTTTCTTTCCTACCTCAAATAACATAAATAAATCAATAATAAACAAACTATTCCACAGTATTATACTATGGTGATGCTTGTGCACAAGAAAATGTGAAGAATTTTATCCATTCTTATGGATCCATTATGTTAGTGAATATTGTTTATACTGTATATAGATTGAATATGCGCAATATGTTTGGACAAGTTTGGCTTCTTAAATGTAAGGAAGCTGATAGATGTGTGTGTTTTAGAAGATGAGGGAATTTCCTCAATTACACGTGGAGTGTCATGTCATTTACTGGGCTGGATAGGTTTGTTTAACAAAGGAAAACATATTGAAAAACATGTGAATAAATAAGACTATATGCAGGTTTGGGGTTAATGCACAAGAAGCTTCTGATGATAATGTGACCAACGGCAATAAGAAAATTAGAGTATAATTCATCATTTATCATCCTTGATATATATTATCAAGGCTTTTGAGCTTACATACATGCTGTAGTGGGAAATGCGTGTCTTAAGAGGTGATTTCTGGAAAATTGCAGAGACCATCCTTGGCTAAGTTCAACCACAGGCAAACCACAAAGAAGAAAGCAGAACTAAGCTCTTGTGAGGACCTCTCACTCTCATGTAGACCTCGAATAAAAATTACTTTTCTCTGCTGTTAATATTCTTTCTTAACTGTTTAGTAAATGTGTGCAAGAGATATATTTCAGTTGAAATGAGGAAGTTTCTTCATGTGTGAGCATCTGGGTCTCTCATCTGGAAGTTGAGTCATGGCTACTGGACTTCTTTTTCTTGAGAGATAGAAATGTTTCGCTGCTTGTCCAAACAGCTTCATCAGTCTGAATACAGCTAGTGCGAGTCCTCCATCTTATAGTCAGTCAGCTTTGACCTCTTGTCACCCTGGTCTGAATTAGGCTCATAAGATGAACAATGGCCTGAATAGGCTCGTTAGGGAGAAAATATTATCCAATCCATAGCCTTAAGGTGAACAATGGCCTAAGGTGCTGAAACCTATCAAGAATGGGTTGTTAGCTATGGCCTTGATGGTGAAGGCTTTTTGATTTGTCTGGGTACTTTGGAAAGCACACCCTGATAAGTAGCAGATAGACTATGCCTGAGGCCGCCACCTCTGTTGATCTATCATGTACAAGCTTAAACTGCTTGCGTGTCCTTAGTTTGACAAGGTATAAGAATGCTCTGTTTCACCTTGGAATTTGTCCTTCTATTCCTGAATAGAGGCACCCTTATGCACATTCGAATAAACTTTTCTCAGAATCTGAAGCTCCAATGTCTGACTCTCTGTCTATCTGTCTTTAGAAGCCTGCAAAGGCTAAACCCATTGCAATCCAGAATTGTTTGTGGATGACAATCAGATCAATCTCCTTGGAACTTTAAATGTCAAGCAGAAATCTTTAGGCCTCTTCACACCTTCATGGCAAGTGTAGGAAGTCTGTTGCCATCCAGATGAGATCATAGGAACTGTAGATTAGGGAACAGGGAGCAATGCTGTCCAGTGTCCACCATCAAACTCCATCCCTAGCTTGTATGTGAAACCCATATCTAAATCATCTCTGACAGTTGGCCACATATTAACTTAACCCCCTCCATCATCAAGCGATAGTGCAACGTCTTCCTTCCAAGTTAGTCCACTGAGGAACTCTTACTGTCAAAAAGTTCTTTGTCATGTTTAGCTAAACCTTCCTTTTTATATAATTTCAGATCCATGTGCCCTGCTGTCTTGAGAAGCAGAAAACAAAATTTATTTATTTATTTATTTATTTATTTATTTATTTATTTATTTATTTCTGGAACTTCTATACTGCCCCATTAATCCTCAACAGTTTTCTGGGCAATCTACATGCAGCAACAAGAAAAAAATAAAAGCCCCTCCAAAAGTGTGTGTGTGTGTGTGTGTGTGTGTGTGTGTGTGTGTGTGTGTGTGGTGTCATTACAGTCATTACTGACTCTTTCTGACTCCATATCCATGGAGTTTTCTTGGCATGAATACTGGAGTGGTTTGCCATTTCCTACTCCAGGCGCCTACAGCCCCTGGTATTCCCTGGAGGTCTCCCATCCAAGTACTAACCAGGGCTGACCTTGCTTAGCTTCCAAAATCAGGCAAGATTGGATGTGCTTAGGGCATCTAGGCAGCATCTCTAAAAGCATAAACAACACCAAAAACCTGTGTAAGACTGGTGGAAAAATTTAAAAGAGGTTGCTGTTGAAAACCTTCTGAAAGGGAAGTGTCTTCAAGATAAAAGGTAAATGTTCCCCCAGCACATGCGTGCTAGTTGTGTCCAACTCTAGGAGCGGTTCTCATCTCTGTATTCAAGCTGAAGAGCCAGTGTTGTGCAAGTCCACGGCCACATGGCCAGCATGGCTGCAAGGAAACCCTGTTTTACCTTCCCACTTTTTAACGGCAGTACCTGTTTATCTATCTGCTTGCATTTACATGCTTTCGAACTGCTAGGTTGGCAGGAGCTGGAGTTATCAGCGGAAGCTCACTCCGCTGCGTGCACCCGGGATTCGAGCTGCCGAGCTGCCGACTTTGCAGTCAACAGTTTCAGAGCCTTAGTCCGCTGAGCCACCACGCCCCAAGTGTCTTTAAAGCAACCTCTTAAAACTAGGGAGGGAGTGGCCTGATGCAGCTCCACAGAAGGGTAATTCCACATGGATGGTGCCACTGCAGAGAAGGCCTGATTTCTTGTGGAAGAGTTCCCAGCATAGCCAGCTAGATGAGCACCACCTGAGAGGATCTAGTGGCAACAGGTAGAGGACTTTGAGGATACATGTTTTGATGGATAACATGGTCCCAAACTATGAAGGGCTTTGTAAGTTAGCCCTTCATAAGTTTCCTTGAATCCTGACCCAGTACAGAAGCAGAAGCCAATGGAAGTGAGCCAGGACTGGGGAAATTTTTATGGGATAGAATTTCTAAATATCTAAAGAGTGCTCTTGTATCACTTTTCAGTTTGTTCTTTTACTGGGAAAATATTATTGCAGCAATCCAACTTTCATCATCTCTAACTTTTGGTCCAGTTGGCTGGGGCCAGTCTGAGGGACACAACTGCTTCACTCCAGTGTATACTAAACTAAATGGTCCATTTGCGTGCCACATTTAAAGCAGTGGTTGACTTGAGAAAGCATTGCATAGGGTCTTTGTGATTGTAAAGTCCACAAAAGGATCAGGTCATTAGATACTGTATACTGTAGGCTTATCAAGCAAGAAAACACACACACTTTGCAAGGAGGATTGAAGAATTCTCAGACAGGTGGATGTAGAATGTTGTGGAAATGCTGTGAAGAAGTCTGGCCAAATTTGAAGCAATGTTTTATTGAAAGCCACCCGATAGTTGAAAGGAACACTGTAAAACTGGATACAGAATGTAGTTTACTAAACACAATTACTATTATTAGATGGAACAGTGTGAACGTATCATCCACCATCTACAAATTTTATGTCATGATGATGACTATTTATGCTTGATTTATTACCTCCAATGCAAAGCACAGCTGTAAGAAACCAAGAAATGACTCATGACTTTTCCAGTACATTTCCCCTTCAAATTCTCAAAATTATGGCTTCATTCAATCCAATTCCTAACTCCACAGTCCTGCTGAAAAGCCATCCTAGATACTTTGGATGAATTGTTCGGCTATGGAATTATACCTTTGAATATAATAAGCAGGTTAACATCCTCTTTGTTCTTCAGTGTATTTCCCCCCAGGTGTTCAAGAGAAGGAGATTTCTATATCTAATAGCATCTTCAAGAGAGAATAGTAGACACAGACTACAAAGAAGATACGGAGCTACTCATGTGATTAGTCTCTCTTTAATTATAACATGTTCATAGGTGCTGCTGAGGCCTTTATAAAAAGTACAGTATGATTTTTACTCACTGGAAGCCCTCAAAGGCATGATTCAGGTGTAAAAACATGGCACAATAACTTCTTATAATGGGATTTGCTAGAAAGTCAAACTGTATAAAGTGTGAAAGGGCAAAGTACTGCTTATATACCAGTCCATAGTGCTTAAAGCACTCTTCTGGGGCGATATAATTAAATTGCAATTATGCTGGCTACAGCTAATTGGGTACTCCCTTTACTCACCTCAGAAGGATGGAAAGCTCACTCAACCTTGAGCTGGCTATCTCAATGCATTAGGATCCAACACAGGTAGTAAACAGAGTTTTGGAGTGGAGTAGAGTAGGACCCCCGTATCCACTGATTCATTATCCAACAATTCAGTCATCCACAGTTGGCAGAGGAAAAAATTAATTAATTCAGCATCCACAAAGCAAGCTGTAAAGCAAGCTGTTGCCATAAGCAGCAGCTGTAAAGCAAGCTATTGTCACAAATAGCATCAGTAAAGCAAGCTACTGTCACAAACAGCGGTCATAAAGCAAGCTACTGTCTCAAAACAGCAGTCATAAAGCAAGCTACTGTTAGAAAACAGCAGTTTGGGGGTGGGTGGGCAGGCATTCTCTCTTATCCACAGTTTTCATTATCCATGGGAAGGCCTGGAACCAATCCCCAGTGCATACCGGAGTCCTACTGTACTGCTGTTTAACCACCTTACCAAAAGGGTTTCTTGTTTTATGGTTAGGGTTAGGGGTAGGGTATATGCACTTCAGTCTCATATATCATATGAAAAGCAGCATGGAGATTACCAGATATAGACATTTTGGCTAAAAGCAAGATATGAGCAAGTATTGCCAGACTATGGGCGCTTTTACATGACCCCTAAAATCCGATGCAGAGGGCTCCCAGATGCGGAGCTTCAAATTGTTTTCCCACCAGCTCCAGAATTTAAAGAAAATTAAGTGCAACCACGCCCACCTAAGTGCGTCCCAGCGCATTTTTAAAGTACCTGGTCTCCGAGGGTGAAAAATTTCTGATGCGGATGTAAAGCAGTAAGTGCTGGGCTCTCCTCGCCTTGTGTCCCCCCTGCCGCCCCTTTAAGAGACAGGAATCACGCCGATGACGGGGCTCGGGGGAGCGGCTTCCACCGGCAGACTGAGGTGAGCCTGCATTCTTTTCTCCCTGTTTTTCTGCCTCCCCTCACTCAGACAGGAGCAAGGAAGTCCGGAGGGGGTGGGAACACAGGAAGAGTGACGAACCTCCAAGATCTCTGGTCTGAATTTAAGTGGCCAGCGGATCTTAGGGGTCGTGTAAAAGCGCCCTATGAGAGAAAATATTTAGGTACTGTTGCTTTAAAAAACAGACTTGTGTTTAGATAGTGAATAAAAGGATGCAGCCTCAGCTACACCTTCTTCTGGAGCATTGTGAAGATGAAATCTATGCACAGCAGGCTAAGGTAGAAAGCTGTTCCTTGAGAGATTCCTGCATAAAACCTATTCTCCTTAAGTTCCACTGGCCATGTTGCAACCTGGCATGTAAGATCACTAAGTTATTTCCATGGCATTCTTTCCATGGAATCTCTGATGGCTTTCCGGAAACAGGCAATGACCTTTCTCTTCAGGGAAGCTTTCCCTGAATGATGGACTACCTATTATATGCCTTATATATACTCTACCATACATGATCACATAGACTTTGTGGTTATAACCACTAATGATCCTGTGTGATTGCACTGACACTATGTTTTCAATGTTAGTTTCCATCACTCACAACTTTTACATGGATTGTTTACTCTTTCTTTAACTGCTCACGTTCTCTTGTCGCTTTAATGTAATGTTGTCTTTTAATGCTGTAAGACGTAACTTAATCATAGACTGCAAATATAACACAGAGATCTTAAACTTTCAAAAAGAAAATTTCCCAAACATGATGAAACTAGGAAAAAAGAAGCTGAAAGGGAAAATTGAGAGAGTCCAAACACTCCAAGAGGCATGGAGGCTGCTCACAAAAACAACATCAGAGACCCAACTGGAATGCATACCCAAAACAAAAAAGGGCACTGCCAGGCCCAAGAGGACTCCAGTGTGGCTTACAGGAGCTGTTCGGGAAGTGATCAAAAGCAAGAAAAGCTCATTTAGAAGATGGAAGGCTTGTCCAAACAAGGAAAACAGGCAGAAAAATAAATTCTGGCAGAACAAATGCCAGGCAACAGTCAGGAAAGCAAAGCAAGACTTTGTGGAGCGTACATCTAAAAACACTCAAAGTAATAACAAGGAGTTCATTAAGTACATTAGAAGTAATAACCCAACTAGGAAGCCCTTTGGACCATTAGATGACAATGGAAGCCAAGGGATTATTAAAGAGGAAACAGAGATTGCAGAGAGACTCAGTGAATTCTTTGCTTCATTATTCACTGAAGAAGACAGAGACCACACGCCCCTTCATAGGGAGGGAAACTGAAGAATGAAGCCAGATAGAAATAAGCAAGGAGGAGGTCCTTGCATGTCTTGTTAAACTAAATGCTAACAAATCACCAGGACCAGATGGCATCCATCCACGAATTCTCCAGAAACTTAAATATGGAATTGCTGAGGTCCTAGCCAAAATATATAATATTTCCCTCAAATCAGGTGTTGTGTGTGACGACTGGAATATAGCGAATGTAACACCAATCTTCAAAAAAGGATTCAGAGGTGATCCGGGAAATTACCAGGTAAATTAACCCAGGCAAAGTGATGGAAACAATCCTAAAAGATAAAATTAATAGGCATATAGAAGAGAAGGTGCTGAAGGAGAACCAACATGGCTTCTGCAAGGGCAAATCATGCCTCACTCATCTGTTGGAATTATTTGTGAGTGTCAACAAGCATGTGGATAAGGGAGATTCAGTTGACATTGTTTATCTGGACTTTCAGAAGACTTTTGACAAAGTACTGCACCAAAAGCTCTTGAATAAACTTGCCAGTCATGGAATCAGGGACAGGTCTTGTCCTGGATCAGCAACTGGCTAAGGGACAGGAAGCAGGGTGTAGCGATAAATGGACACTTCTCCAAGTGGAGGGAGGTAAAGAGTGGGGTCCCCCAAGGATCAGTACTGGGACCCCTGTTTTTCAACCTCTTCATAAATGATCTAGAAGTAAGAGTAAATAGCAAGTTAGCCAAATTTGCCAATGACAGTAAATTATACAGGGTAGTAAAAACTGAGAGAGATTGTGAGGAGCTCCAGAGGGATCTCTTGACACTGGGCGAGTGCTCAAAGCAGTGGCTTCAACATTAGTAAGTGCAGAGTGATACGTGTTGGAGTGAAAAAACCCAATTACATTTATAAACTTATGGGCTCTGAACTCTCTGCAACAAACCAGCAAAGGAACCTTGGTGTCATGGTGGACAGCTCAATGAATGGATCAACCCAGTGTGCCACAGCAGTGTAAAAAGCAAACTCAATGATAGGGATCATTAGGAAGGGTATAGAAAATAAGTCAGCAAGTGTCATTTTGCCTCTTTATAAATCTATGGTGAGGCCCCATCTGGAGTACTTTGTATAGTTCTGGCCACCATACCTCCAGAAGGATATTATGGAACTGGAAAAAGTGCAGAGAAGGGCAACCAGAATGATTAGTGGACTGGAACACCTTCATTACCATCTGAGGCTGCAACGGCTGGGCCTTTTCTCTCTTGAACGATCTCAAACAAATAAGAGAAATTACTTTTTCACCTAGACGATCACTGGTCTCTGGAACTCCCTGCCAGAAGAAGTGGTGACAGCTGTCAGCCTTGACAACTCTGAGAAAGGATTAGACCAATTCATGGTGTACAAAGGTATCAGTGGCTATCATTATGGATGCTTAAGAACAACCTCTGGGTTGGAGAGATAGGCAGGATATCTCTCAATTCCATTTGTGGGGAATCATAAGCAGGCGAGAGCTGCCTAGATGCCCTAAGCGCATCTGATCTCACCCGTTTTCGGAAGCTAAGCAGGGTCGGGCCTGGTTAGTACTTGGATGGGAGACCACCAGGGAATACCAGGTATTGTAGGCGACTGGAGTAGGAACTGGCAAACCACTCCAGTATTCCTGCCAAGAAAACTCCATGGTCATGGGGTCACGAAGAGTCGGTCATTACTGTAACAACACAACACACACACATAAGCAGGTGAAGACATCTGCTTGGGAATACCCTGAAGCAAATGGTGAGCTGCTGTGTGAAACAGAATACTGGACTGGATGGACTATGGCAGTTCTTATGTTAATAATTCCCTGTTCTCAATGCTTGAATATGTCTTAATTGTACTGGACTGTATATTGTCCCTCATTACTGTAACCCGCCATGGGTACTTTTCCAAGGAGAAAGGCGGGGTAAAAATACTCTAAAACAAATAAAGAAATAAATTCATTTTCATTTATTTTTATCTTCACTTAGCAATAGTTTTGCACAAAAATATCATTGATTATGTAAAACTGTGATGATACTGGTTTTACTGCTTGACCCACGATGGGTTGAACCTAGGTGTGATTCCTGATTGGATGGCCCTCCATCCGTCTTCTTTTCCTAACCATCACTGTAAAGTTCATTGCAAGAAACCACAGGCTTAGTAGCACACCATTTACACCTGCCTGCTTTGCTTCTGGTGAACATGTCATCAACTACTTATTATTAGAAACATAGAAAAGGAAAGGAACTCAAAGGTATTTACTCCCATGATAATCTGAATCTGAATCTGTCCTATATTTACCCATGATACAGAATGTGACATTATTTAGCTAGGTGGAGGAAACCCCCGGAAGCAGCAAACTCTAAATGTCAAAAGGATATCTGAAATCACTGCAAATATGTTGTAGTAAGTCGACTAAAATAACCAACAGCCAATGCATACTCATGTCAGTTCACCATTTAAAGCATCAGAGTACATTGATGCAATCCGCTTGGTATCTACCAAATAACAAGAATCCGAATAACAGATTCCTGGTAGCATCTAGCTTTTAACATTTCATTAGGAAGGGATATGTGTTTCTAAAAGATAAACTGACCCTGTGAAAGGACAATTAATCATTAGAGAAAGCATGAGAACACAACTGAAACCATCAAAAATAAAAGAGAAAGAATGGAATGTTCCACACAGGAATGTAATGAAAACTCCTAAAACGTCAAGTGGAAAATTCTGATTCTGTTCCTTACATGCCTGCCCGTGGCCAGTCTAAAAGCAAAAGTTTATATTATGAACTGAATATTATAGTGACAAGGATATCGGAGTCTTAGTATAATTAATCAACAAATGTTCTGTGTTCTTTATATTGACCTGTATCTATTTCCCTCTCCTTATTTTCTAATGTGAATAGAAATAACTCCTGTGCATTCATGGTGAATGGATATTATTTATGTCTAACACCATCTCTTCACCCTCCACTCACAGAGGGGGGAAGCTGAAATGTCCCAGTGTGAGAGAAGAACATCTCCCTTGCTTATTTGAAGCTTGCCCATTGACTGCAGACATTTCGAAATGTGTATGGCTGGTTTTAAGTCTGGGAGTATATAGGGACCTTCACACTATTATACTTGCTACTGGCATCTCCTTGGATTCCCATGCAGGGTAATGGTTTTCTTGCTTTTATATTAAAATAAAATAAATTGGGGAATTTCACTTTGCATGGGTGTGTTGAAGAGTAAATGTTGCACATCAGTATGAATCTGAGGAGAAATGGTGCACATTCACATTCCTCAAAGTCTAACACAATACACTGATGCAGTTTAATTGTTGGCAATGCCATTCAACGAAGGGTGAGATTCCTGACTCCTTGATTGTTGTTCCTGAGATACAACTTTCATAAAAATGAAGTGCTTGTCATGGAACTGTGGGGGGGAGAACAAGAACATTTGAACCTGGTGATGTTCTTCTTTCTATGTTACTGTTATAGATAGAAGATTCAATAGAATTCCTTTCCTTGTCAATCACTATTGACTTAATCCCATCTCTATATATGTACTTATCAATTTAATTCCCATTTTAGAAGAACATAAAAAGAGCCATGCTGGATCAGGACAAAGGCCCATCTAGTCCAGCTTCCTGTATGTCACAGTGGCCCCGCCAAATATGTCTGGGAGTGCACGAGACTAGATATCTGTCTCCTGATACCATTCCCCTGCATCTGGCCCTTGAAGTACCCTGGTTTTAAACCTGGAGATTACACATCTCCATCATGGTTTGTAATCTGTGATAGACTTTTCCTCCAGGAATCTGTCCAATCCCCTTTTGACGGCATCCAGACCAGATACCATCACCACATCCTGTGCCAGGGAGTTCCACAGACTAACAACATGCTGGGTAAAAATGTTTTTTTTTTTGTCTGTTCTCACTCTCCTAACCCTCAATTTGAATGACTTAGTGAGTTTGGAGATGAATTTTCTGAGCTCCATTGCCTCCCTTTTTCTTTAGCTTGCCTGATAGTTGGTGATTTCAGAAGATTTGTCCACATCACTCTTCCTTCCCAACTGAGATGCTTTATAACTTCCTTGTCTGTCTGTCTGTCTGTCTGTCTGTCTGTCTGTCTGTCTGTCTGT
>JAHTLZ010000007.1:30973849-31023435 GCA_023846285.1 Phrynocephalus versicolor | reverse complement strand
CCTTCCTTCCTTCCTTCCTTCCTTCCTTCCTTCCTTCCTTCCTTCCTTCCTTCCTTCCTTCCTTCCTTCCTTCCTTGTATCTGTCTGTCTGTCTGTCTATCCTCCCTCCCTCCCTCCCTCCCTCCCTCCCTTGTGTCTGTCAGTCCCTCTCTCCTTCTTTCCTTCCCCCAATATTGCACTGACAGCACCCGGGACAGTTGACATATGAAATAGCATGAATACCTTGTCAGATGGTTCCTCCACACTTGGGCTTTGCATTCAAGATACAATATGCATTAATCATGAACATAAAAAGGAATAACTCTATAACATCTAGAATTGATTTTTAAAAGAGTTGTTATTGACAGCATCCAGGATATTTAGTTATTAAAGGCAGCCTTAAAGATTCCATCTTTACTATCTCTGTAAACACAAAAAGTGAAATTGGGCTTTGGGAGAGTGAGAACAGACAAAAGGTTTTTTTTTTACCCAACATGTTATTAGTCTGTGGAACTCCCTGCCACAGGATGTGGTGATGGCATCTGGCCTGGATGCCTTCAAAAGGGGATTGGACAGATTCCAGGAGGAAAAGTCCATCACAGGTTACAAACCATAATCGAGATGTGTAATATCTAGGCTTAAAACCAAGGTACTTCAAGGGGCAGATGCAGGGGAGTGGTATCAGGAGACAGATATCTAGTCTTGTGCGCTCCCAGACACATTTAGTGGGACCACTGTGAGACACAGGAAGCTGGACTAGATAGACCTTTGGCCTGATCCATCATGGCTCTTCTGATGTTCCTATGTTCTGATGGAGCCTGGTATATCTCTATTGGCAGTTTATTCCAGAGGCTAGGGCCACATTCTAAAAGCCATGTTTCCTCGCATTCATTTTTCTGGCCTCCCCCCGGGTAGCAACCTTTGACAACTGGGACTGAGAGGAGTGAGTGAGACAGATAGCTTGATTTCTGGGAGAGACATTTTGACAAATATCGAGGTCCTAAATTAAGTTTTTACAGGTCATAAACAGTACCTTGAATTGAGCGCAGCAATGAAGGCCGCAGTCGCACTAAAGTTTTCTGTGCATCTTAATTTTATGTGTAGTTTTTTTTAGCGTCCTGTCACCAGGGTAGTATTTTTTTGCTCTGTGCCCATCTCTACTTGCCTACTGCGCATCTTTCCCCTTTTTTCTGGGTTGAATTTCTAAGCCTCCATTCAGGAAGTGGCAGGAAAAGGGGTACGAAGCTAATTACTGCGTATTTTCTGGGGCCACACCTCGTTAGAGAAGCAAATAATTGAGCATTTTAAGGGAAGTTTTTTTTTTTTTTAAACCAACCACTAGCAGTGGTTTAAGAAACTTTGGTGAAAGTGCGGGCCCGGGGGCATGGTGGACTGGGACACTGATTTACTTCCCTTTGCGGTTAGTACGCGATCTTTTACTGCGCAGTTCGCCGCAGCAAAACTGCGCAGAAAACGCTGGTAAGACCGCGCCCTAACGTGTATTCAAGCACGCATAGCTCTGGTGGGGAGCTCACGTAAGAGACATCTTGACCCATATTTTGGTAATGCATGAATGAAAAGAGCACATGCAAATGGAACAGATTATGTCTTACTGCAGGGAAAGAGCATCCATATTGATTTTACCATCTCAATTAAACCCATATAGGAAAAAAAATCAAATATTGATGCTGCATTATGTTATGCGCCACTTTTAGCAGGGTGGTTAAATTCTCAGCGGGAGCTTCATCATGCAAAGAGAATGCTTTCTGGGTTTCAAGTGACACTTGTTCTATATAAGCGATGTATGGCCGGGCCATCTGTTAGTTAAATATACATACTAAGGAATCTCACAGATCTATCTTTGTCTGGTAGGCAACGCATTGATGAAAACAGTCCAAAGACAAATGTAGCAATAATTAGATTTTTTTTTAAAAAAAATGGAAATGAGATTTTCCGACCTTCAGTTAAATCTACAGGTATGCTTATTTAGAGTGTTTAGCTTAATCTGTGGTTAACCCAGGGGTGCTTATGTTCATATATCCTGGAGATGCTTGCAACCTCAAATGATGTTTTTGCCTCTCTAGCCCTTCACTGGTCCCACTCCAGGGGTGGGAAGTCATCATTTTACAATGCTCTCAGGTGCTGCTGACTGTAGTATTTAATAGCTAAAATTCCCAGGTTTGAATACTAGAAGTTTTAACTCTTTGCAAGTCCATTGTGAATTTCACACTGCTGTCAGGATTGATGGTGGTCTGTGCAACTCCTAAAGGTTCCTTGGACCTGTTAAAGTTGCTCACCTCTTTTAGCAATATATTATATGTGGTCCAATGCAGTGAGGAGTGTGCAGACCTCTACATTGGAGAAACTAAACAGCAATTAAACAGGAGGATGGCCCTACACTGGAGGGGCAACAGCTCAGGACCAGAATCAGCAGTGTGCCTTCATCTGAAAGACAAAGGGTACTCATTCAGAGATGAGGATGTACACATACTAGACAGAGAAGATAAGTGGTTTGAGAGAGGGGTCAGGGAAGCCATTCATATGAGTATTGAAAACCCCTCTCTCAACAAACGTGGGGGAACTCAGGTACAGTCTATCTGCTACTTATCAGGCAGTGATTTCAATAATCGCCAGACAAATCAAAAATACTTCACACCTCCACCCGCAAGGCCATAGCTAATGACTCATACTTAATGGGTGTTAGGAAGGTTAAAGGTGGGACTTTCACACACCTTAGGCCAATGTCCACCTAATGAGCCTACTGAGACTACCGTCCACCTAAAGAACCTATTCAGGCCATTGTCCATCTTATAACCCTATTTCAGACCAGGGTGACATGAGGTCAAAGTGAACTATAAAATGGAGGACGCGGAAGTAGCTTTCTTCAGACTGATGAAGCTGTTTGGATGAGCAGTGAAATGTTTCAATCTCTCAAGAAAAAGAAGTCCAGTTGCCATGACTCAACTTCCAAAACTCTTTTAGGGATGATTTGTTTTGCTAGAATGTATACTCAATCAATAGCTGCAACTTTAATAGAGAAAAATGTATCTGAGCAACAAGGCAATATGTTTTTATAACCAGTTGTGGCTGGCAAGCTTTCATATTCAGATATTTAATGATTTCTTACCAAGAAGGGCTTGTACAAGAAATTGAAAGGTATGAGAGAATTATGTGTTAAAGCAATGTATGCTGCTAATATACCTCTGAGTATCCTCAGAGTAGTTTACAACTTAATTATGCAGGTCATGCATTGCCCCAGTCAGGAAGCTGGGTACCTAATTTACTCGCCTTGGAAGGACAGAAGGTTGAGTGAACATTGAGCCAGTTATCTGGGATTGAATGCCGAGCCACACAAGCATAGTTTTGGCTGAATGCAGCAGTTTAAGTACTGTGGTTGGACTCCTAATGTCTGTAGATAAGATGAGTGGATTCAATTTAATGTTAACCCCCCCCCATGCCTCTAACACCATATTCATGCATGGACACAGGTGCCTTCAACACTTCCAGAAGGATGGTGACAAGAGCAGGGACATGCTCTGTTCTCGATTCACCTGTAATGCAGGACATGGCACAATGGGCTCAAGACAAGAAGCCAGGTTTCAGTTGAATATAAGGAAAACCTTCCTGGCTATTAGAACAGTGCAGCAGTGGAACCAATCACTTCAAGAGGCTGTGAGCACTCCAGTTCTTGAGGCAATGAAATGAAATTTAGACAACCACCTGTCAGATATCCTTTGATTTGTCGTCTTGCCTTGACCAGGTGATTGGACTTGGTAGCCTTATAGGCCCCTTCCAACCTCATGATTCTATGATTCTACAACAAAACATCAGAAAAGAACTTTTTTAAGAACCCTAAGACTTTAGCCTGTTACATGCTCTGCTTTAGGTGATGCTATTTTATTTATTTTTGGATAATCATATAGACCTTTTAAAGACATAAAGACTCCTAATTTAGCTACTCTGTTTATTTCCCCACTGCTTCCTACTTAGGATGCTGGTTGCAATTGGAGGGATGATTGGCACACAGGTCTAAATACACTGAACTCAATAGAAGCAAGCAACACTCAGAGTTTAGTGCTTAAGTCCAAATTTGGCACTCTTAATTTCCCACAATGGTGGGGAAACAGTAGGTCAGTGGTTCTCAACCTGTGGGTCCTCAGATGTTCCTGGACTGCAACTCCCAGAAATCCCTTCCAGCACAGCGAGTGATGGGGGCTTCTGGGAGCTGAAGTCCAGGAACATCTGGGGACCCACAGGTTGAGAACCACTGCACTAGGTAGAAGAAAAATTTCCCTCAAACTGTCCCCTCAGACCTTATTTATCATGCATGTGCTTTCACATCTCATCTATGAAACTGAGGCATGTGCATGGTCTTCAAATAAATCTGTAAATACAGAATGAGTTGGGGATATTTATGATTTTTTGGGAGTGATCATGGGCATAGCAAAGAGTTACTGGTGTCCCTTGGGACAGGGGCAACACCCACACAGACTCTTCGTGTTAAACTCCATATTTATACCTAATGTTTAGAAGTGGTAAAAGAGAAACTCAAAGAACATGAAAAGGGATATTCATTTTACCTTTGCAGCCTTTCCTGCTGCCAAGTCATTAATTAAATAGTCAAAATGTGTGGCCGCATCACACCTAATAGGAGAATGAATTGGAAGAGTAGTAGATGAAGAAGAAGCAGACTGGAAGAGTGTAGAATAGCAGGCGCCCTGCATTGCCCCTTTTAGAAGGAATAAAACATGACTGCACTTATTGCCTATTCATTGTCACTCACTAACTCACTTCCCTGTGGTTGCCTTGGAAAGTCAGTTGGGATTTTCTCTTGACAACTGTGGAAAATGAGGAAAATAAACATAGAACCTCCTGGTGCTCAGCTTCGGAGACCACATTGCCACTTGAACTTCCCAGTTCTCAGGAGGGGTGTCTTCATGGAGAACCCAAAAATGCACAAATACTGTCATGGACCTGGGCAGAAATTAGATCAGAGGATCACTAAAAGGAGGTTGAGTGAGTCAGCCTGGACCTGTGTTCAGGGACTTGATTCAGGAACAGAGTGGGACAGGGAGATTCTTCGCTTTCTAATGACATTCTCAATGACAGTTTGCATTTGTGACATGGCTTAGGCTGCAATAGGGGTGTGGTGGCTCAATAGGCTAGAACGCTGAAATGGTCAGCGACAAAGTTGGCAGCTCAGCGGTTCGAATCCCGGGTGCCATGCAGCGGTAGAGATGGGCACGAATTGAAAAAATTACGTTTTGGTTTTTCGTTTTTCGTTGTGGGTCCGTTTCTGTTTGTTTTTGTTTTTTGTGAATTTTTTGAAAAAATTTCATTTTGTTTCGTTTTTTCCTTTTCCCTTTTCCGTTTTTACCCACTTTTTGCGCGACTTAAAGCATTTCCGCACGCGGATGACCCCCAAACGCCCCAGACCAGAGGGAAAACACTAAAAAAATGATGCTGGCAGAGACACAGTATAGACTAGGTATGCAGGGAGGCTGCAAAGGCAGCGGCTGGCATTGTCCAGGGTGTAAGGCAGAGTGACTGCACTGCGGGGCAGGGGAGGGTACTCACTGAGAGGTATGCACGCACACAGGGAGTCTGCAAGAGAAATCTCTTCTTTCTCTCCCCTAAGAGCCAGGCTGGAGCCAGCAGGAACACAGAGACACACACCTGGCTGGCTGGCCTAAAGCAATGAGTCACAGATATAGCAATCCCATCCTAACTCCCACCATAGACTGCAAGGAGGACGGGGGCTGCCAAAGCTTTTTATGCCCTCTGTGGCTGACACACCTACCCAGTCTGCAACCTGGGCATGTTATTGGTTGAAATTGTCCAAGAATTTACATGATCCCATCACATGGCTTGCATCCATCTTGTGGCTGGAATCCATGTTGTGTCATCCTTAAAGGGAAAAGAAAAAATACATTGTGATGGGAGAAAGACAAAAACAAACGTTTTAAGGACCGCAACCCCCTGGTAGGTATTATCAGGCAGAATAAATAATTATCGCTGGGTTTTTACGGATATTCAGGACATTTTTTAACATTTAAATACAGCTCATTTCATTGCACATCGCCATTAACAAAAATGAACCGTAACGAACCGAATTTTCATGGTTCTGTTTGGTTGTTCCAATTTCATCACCATTTTCATTATTTGTTTCGTTACATAATGAAACGAATAATGAATAATGGAATGAATTTTTTTTCCGTTTCATGCCCATCTCTATGCAGCGGAGTGAGTTCCTGCTGTTAACTCTAGCTCCTGTCAACCTAGCAGCTCGAAAGCATATAAATGCAAGTAGATAAATAGGTCCCGCTGTAAAAAGAGGGAAGGTAAACAGTGTTCTGTGCTCAAAAATGTGTTCAGCCATGCCGGCCACATGGCCGTGGAATTGCAGAACACTGGCTGTTCGGCTTAGAAATGGAGATGAGCACCGCCCCTAGAGTCGGACACGACTAGCATGCATGTGCGGGGGAAATTTTTACCATTCTTTTTACCATGGGTTGTAATACTGAAGGAACCAGGATGACTTAAGTTTACATATATATTTATTTATTTTTATATTTATATCCTGCCGGATTTTCCTAAAAGGAACTCAAGGCGGTTAACAGATATAAAAATTCCATCATGCAGACAACAACAAAATTAATCAGTTCCAAGGATAAATATAAGCAAACCAAACAATAGCCCTTAAAAAAGCTAACAACAATCAGAAAATGATACTAATAATAATACTAATGTAAGATGGCAAAGAAAAGCATGAGAACATAAAAACTCAGATCACTGCACAAGAATAGATCATCTCCCCATGGTCACCGAATGCAGCCATAAAGAGCCAGGTTTTTACTAGCTTCTTGAATGCTGAGAGGGATTCCGCGGCCCTAATATTACTCGGAAGATGGTTTATTGTTAATCAAAAAGGAAAAGGAGGAAAATGCAAATGTCCTATATAATGTAAGTAGTATCTTTGATTCCAAGGTGCAATATAAGAGAAAAGGAAGGCAAGGCCATAGTGAAAGAGTCTGTCTCCCAATTTACTGTGGAGTTGGTGGTGATGAAATGAGGGGGACGGAGATTAGAGCAATGATGGTGGAAGACTTAGAGTAAATCTGACCGAACACAACCTAGGGCTGATTGGAAAGCCTACTCCATGGCAGCGGTGGAGGAATCATTTCCCTCTTCCACTATTGCACATCTGGGGACCCACAGGTTGAGAACCACTGCACTAGGTAGAAGAAAAATTTCCCTCAAACTGTCCCCTCAGACCTTATTTATCATGCATGTGCTTTCACATCTCATCTATGAAACTGAGGCATGTGCACTATTGCACTTCCACAGAGTCATCTGGTGGTGCTCTTTCGAATGGTTAAGGGCCTATTATATGCTGGCCCATAGGAAAGGAATGCAAGCAACACTGTAGGTAGCTGTGAAGAATTTGCATGGTACTTGGCAGGCACAATTGCTTGGATCCCCACTGACTTGGATGCTTTCTAGTTGATACAGGTCCTGTATCAGACTTTTGAAAATATGGGCATTGTAGTTGTGATATTTGCTGCTTGTGGACTACAGTATGCCTCAGAAACAAATTTGATGCTTATCGCTAAAATGCCAACAGCGGACTGTCCTTGAATCCTTTTTGTGGTAAGTGATTAAAAACCACACACAAATAAACTGGTGCTTAATACAGTGTAATGTGAAGCAGGGAGTATGTAGGAGAATTCATGATTTATGTATGATGGCAGCAGGCTGATGAGAGGCTCTTGCAGATCCCTGGGGTGTTCTCCAGGCTGAAGCTCTGATGCCAAGATGCGTGCAAAGAGGGAACACAATCTGCCACTGAACATTCACAAAAAGGTGGAGGGGTGTGTGTACGAGCTGAATAATGAAAGTGAAAGTTTATCTTTGGTTCATTGATCAGTATTTCTTACTGCTCTGCCTTCCCCCACCCGTTCTTATTCACGAGAGATCACTTCTCGAGATCCCGAGAAATACATAAATCCTTTACCCCCCCCCCCCCCAGGCCAGCTGTTCTTTTTGTTGAGTAAATTGCTACTTCACACAGCAAATGTGCTTCACATCTGTCTCGGAGACTCTGAAAGCTGCAAACTGGAGCAGCTTTGGTTTCTCGGCGTGCTGCCGACTTCCGCAAGATGGGCTGAAAACGAGAAATGGTGTGAAAAATGTAACTCTCAATAGAGATGCAACATATATATACATTCAAATGCCTTATGGATAGGCAGTGCCATGAAGAGTGTGGATTGTTGGCCCAATTTATTTATTTATTTATTTATTTATTAAGCTTATATACCGCCCGTCTTCCCGAAGGAACTCCGGGCGGTTAACAACAAACAATGCAACAAAATAGCAGTTTAAAAAAACATGGAGTTAGCCAAATGACAAACAAGAAAATAAAAACCAAAGTTGCAGATGGCAGGGCAGGGGGAAAAAAAATCAACCAAACGCCTCCTGGAAGAGGTGAGTTTTCAGAGCCTTCTGGAAGGCTGGCAGGGACTCTGCTAGACGTACTTCTGCTGGGAGATGATTCCACATGGTGGGGCCAGCCACAGACAAGACTCGGGTATGGGTGGATGTTCTCCGAGCCTCCCTGGGTGCGGCCACACGCAGCATATGCGCCCGCGACAACCTAGTCAGACGGGCCGATGTTGACCGCTGGTCGACCGCTCTGTCAGGTAGTCAGGTCCTAGGCCATGGAGGGTTTTGTAAATCAAAACCAGGACCTTGAATCTGATTCGGGCTGCAACGGGCTGCCAATGCAGGGGGGCCAGAACTGGGATGATGTGGTCGAACTGACACACACCCGCCACCAGTCTGGCTGCCGCATTTTGAACCCGCTGCAGTCGCCGAAGGAGAGTCAAGGGCAACCCCATGTAGAGCGCGTTACAATAGTCCAGTCTTGAGATCACCAGCGCTTGCACCACAGTTCTGAGGGAATCCCCATCTAGGTATGGACGGATCTGGGCAATTTGATGGAGATGAAAAAAGGCAGCCCTGGACACAGTGGCCACCTGGGCTTCCATGGTGAGCGCTGGGTCCAGGACTACGCCCAGATTCCGGACAGTGTCCGAAGGCCGGAGGGAAACACCCTCCAAGGTGAAAAAAGGGCCTCCATAGCCAGATGGGGAAGCCCCAAAGAACATAACCTCAGTCTTGTCGGGGTTGAGTCTGAGCCTGTTAGCCCTGGTCCATTCCATGACCGCGCCCAGGCACTGATCGAGGGTCTGGACAGCCTCATCTGCAGCAGTGGAAAAAGAGACATAGAGCTGTGTGTCATCAGCGTACTGATGACAGCAGACTCCATGTCTCCTTACGACCTCAGCCAGCGGCCTGATGTAGATGTTGAACAGCATTGGAGAGAGAGACGACCCCTGTGGAACCCCACAAGGGAGTATCCAAGGGGCAGACAGCTCACCCCCATGCTGAACCTGCTGGGGATGGCCCCTGAGGAAGGATCAGAGCCAACTGTGAACAGTGCCCCCAATCCCAACCTCAGAAAACCGGTCCAGCAGGATATCGTGGTCGATGGTATCGAAGGCCGTTGAGAGATCCAGGAGGACCAACAGGGTAGAGCTCCCCCTGTCGGCCCCCCTGGAGGAGGTCATCTTGCAGAGCGACTAAGACTGTCTCAGTCCCCCGACCTGGCCTGAACCTGGACTGGAATGGGTCAAGGATGTGTTCTCCCTCCAAGAATGATTGAAGCCGGATCACGGCCACCCTCTCGATTACCTTGCCCATAAAGGGAACATTAGCGATCGGGCGGTAGTTGGTCAAATCTCCCGATGCTAAGCCCGTTTTTTTCAGAATGGGCTTTACCACAGTCTCCTTCAGGCGAGAGGGAGAAATCCTTTCCCTGAAGGAGGCTGTGGCGATGACAGAAGCCCATTTGGGCATGCTCCCGCCAACTGCTTTCATAAGCCATGATGGGCAAGGATTGAAGGGGGTGGACGCGGGCCAGCAATGGGCAATAGCCCTGGAGGCCTCAAGCGAGGAAACAGGCCCAAACTCAACCATACGAGGAGACTGGGGCTGCAGCGACAGGGGATGCTGAGAGTGGGCTAGAGCAACAGGAGTCAAAACCGGTACGGGTGGCCTCTATTTTTGATCAAAAAAAGGCTGCAAAATTCTCACTACTGAAATCAGTAGGAGGAGTCCTTGCCAGCCCAGGATTAGTGAGGTCGCAAACCACACGGAACAATTCCGCTTGATGGTCCGAGGCCTCACTAATTCTCAGGGAGTAGCAAGATGTTTTAACCTCCCTGATCGCCCGAACGTAGCGCCTGGACTGGACAATAACTGCAGCCTTTTTAGTCGCTGTACGGTTCTTCCTCCAGCTGCGCTACAGCCTCTTCCGTTCTTGCTTCATCGCTTGTAACTCCGCCGTGAACCACGGTGAGGGGCGAGCTCTGCAGCGGATGAGGCACCTAGGGGCGATCTGGTCGACAGCCCGGGATGTTTCATCAAATCATTGATCCACCATGGTGTCTACCAGGTTGTCAGCCAGTCGCCAGGAGGCTCCCCAAGGACTTCCCAGAACCGAGCAGGGTCCAGGAGTCTTCGGGGGCAGCCCCATACAGATGGCCAAAGGTCTCCACAGGATGGGGCGGCTATTGATACAGAGAAGGACAGCAAGTGATGGTCTGACCATGACACGGGGGTGGACACAATGTCCCACAGGAATCCTCAAATGCGGAGGTAAATATCAGATCCAGGGTATGTCCAGATCTGTGGGTTGGGCATAGAACATGCTGGGACAGGTTCATGGAGGTCATGGACTGCATGAACTCCAGAGCTGCACCAGACAGGCCACCGCCAGCATGCACATTGAGGTCCCCCACAACCAAAAGGCGGGGGGTTCTCAGGAGTGCTGTGGGGATGAACTCGGTGAGCTCTGGTAGGGATTGTTCTGGGTTGCACAGAGCATGGTAACCGAGCACAATGCCGAATCTGTCCCGCTGCCCAACCAACAGATGGATACATTCCAACCCTGGAATCACCAACGTTGAGGCCCTGCTGACTTGAATAGTATCTCTATACACAATGGCCACCCCACCTCTCTTACGACCCTCCAACCTTTCTACTCCCTGTACCAGAAACCCAGGGGGGGGGGGCACAGCTGGGCGAGCAAAGCTCCCCCCTCTGTTCCCACCCAGGTTTCGGTAATGCATACCAGGTCGGCCCTTCCATCAACGATGGTATCATAAATGATGGGGATCTTATTGTGTACTGACCTGGCCTTCATCAGGAGGCAAGATAGGTCAGAGGCGCTGGCGGAGTGGCTCCGAGACACATGGCAGTGAGCTGAGGGGTCAGAACAGGGGACAGGCGCGAGATGCCTGGCCCGAGTTCTTCTTAGCCAACTAACCCCCCAGCTCCTGGCGTAACGACCACGGCCCGACACGACAGATATGGTGGTCCCTGCCTGCATGGTAACTGGTGACGGAGAGAAAGAAAAAAAAAACAGCAACAATAAATGACCAAGTTACAATCAGCTAGCAATAGTCGGTACAACAACAATAAATAACTAAGGAAAACACACAACAATAAAATAAAATTACACAAGAAAAAGCGCATAAAGGGCACATCTCCAGGGCTAGGAAGGGAAATTAACAGGGGAAAGGGGAAGCACAGATGTTTCAGAGTGTGGGGAACGGTCCCTGGTCCCTGGTCAATGGCTACCCAGAAGCGGCTGGTGACAAAACACAGGTGGAAATGGCAGACGGAGGGGAGTCAGGCCAGTGGCCATTGGAAGGGCCAAGACTTTATTTAAGTATTTTCATTTCTTAAAATGTTCAAAGCCCACACTGTTTCATAGGACCTCAGGTGGTCTACAAAGCATGTTGGAGAACTGATTTCAATTCTTCACTTAAATCATGAATCCTACTGATATTCTTGAGCCAGTATGTCTCTCAGAGCCTGGCCTACATCTCAGGGTTCTTGTTGTGACAGTTAAAGCATTGGGGGAGATGGAATAAAAGTATGTTTCCCTGAGGAAATACAAGACATAAATCTATGTTGTTGTAGTAGTAATAATTGTTAGTTATTCAATAGTTGTTGTTCATGAGGAGTCTTCTACTAGAGATATTCAATATGACTTACAACAGCATGCCTAGAATCGAAGCATTAAAATGGTTCAAGGTTGTGGATTGGATCTAGTATGACTTACTTTCATCCTGATTCACTGTTGGTTATCTTTTATATAGAAATGGCATGGCGGCAAACTGGGAAGCCCTGGAAGGATCCAAGACAGATAATGTTACGAGGCCTTTCATACTACATTTAGATAGCCTGCAATGAAACTTGCAATAAATACCCCATGGCCAAATAACATCTTTTTAAAGCCATAATTTAAAAATACTGGATGTATATAATAGCCCGGCTTTTATACGGTTAAAAGCTGTTACCCATACTGCTTTTCTGCAACTACAGTCACATTCCCTCCTTCCTTCCTGTAAACTTGCAGAGTGATAGCTTTTAGCCTGCAGATCATGGGGTGGCCAAATTGCATTGATTAAGAACAAGTGCATTGCTGTGAGGGAAGCCACCCTGAAGGGGCTGTCAGCAGGAGAGTGACACCTGCACTACAAGAGAAAGAGAGGGATGAGTGGTTGGAGAAGCAGAGGATGAGGGAGGAATGTAGAGCCGCTCATGTTAGAGAAGCACAAGAGCGAGAGATGCTATGAAAACAGTTCAATGACTCCCTGAAGATACTGGAAAAAGAGAAGGAGGAGGGAAGGGCTAAGGCCCCGGTTAAGACAGAGAAGAAACCAGAAAAGGCAGGAAGCCCAAACCAATCAGCAGTGGTGGAGGTGGGGTTTGGACAATGTAAAAAGAGAACGCCACATGTCTTGCCCCCAGACTGGGACTGGGTGTGGATGGAAAACCCATGGACGGGTGACTGGGAGCAGATGATGATGATGCCAAAGCCCAAGGCTGAAAGCTACTGAAGGCGGGCCCATCGCCAAGGCTGTTCCTATTGGGGTGAACGGGAGGCACGAGAATACAACAGTAAGCGAAAAGAGATTAGGCGGGAACTGGCCTGGGAACAATGGCTAGCCAAGCTGAAGGAGGAGGAGGAAAGGACCGGGAAGATGTGTACTGGGAAAGACGACTATCCCTTCAAATCCCGGCACCAGAGGCGTCCTGGGCCCAAACTCACTTCGGAGGTTGGGGTGCAAGTGGGGGAACCAAGCCTCTTCGAGAAGGAGGGGAAGGAAAGTGGTGGAACCAAATATCCCCAAAAGTAGGAGGGGATCTAGATTTTTCTGTGTTTACGCCATCTTATGAGTCTAAGAACAACCCGTTTATTGTTGATGTTAAAGATGTTGGGACTGTTATCAAGAAAAGGACCTCCCTAGTTGTGGAAGAACAAAATAAAACACCTGTTTATTCTTTAAAAATGTGTCTTTATTGCAACCTGAAGGGTGGCTTTCCTGGGAAACACAATTGCTCAGTGATTCAGTTATATTATGAATGAGAATTTCAGTGACTCTATTCCATTGTCTCATTGTCCATGAGGAGACAGATTTTTTTAAAAAAACGTTGCTACCTCACTGTATTGACAATTTCTCAGCCAAAATATTGTCTATGATATCGACATGGTTCCCTTTCAACTAATCAGATGTCACCCCATTTTCTTGCTGGGTCCCTTTTAACTCATTGCATGTAACCCAAAGACCTTGAGCCCAAGAGCTCAAATAATGCAACTCCACCATCCTCTCAACCAAATATTTGTTCTTATGAAAAAAAAATCTTATGAAAAGAAATTTTCATAAGAAATCCTTATGTTCTTATGAAAAATAAAAAAATTCTTATGAAAGTTCTTATGAAAAATATTTGTTCGTATGAAAAAAAAAATTCATCCTTCTCCAGTTCAACCCTTCCCAACTGATTTTTTTTTTTTTAAAAAATGTGGATATGGGTCATCATCGTCACCATCCCATTCCCTGAGATCTTAAAATCAAAGTTGGAGACAACTGATAAACAGGATGTAACCTTAAGGCATCAGAGGATGAAAGACAGGCAAGTGTTGGGAGGGGAACAGCAAAACTAACTCCGAGTCAACCGGTTGTGGAGACAGGCATGGTGCTCCAGTTTGTTCCAAATGATACATAGTCCCAACAGCTCTTTCCCTGGTCCTCTCCTCACTTGTGAGCATTGGTGCCAGATGGAAATGAGTGGAGATAGGTGTCTGGATCCTTAAGTCACTTCACAAAGAAAAATCATACTTTGCCTTCCACCAGCACCACTCACTCTGAGATTGGCCTCTTCCGCTGGAGAGCCTATCACAGGGACCCCTAGAGACACAAAAAGCATGGCAGTTGCTTGAGAGTTCCATGGACAGCTTAAGACTTGTTAGCCATAGAAGTGGATGTCTGGTTGTTTCCTTTTTACAAATCATTTTTGCAAGTTTTCACTGGGACTTATTGATCAGACTTACTCAAATACTTTGATCCGATGTATTCAGTATACTTCTCTATGGTGTTGAAACTTGGACCCTTGAAGACGCATTATACAGGAAGCTGGAAGCATTTGAATTGTGGACGTACAGACAAATTCCGAAGATACCTGGGACAGCCAGAGTCACTAATGTGGTTGTATTACAGCGTATGAATAAAAAGCTAGAAATTATTAATACTGTAAAGAAAAGAAATTGCAATATTTTAGACACATAATGCGCAATGAGAAATACCATCTGCTGCAGGTTATCCTTCAAGGAAAAACAGATGGGAAGCGTGGCCTGGGGCATAGAAGAACATTCTGGCTTAAGGACTTAAGCCAATGGTTTGCAGTGAGCATAGCTGCTCTATTTAGAATAGCTTTAGATAGAAACCAGTTCAGGCTACTGATCACCAACGTTCTACGAAGACATTGTTTGTTATTTGTTTGTTATTTATTAGTTAGTCTTATACCCTGCCCATCTTCCCATAAGGGAACTCTGGACAGCTTACAGTAAAATAAAATAAAATAAAATAAAATAAAATAAAATAAAATAAAATAAAAAGAATCAGATAGAAACAAGCAAAAACAAAGAAGGAGGAGCAAGATGGCAGGCCGGAAGAGGAGGGAAAAAAAAGAACAAAACCTAACTAGAAATGTCGCCAAAGGCCTCCCTGAAGAGGTGAGTCTTCAGGGCTTTTTTAAAGGCTGGCAGGGACTCAATCAGGCGCAGTTCACTTGGTAGATGGTTCCAGAGCATGGGGCCCACCACAGAGAAGGCACGGTCACGCGTACGCGATTTCTGCGCCTCTCTGGGTGTGGCCACCCTTAGTGAGTGCGCCTGCGCCGATCTCGTGGGTCTGGTCCCAGTTGACGTTTGAGAGACACGCCAGGCCGTGGAGGACTTTGAAAGTCAAAACCCGGACCTTGAACCTAATCCGGAGGACAACGGGAAGCCAGTGCAAGCGAGCCAGGACTGGAGTGATGTGCTCGAATCTACGAGCACCCACCACCAGCCTGGCCGCTGCATTCTGCACCCGTTGTAACCTCCGGACCAGGGTCAAGGGCAACCCCACGTTGAGGGCATTGCAATAGTCGATCCTTGAGATGACTAGGGCCTGCGCTACTGTCCTAAGGGAGGACTCATCGAGGTACTGGCGGATCTGGGCGATCCTGCGGAGATGGATAAAAGCGGACCTGGAAACAGCCATCACCTGGGGTTCCAGGGAGAGGGCTGAGTCAAGGACCACGGCACTTGAAGAAGACATGGCACTTGAAGAAGTTGTTTTCACTTCTGGAGGTGGTAGCAAGTCGGTAATTTGGCAGTGAGAGCCCTAATTAGATTCCAAGGCTGGCCAAAGTCACCCCACCTTGTTCTGCAGCCTGGACACCACAACCAAGAAGGACCTGTCTAATAGCTGTGCTTCTGTTGTATCGTCTTGGCTCAGTTTTTAAATACAATTACAATAGAGAGGTTGTAGTCTCTACATAGCCTTCATATAGTCTCATCTTTGGAAGGCCTAATATGAGATGGAATGACTCATTAAAAGAAGCCACGGGCTTGAGTCTGCAAGAGACGTGCAGAGCAGCTGAGAACAGCTCCTTCAGAGGGCTGTCATGAGTCACAGGAGACGTGATGGCACATGACAACAAACAATATAGTCCTGGCTGGGGGATTTTGATATCTGGACATAGAAGATAAGCAGTGTCAGTAGGCTGGCTCTGAATCAAAGGAATCATGTTTGGGGTAGGATAAAAGCCATATCAAAGGACTGACAACACCAGACCCAAATTTGCAGGCACCCCCTTAAGCTTTGATCATGATTGAACCCCCCCCCCCCCCGACTTGTGCATCCAAGTGTCCTCTTTGAGTGGACATGACACAACAAAGCATCTAAGGTACCTGACAATTTCTCATAATGCCATGAAAGACAGGTGTTCACTCCTAGGAAAGCTTTGAAGCTGAAAATAAAATAAAAGGAAATTAAAATTAAAGGATATTTTCAGGTACACCGTAATCATCTTAATACTTACATTTCTGGAGGTTTGTACCCGAGTATGTGAAATGCTGACAAAACTGGCTGAAATGGAATGCAGACAAGGAGGTAGAGTAAAGCTTTGCAAGTCATTTGAGATCAATCGGCAGAGAATGGCTTGTCTCAGCCATGTCATTATCAGATTAATAGCCGAGTTCCTATTCAAGCTGGAATTATTTGGATAATGAAATCAAAAGGGATGTTTTTCCACAAACAATTTGCCCCCGAGCAAAATGTTAAAAGGACCAGAGATAGAATTCTCTTTTTCTCTTTCTCTTCTTGCTCACCACACCCCTCAAGATTCCTTCACAAATAAACCCTCAAGGACCTTCAGTTTCAAACTCCTTGGTTTTTTTTTTACCCTTGCTTGCACTTTAATGTAAGGTGAGAGATCTGATCTTTAGACATCCAAGGGACACTTGCTTGCTTTGGAAACAGACTGTTGGGGAATTTAGGAGAACTTGGTAACTTCCAGTGATTTAATGAGAAGAGAGTTTCCCTATCTCTAGCCAGGGTGTGTGTGCTAAAAGTGTGTTTTTTGCAACTTCATATAACATCTATGCAAGTGACCCGGGATCTATAATTAAGATTTAGCGACAAGTAGATTAGAACCAGTGGCTGAAATCTTCTAGTATGTTGAAGCTAGAGTATGTCGGTTGAATCAGTAGAAATTTGGTGAGTCACTTGGTCCATAAATTCCAGTGACTACAATTGGCCCTCTCTAGTTGCAACTCATGGGAAGTTATGGTATCCTTCTGAGCTGTTTGGCTAATTTGAGACACGGGGCAGGGGTGCTATCTTGCAATGGTTCCAGTCTTACTTAGCTGAATAATTTAGAAGGCAGTACTGGAAAACTGCCACATTATCCCATCTTAGTCAAACAGACTTGCTTCTCATGGCTTAGTATTTTCCCTTATGGTCTATGGAACCCTTTGAAGCTCAGTATTATCCATCTTGCTATTTATTATTTACAAGCAGCTTTGGGAATATGACAGTCAGAGGTTGGGAATTCAACCCCCTTATGCTGATAATTCAAAGTACTATCTCTCTCTTTTTTTTTTCAGATGATGTCTAGGAGTGTGGAAGTCCTGGATTGGCATCTAGATACGTGGAAGTGTTGGATGTGGGTGATGAAATGGAGGCAGAGTTCAAACTAGACAGAAAGTTTGATAGTCAGCCAAAAGGCAAATCTGGGATTAGGAATATTTGGAGGTCCAGCAGAAACAAATAGAGAATACCTTACCCAGCCCAGCTGTGTTTGGATGTGGTTGTACATATCTTGAAGGATCCAGAAGTTGAGTCATGGCAACAGGACTTCATTTTGTGAGATCAAAACATTTCACTATTCATCCAAGTAGCTTTGTCAGTCCTTGAAGGACCACATTTGAAGCTCATGGATTGCCCTGGAAAACCAAAAGTGACTTTGTTCAAATCTGGCCAGATTTATCAAGTACACTTGTCACAGAGATCAATATTTTAATTTCCTTCTGGATATTTGAGTCTAATGGTTTCTCCTTAGAGTTCCTTTTGGAAAGGGTTTGGAAAATGTTGCAGTTGGACTGTTGCTTGATATTTGTTTTAAGGACCACATATACCAATTTGGAGTCAATTGCACTAATTTGCTTCCAAGTTCCATTCAAGTGCTAGTTTTTATCTATGAAATTCTAAATGGCTTGGAGCCAATTTATCTTGTAAATTCCCATTCTCTCTGTTCATTTGGTTGGAGAACATCATCAGAGACCTTACTGAGTCTTCTGCTATCCTGAGAGGCTAAGATTAAAACAAGGAAGGAAGGCATTTTCCTCTCGTACCACCTTTGTGGTGGGGCTCCTTTTCCAAGGAACATTAGGCTGGCTCTACCTATATTGAGAATTTAATGAGCAACTAAATCATTATTATTCTTAAGGGCCCTTGACTAATTTTAAAAACTACAACAATCTGGCATTCAGATAACATTATTTATTTATTTATTTATTTATTTATTTATTTATTTATTTATTTATTTATTGGCTGACTTTCTCCCCATAAGGGAACCCAAGGCAGCTTGCAAATACTTTAAAAAAGAATAAAAATATCATGAGTTAAACTTTTAAAACAATTAAAATGTATGCTAATTAAAACACCACTGAATAATTAAAAACAACTAAAAAGCATCTTAATTTTAAAAAGGTGTTCAGGGACTCCATCTTGGTTGTTAAAAGCCTGCCTGAAGTCTTCCTCTGGTAGTGGAAGGATAAAAGGGAGGGGGGCAGGCTGATAACCAGAGGGAGAGCATTCCATAACATGGGAGCTGCCACAGAGAAGGGCCTTTCTTGTTTCCCCATCAGCTGTGCTTGTGCTGGTTAATGGGACTGAGAGGAGGGCCTCCTCTGATGATCTTTACAAGAAAGGCCTTCCAAAATGGCTTTTGACGTGCTTTTTTAAACAATTCAATCTGTTTTAAATAAATGTAATTCATTGTAAATCATTCTGGAAGTCCCATTTTTTAAAAAAGGTGACAAAATGCTATATCACACACACACACACACACACACACACAGAGAGAGAGAGAGAGAGAGAGAGAGAGAGAGAGAGAGAGAGAGAGAGAAAGTACAAATGCTTAAATCCTTCAGGTACAGCATTTGAAATAAAAAAAAATCTTTTATTATCGGGGAGTAGATCTCTGTCAAATACTTTCATCCCAGACTTTTTTTTAGGGTGGTTGCCTACAGCAAGTGGATTTGCATCAAGGTGCAAGTGGAGATAAGGGTAGTAGTATCCGTAGAGGCCTGGGTGTGGTATGGAGATATTTGTATCTCTATGCGTTTGACAGTGCAGCCTGCAAACATACCTTTTAAAGTTAATGAATCAAACCCCATTTAAACATTAAATGCAACTACATAGCAGTGGAAGAGAGCAAAGGAATGAATGAAAAGATTGATCAGAACAGTTCCCAGCCTTGCTGCAGGGCCCCTATTTCTTTACGTAAACAAACGATCCCATGGGGTTTTTGGAAATGCAGAGATTAAAATAAACATGATTAAAGTGTGATATCAACACAGTGCTTAAAAATAACCATTGGATTAAAAGCTACACCAAGGGAATGCACATAGCAATTCAAATACTGTACAGCATGACTGCATTTGAATCGTCCTTGGTTCTTCTATGTTTCTTTTTGTTTATCACTGATGTTTTTGTTTTTTTTCTTAATGCTTAATATTCTTTGTAGCTATTTTCATGTGATTGTATTGTGTTTGTTTACTGCCCAGAGTGAACGGTATACAAATTGAACAAACAAACAAACAAACAAATTATTGCCAAATGACTTTAGACTGATTTCAGTAACACTGCTGCATATTCCCAGGCATTTCATTAACGTAACTGCACCCTTAGATAGGTTTACATTGTGGGGTCAGGTGGCGCTCAAAGAGCAAATCCTGATGTACTTTTAAAATGCCAATTCAACAGAAAATATGTGTTCTGTGTGGGGGCAATCAGAGAAGAACTGGCAGCTTTTTGGTCTTAAGAACAGCAAGGCTATAGCTTGAAGAGAACTAATATCACCTCTTACAAACATGTACCATTAATTTTTGGACTCTGGTCTATAGTTTTTCCTGGAGTATCCATGAAGGCATTGTGCCCAGCCTGATGAAGTGGAATTTCCTCCATGAAAGCTTGCAATTTGTTCGATTCCTCCGCCTTCCCAATGACCCAATAAAAGGTATCACCAATGCTTTTTGTTGTTGTTGTTGTTGTTGTTGTTGTTGTTGTTGTTGTTGCATCATTACACTTGTGACTCCATATCCATGGAGTTTTCTTGGCAGGAATACTGGAGTGGCTTGCCAGTTCCTACTCTAAGCCCTACAGCACTGGGTATTCTCTGGTGGTCGCCCATCCAAGCACTAGCCAGGCCTGACTCTGCTTAGCTTCTGAAATCAGGCGAGATTAGGGCATCTGTGCTTAGGGCATCTGGGCAGCTCATTGCTGATGCTGACTTCGTTATAATATGGGGAGCCCATGGCCTTTTCGTTGTTCTTCCCTGGAAAAATTAGTCTTTCCCACCAAAGCAAGGGGGACTCAGGTGGTTTCAGGCCCACATTTGGAAGTGCATCTTATGTTTATCTTCGCTCTGGCCAGCCAAATAATTAAAAATTTGCACTCAGGATATTATACTGTATATATACTTATTAATTTGAAAGCTAATAATATTTCACATCAAGTTTCATCCACACATATAATCCTCACCCCACTCCCCAACCTCCTTGGTCCAACATATATACAAACCCTGGAAAATTTGACTGTCATTGCTAAAAGTTAGTAAAGGCAACCTCTCATTTAACCTGAAATTGCTATGGGTTTTCTTTATGAAAGGGAAGTGTTGGCAGTTCTGAGTAGCTCCCACAGCAATCATCACTAATATGCAGCTGACTGGAGTGAAGACATAAATTTTAAAGACAAAGATAATCATCTTTAGAGCATGCAGGTCCCTTATTAGTATTCAGATAGGCTTACTAAAACTTCAAACTGTGCATTACGAGCCAGCCTTTTAAGCTGTTTAATTTCATTTTCTCAATATTTAGTAAGTGCAATCTGAGAAGCTGAATGGCACCTCACCAGCTGGACACAGCTCCTGTTTAGGCAAGGTTTTTAAAATTCTAATATGAAGATGGAACTGGTGGAAGCAGGCCAGCATGAAACATATGGAATTCCAGTTCAGACATCCAGTTTTGAAAGAAGCCATTCTCTTCACCTTTTCCTCAACCTTTAGTGACTTCTGAAAAATAGAAACAACACAGCAAAAAAAGAGAACACCCAACGGCTTGGTCTTTCAAATGGGTGGAAAACATAGAAAAAATATTTTTGCAACATTTCTTTTTAAATGAGGTTAAATCCAAAGACGTGTTTATTAAGAAGGTCTCATAGGAGTGCCCAGGTGCTCTCATCTTTACTAACAAAGATATTTCCAACACAATCGCAGGCATTTTTGTACTTATTTTGCAGAGAAGATCTGTACATCACCCAGTCTCAGCTAAGCAGCGCAGTGGCAAATATAAAAAGGCATAATAAGGATCTTGCAAGCTGCACAAAATTTATGTACTGTGTTGTAGGATGGGTGAATATTTTGTTTAAGTCCCATGCTTAGCTTTTTAAAAGGAAATACAATCTTCATATTTCTTTATTTTGCGTAAGGAAAGAATGTAAGCCTTTTCTCTCTCTTTTAAAGCCAATTGTGAGAGAAACTCAAAATGATAAATTTCTCCATTTGGACACAATAGATTACTTTTTAAAGTCTGAGTTTGAGCATCCTTCAAAGGAAAAGAGAGCGAGCGAGCGAGCTTGAGTTTAAAACAAAAAGGCACAGTTAAAGCTTTACCCAGTTGTCTGAGACGGAGTAGAGATTTCGTCCATTTGAATGGGGGAAGTGAGCAAAATTGGAAGAGTTCCCCAACTGCCCTCATTCCACCTGGATGTGTGAAAGAAATAAAAAGTGTTTGAGAGAGATTGGTGGGGCCTTCCCCCTTCCAAACACTTCTGTAAAACCAACCCCCCTCACTTACCCTAGAGCAGTGGTTCTCAACCTGTGGGTCCCCAGATGTTCCTGGACTGCAACTTCCAGAAATCCCTTCCAGCACAGCGAGTGGTGGAGGCTTCTGGGAGCTGCAGTCCAGGAACATCTGGGGACCCACAGGTTGAGAACCACTGCTCTAGAATCTGTAGGAAATGTGATCCTGACAGGACAATTTGGTACCACTGTAACTTCTCTGGTACTTCTGAGTTCATAGTCTTCTAACAACATGTTTAAAAATGGGACCATCTAGGGAAAGTAAATGGAGAATGTGTTGGAGTACAACACACTGATAGCAAAGAAAAAAAGTACACAATTTCAAGTTTATACTGTAGATAGAATAGCAGCAAGCTAAGTAATTAGAGGGAAAAAAAGCTTATGACTAGATGGCCAGGTTTTGTCAAGATTATGCTAAACAGGATTGCTTGGAGGTAAAGTATGTTATTTTGGGCAGTCCTCACAACCACATGCAGGGATTGATCACCCCACACCGCAAGCAGCCCTGTTTTGAACAAAGAAATCTTCTTTCCCTTTAAATGGAAAGCTTCTCATCAAGATTATTAGCAGGTTTTCTCTCTCACACTTTGCCTAAGCCAGTGATGGCGAACCTATGGCACGGGTGCCAAAGGTGGCACTCAGAGCCCTTTCTTTGGGCACCCGACATTGCCCCTTCATAGCCACCTGTATACAGGTTAAATTACTGTATTGGCACTTTGCAAAAAAAATTAGTGGGTTTTGAATTGCAGTTTGGGCACTCGGTCTCTAAAAGGTTCGCCATCACTGGCCTAAGCTATTTAACGATCTTGAGAAATGGGAAGCGCTCCCTTTAAAAGAACGTAAGTTTGGGATTGTGCTAAACACAGTTGCTTGTGGTGTGGGGTGGTAAGTCTCTGCCTCCCCACCTTTAGGGAGAAATTTCTTTTAAATTTTTGCAACCCAACACAATGCTTCAGCTATGTTTTGGGAGGGGGAGAAAAACAAAACCCCTTTCAAAGCATTGCTGCTGATGTGTTAGCAAGCAACCCTTAAAAAGAAATGTTAAACTTTCTTTCCCTTGCTTTCATTAAGTGGCTTCTGCAAAGGGCCAGCTAGCTGCTGTGGTTCAATCCATCCCATGCTGGAGTCAAATCAAAATGGAATGATCCACCTGCACCTAGAAAAAAAGAGTCCCTGATAGGAATGCTCTTGTGATAGGCTGGTTTTAATGTCACTCATTAAAGGAGGCGCCCCGTGGCGCAGTGGTTAAATGCCTGTAATGCAGGTAAAGCTGTGCTCATGACCTGGGGCTCAATCCCAGGTAGCAGGCTCATGGTTGATTCAGCCTTCCATCCTTCCGAGGTCGGTAAAATGAGTACCCAGCTTGCTGGGGGGGGGGCAATGTGTAGCCTGCATACTGTAATTAAAAACTGTAAACCGCCTAGAGACTACTTGAATTGGTATGGGGCGGTATACTGTATATAAGCAGCAGAACACTCGTGCTGTGTGTTTAAAAGAGTTGGTGTGGTTTGTCCTCAGAGTGGATCAAACAGTTGGACATTTGCCCACGTGATCACCCCCATGGTTAAAATGACAAAGCATTGACATCTCTTGAAGTTTAGAGTGCTTGTATGCCTTGTTTTAAAGGCAAATTCTCTGTACAGACTTCTATTTCTGTTGAAATTCTAGTAATTACTATGGATTTTCATTTGTTACATCTAAAGCAGTATATAATAATTTCATGCAAACATCTGTCCCCCTTTCCTTTGGCAACGTGCAAGACACTGGAAGGTGATATACTATATTGCACCACATCATTGTTAAAGTGCTCCTCTGTGGGTTTTTGCATTAGGTCAGATGCCTAGGCTGAGAGCTGTGCACTGTTCCTCCGGGATTAAGCTCTATCGAACACTGTGGGATTTACTGCCAAGGAGATAGGCATGAGATTATACTGTACATGTAGAAACAATAAGCAAGAAGGGAAGTTTTTTTCCCCAGCAAGAGACTGCAGACAAATGCCACACATAGCCATCAGGAGGAAACTTGAAGACCGGTTTGGATGAAAGACAACATAAATGCTACATCCAAAGAACCATTTGAGGGTCCAGTTTCAAAAACGAAGAAAAAGAAGGCCATCCTGTATGCAGAGGTGCATTCAGTGTCAGCATATTCTCTGCATCCTAATTAGAGGCATGCAGATTTGTGATTTTGGACTGTAACTTCTTGGAATTAATAGCCCAAAACATCAATCCACACAACCCTTTTTATGCCCTCTGGCACATCCAGAAGTCTCAGTCAAAACCTGGCCGTGCGATTGGTGGAATGGCTCCAAAAATTTGCATGGTCCCATCCCATGGCCAGCCCATAATTGCGCATGCGCAGGTGTAAAAAAATAAAAATAAAAATAAAATAAAATAAAATCAATGGAGACGTTTTATTGCAAGAAAAACCCACTGCTGCTACTATAAAAAATCAGACATTTAAAATACCTTATTTTCACATGTTTCTGTTGTGCTTTAGTGGGCTTTTGGACCACGATTTAAAAATAAATATTGCGGTCGCCATTTTGGATCCCACCCACCCACCCCATGGCATAGAGAAAACCCACGAAAGGAGGGGGGAGGCCGGGGACCCCCCCCCGAAAACACCCCTCTGGTAGGTGCCCTCACTCAGGCAGGCATATTTTCGCCTGCCTTTTTGGCCGGGAATTGGGGGGGGGGGTGTTTACTTTTAAAAACTTTTTTTCTGTGCTGCTTGTTGGCAATGGCATCGCACGAGCCCGCGATGCCATGAATGACAACGACAAACCCGACCAAATTCGTCTTTTATCGGGTCGGGTTTGAGCTGGAGCAGAGTAATTCTCGTTACTGTTCTCGTTACATAACGATAACGGGAGCCGAAAACGGAAACGAGAATTTCGCTGCTCCGTGCCCATGTCTAATCCCTTATCTTGCGCTGGGGTCACGCACGGCTATACTCCAACAAGGAAGAAGCCTCTGATGTCATCTTTCATTTTCCCTGGCGCTGGCCAATCAGGAGCTCTGCAGGAAAATGCATTATCCCGCCTCCCTCTCTGATTGGCCAGCACCAGGGAGAAGGAAGGATGACATCGAAGGCTTCTTCCTTCTTGAAGTTAAGACCCATGCGACCCCAGCACAAGGTAAGAGGTTGGTTGATTTTGTTCCTCCGGTTCTGAACACCATGAGCTGGGGTCTGTGTTTTGTTTCGGAAGCTGACCACTTCCAGAATGAATGGCCCATCTCTAATCCCAACCAATAAGTTTATTCCTAATAATGTTTTGCTACATTTATAGTTCATGGGAAATTCAAATATATTTTGTTTCCCATTCTGAACCAGCTGATGTCTCAAAGCACATTCCAAAGGTAGTCCCAAGTAGAATGTGTTACAGTAGTCCAAAGTGGTACAGTAGTCCTAACAGCAGTCTGGATCAGAGTACAAATCTCAAGGAACAGTCACTGTGTGATTGCCTCTGTTGTGGAAATGTAAATGGTGCCTTCAAGTTCCCTTCAAGACAGATACCTTAGAATGATACCATGGAAGGTCCTGCAGAGCCAAGCAGGCAAGCAAATGAAATTCCTTCTGTCCATCATAGATCATACACCAATGCAAGCAAAGCCATCTTCAGCCCATAACAAGCTCTGAAGCTGGACTGAGATGGATCTAGATTAAATTAAACAAATTTTCCTTTATACAAATTCACATAGGAATGCATTGAAAACGGAGTGATTCCATTTTTATGTTGTACGGATTCTCCCCATAGGCGATTATGTTAAGCAAATTTCCCCTATCTCTGGAATTTTTTATGTTGTACACATTTTATGCTATACAAGCTGTTTGTTATACAAGGGTCCACTGTATTGTGTGAATTCATCACTACAGGCTAGAGCAGTGATTCCCAAACTTATGGCCCCAGATATTCCTTAAGATGACTGTTCCCAGAAATGGCGATCATTGGCTTTGTTTGTTAGGACATCCAGGTATTGTAGTCCACAAACATCTGGAGCCTCATTTTTTGGATGTTTTTGGACTAGTACTTCAAGGAACAGAGAATATTAGTCATACTAAGCTTTTGAGACCTTCCATCACTCCACCAAGCTATTGAACCTTAGGTGTAAAGCAATTCAGGCCCTAATTTACCTTTTCTTTCTAACAAAAGGGCAGACATCCGCAACGCTATAAAGAGATGCATTTCATGGGAAGGAAAACCTTATCATAGCAAGGAAGCTTTTTGCAAATAAACTAATAGGCACCCAAGTGACAAACTGTGATCAAATGGATGAGTTCCAACCCCCAAGAACAATAAAATAGGAGACTAGGTAGCGTTTTGCGTTCAAAGAAAGCCAGGATGATTTTATAGTGAAAATGGATTGGAGGGAAGTTTTAATTCTCTCTTTTACTGGTCAAACCCACAAAAGCCTAGTGGTAAAACGTCTAGATAATTCTGTATCACATGAAAGGTATGTTCTCAGTATGTGGTTACTGGGGAAGGAAAAGAGGATCTGTCAAATATTGGTAAAGTTTGCGGTTTCCTTTATCAGTCTTATTCTTTGGAGAAGTTTCTCTGAAGTAGCTGAAGTCACCTAGAGGGGGATGATTAAACGAACGAACGAACAAACAAATGAACAAACAAACAAACAAACAAACAAACAAACAAACAAACAAATAAAATTTGTTATCACTCAGTCATTTTTATACAAAGTTTGATGTACAGCCATTTCCTTTCTGAACATTTTATTATTTTGCTCTTGTAATGCTTTCAGTTACACAGGCAACCAGACTCTGAATCATACACGATTTTCAGGCAGAAATCCACTTGGACAAAACCACTCTAATTAGGCCAATAAAGTAGCCAAGGGGATTGGGGGGATTTTAAATCTGCAATAATAATAATAATAATAATAATAATAATAATAATAATAATAATAATAATAATAATAATAATAATAATAATAATAATAATAATAATAATAATAATGGTGGGGGGAGATTCTGTGCTTTGTATTGCCCTGGGAACATGGAACATGTATAATAACAGCATGGGAAATAGAGAAAGAATACAATGGAAGACCAATAAAGGGTGGTGGTGGTCTGAATTGGATGTTCTTCACATTCCCAAGATATGCACAGTTTTGTGAGTCTGCCCTGGCCCCACCCCATCTAGCCTGGGTGCCTTCAAAAGGGGATTGGACAGATTCCTGGAGGAAAAGTCCATCACAGGTTACAAACCATGATGGAGATGTGTAATCTCCAGGCTTAAAACCAGGGTACTTCAAGGACCAGATGTAGGGGAGTGGTATCAGGAGACAGATATCTAGTCTTGTGCGCTCCCAGACGCATCTGGTGGGGCCACTGTGAGATACAGGAAGCTGGACTAGATGGGTCTTTGGCCTGATCCAGCATGGCTCTTCTTATGTTCTTATGTTCCTATGTTCATATGCAAATTTAAGAATACTCTCCACTTAACTATTATCTTTAATAAGTCGAAAGCAAATAGTGTTGTCATTAAGCTCCAGCAAGACCCCGTAGAAGCAATGTCCCACATACATGCTTTCAATTTCCTGTTCAAATTTTATGACTTGCAGAAATATATACAAACAAGATATAAATCTGAGAGAAATCCTGCTCAGACCTTTGGTGTAGGACTAATTTCCTATAGGGCCCATTTGGTTTAATTTCTGTTAATTGTCAAACAAATGCATTTGACAGCCAATAGCTGCTAACAAACTGAGGGAAGGGGTTAATACATTGCCAGCCATCTTGAGAACAGACCATTAGACAAATCACATGAGAGGTGATGAATTCCCCATTGAATCAATGGGGATTTGGTGAGTCAACTCCCCTGTAAGTTCGGTTGATTCAACCGAGTTTCAACTTGCTGTAGTCAAGTAAGTCTTGACTAGAGTAGGCTCGTTTGAATCAATGGAAGTAATGGAAGAATTGACTCGCCAAATCCCAACTAATTCAATGGGTGCACTCTAGTGCAACATACTATGCTAAGCAACAGGATTTCAGCCAATAAACGACTAACAAAAGGGCAGTTAGCGTAAATTTTCTTGACTTACAGAACAAATGTGAGTTTTTACTAATGTTTAACGAATATGATCTTTGATAAGTTAAGGCTATGGAGTAGTGAAATGGGGAAGGAGGCCCTGCATTGCTTGTTGATATACAAACACAGTATAGGCAATTCTTCATTGCAGATGCCAATAGCTATTCTGGTGGGGAGAGTAGGGCCAGTTATGGCTGTTCCTTTAGGACAAAGGGGGCATTTCCTCACCTCAGGTTGCAATCAGCCTGCATGCTCCTAACTGCCTCCTTACCAGAAGGTTTTGGTCTCTGGGCATGGTTGCAAATATTTGGCTGCAGTTTTGCTTCGGATTGTGGCTGAGTATGGATGTATATGTGCATACTCATTTTGGCCGTTGGTACCCCATCATTGGTTGTTGCACGTTCCGTCCTACCAGTCCTAATGGGCATCAGCTGCCAATGCTTAGATCTTACATAAAGAACATAAGAAGAGCCATGCAGAATCAGGCCAAAGGCCCATCTAGTCCAGCTTCCTGTATCTATCTCACAGTGGCCCCACCAGATGCGTCTGGGAGCACACGAGACTAGATATCTGTCTCTTCATACCATTCCCCTGTATCTTAATGCAGCAGTTAGATCCTAAGAGTGTCAGCTTTGTTCTGCAAGGTGGTGCACGCTACTTCAGGTGGCAGAATCAAGTGGAAATTATGAAGGCACTTTGATTGGTGCAATATATATATATATATATATATATATATATATATATATGTCTGTCTTGGATAGATCTGCTCTGGATTCCAGCCCTTTGTTGTATAAGAATTCATCTGGGAAGATAATGAGTAGAACTACGCAGAGTGGTGAAAAGGACGCTTCCATCACTACTTCTGAAACACGGTGACGTCACATTATTGCCCATAGTAAGCCTACTGCCCTACATGACTGTACTGTCACACAATAATTCTTTATGCAGTGACATCACAATAGAGCACATCCTTTGCTTAATGAGGGGTATTGCAAAGATGTAGGCAGAGGGCAGCTGCTACTCTTGTTCTAGTTGTCCTGTCACAAATAAATTCATGGGATCAAGCTGCAGTGCTGGATGTGTGATGTAAGCCACAGGACAAAGAGAGAGAAAGAGAGAAAAGGAAAAGAAAGGAAAAGAAAGGAAAGGAAAGAAAAAAAGGGGGAAAAAAGAAACACAGGAAACCATGAGAATATTCAGGCAGATTCTTTTGCTGTTTGGTTTCTTCTAAGTTCTGGCAGATATCTCCACATTCTTTATGATAATTCATACTCACTTGCAAGCTTTTGCAATTTTAGCAAGACATAGCAATAAATAATCCCATTTTATAGCATGGGATACATTCTTGGATTCAATTACCCAGAGTTTTCGTACTTTTTTTAAAATGTGCAAGATGAAACATTTTGAGTGTATGCGTGTTGGAAAATAGTTGCCACAAGTGGGGCTGTCTAAGGAATAGGAATCTTGATATTTCACAAACATCCAGATTAGAAAACAAGGCATCGTTACCTTCTAATGTAAGAACCTTTTACTACGTTTGATTAGATATAGCACAGAAAATTGTGTGGTTTTTCAGCTACCAAAACATTATTGGTGTTCGTGAAGTACACATGCATGAAGCTATCAGAACGTGGCAGATAACTATATTAATAAAGTGAAGGAATAAAAAGCTAGGTAATCCTAAAGTTGTGATGGGATGAAGCCACAAGTGTTGGGAGTTAAATAAATGGCTAGTCCCAAACATTGACTCAACTGCTGAATAGTCAATCAACATGTACATTCCGTTGCTCAGGGGATCTACTCTAGTTGGGATTAGCAACTGGATTTATGATTTGGTGTTTTGCAGAGTTGAGTCAAAGGAAAGTTTTAAATTTGCAATGGCTGTATTTAGGTGTGGGATGCTTAGACGGAGATTGACAACAAAGCATTTAAGCTGGAATTCCTGCCGTGTGTGTGGTATAAATGAGAATGTGTTAGCTATTTTCCTTGAGTGTTGAAAGAAGCTTGGAAGAGTGCTTGAATAAGGAAGAAGATGGTAGAATTTTCTTTGGCTTCCCTGGCTTCTCCTTTCCTTTTAAGCACCTTTTAAAGGGGGAAAAACACCAGAGCATGCTCAACACTGACATGTAGAAAGGACTGGCTTTACCATGGGGTTGTATTAGGCACCAACAACCAAAAGGATACTAGTTATGGTGGAAGATATAAAGAAGTTTATTTATTTTTATGTCTAAACATTTATGTATTCTACCTATTATACAAAGGCTTCTAAGCATCTTGCAACAAATTATTAAAAAAAATTAACACAATTTTCAGTAACCCCACCACCACAAAATAACAACAGAAAGACACAAGATTCAGCATTAAAAGGTTTAAAACAGTAACAGCAGAGACTCATACATTGTATTGCTTATTTACCCATACTTATGGAAATCCCCCTTCACCAATTGCCAGAGAATGAAGTCAATACTGGCTTCCTTTAGAAGGACCTTCTAGAACCTTCTCTCTATTCCTAAGTACATATTATTTGGGTATTGTCCAGATAGATGAGAGGCCACTGATGATGATTATATTCATGTAGGAAAAGGCTGATCTCCAGATGATATAGTTCTGAAAAAGCTGTTATTGAGTTAACAATGCCCAACATTGTTTAATTCTTAGCCCATGTTGTCAAGAAGAATGCATCTGAGATCCCATTAAAATTGAATGAGTAGACATTGTTAGTTCAGTTCATTTTTTCTCTTTTTTGGGCAGGGAAACTATCAAACAAACAGAATACACTCCTTTCCCCCCATAAGATTTAGCCATGTTTTATTTCCAAGTTACCAGATTATCAGAAATCACATCAAGTACCTGTGTCCTTGAAATAAATAAATCTGTTTGTCATCACATGAGCTTTCTTGCCTTCTTGCCTGGAAAATTACATTATTTGGTAATTCATTATGGAGAGCTAAATGCACGTTTTGATTGCATGTCTGAATGCAGGTTCTTATACCTTCAATAGCAGAAGGACAGAAGAAATTTCAGTAGGTATTGCTAGACTTGACAACCGCACCTGCTAAAATTACCCACATTTCCCCATCTATGAGAAGCTCAAAGACGCTCCCCCTTTCCAACCCCAAATTACAGTTTTGCATCCATGCAGTTCTCTCCTCAGCTTACCTCCGTGTATAAGATGACCCTCATTTTTTAGCCTTAAACATTTTAAGACAAAACATAGTCTTATATACGGAAAAATACTGTACATTTTCTAAGCAACTCTTAAGGGTACACATTCTGTAGGACCCACTGCCATACAGTCATCCTAGCAGGCATGAAGGCACCTGGATAGAATCAGTAACAGGTTCCAAATAAGGGGTATGTGTAGCAGATCCTGGTGATGCTACTATTTGGATTGCAGTAGCGAAAATCCAGAATCCAAAACAGCAGCAATCTCAAGCTCCGATCTATAATGTCATATAATAGACTCAGGTCTGATAAAAGAAGGAATGACATCCAGTGGGCTGATGATTTTTAGCTTAATTCAAAGCACCCTTTCCCATCCAGAATTCAAGAAATGGCAGTGCCATGTCCACCGTTTCCTGATCTTTTGCCTACTACTGCACGTTTCTAATAAAAAGGACAGCGGCAACCCCCCCCCCAACAACTTCAAAATGTCATAGCAGCTCCTTCAAGAACACCCTCTGATGGTAGCAGAATGCCCTTGCCTCGAAATAATGGCTAATCTGCCTAGCCCAGAATGACCAAACAAACCCAAACAAACCCTTCAACCAGCCTAGGCTGGGAATTTCATCCAACCCAAATATAATAGGAACAGTGCTTTTCTAGGAACATGCATAGAAAAAGCAACAGCTTCGCAGTGATGAGCTCACGGTCTCGGGCACCTCAGTTATTTTCAGCAGTTTCTCTTAATGAGATGCAATTTCAGTCAGAGACCAAAACAAATATAAAAAGTCAGATGGATAATCCATTTCACCTAGCTACATGTGGCAGTGGTGCTTCTGAATATCAAATGCCCATGCCCACCATTAAAATATAAGAACAAAGAAATACTGAATAGTTTAAAAAGTATGTATGTGTGTGTGTACAAAAAAAAAGTCTTTTACTGGTAACCTTTTATTTTTATATTTAAGATATTGCATTGTGCTCAAAACACTAGTGGGTGGTGTTTTGGGGTTGGGTTTTTTGCACAAAATGCAAGAGACTTTTTTTTCCTCCCAAGGGAAAAAAACAAACAAAAAATTTCTTGGAATTATTCACCAAAACAGTGTCAAAACCTAAAAAAAGCAACAAAGTTTGTGTAAATCAGGCATGTCCAAACTTCGGACCTCTGGATGTTTTGGATTGCAACTCCCACAGTCCTTTGTCTTTGGCAATATAAGCTTAGAATTCTGGGAGTAGTGGTCCAAAACATCAGGAGGGCCGAAGTTTGGACATGCCTGGTATAAATTCTTGATGCTTGTCTTCAAGAATGGATTAAGCAAATATGTACATCCCTGGGTGATAATGTTTATTACAGGTTATGCTGACCATGTGAGAGAAATGTAGTTGCCCAAGTGGGCAAGAGTTGATGATTTTACCTTCGTGAGCAATCCTCTGCAGCGGCAGACTGATCTTCAGCTGATCTGCACATGTATCCACAGTCAATGACCAGTGATGAACGGTGCTAAATATGTCTATCCATGGTCAGCAGTAGCCATTGCACATTGCAATACTCATTGGAAGTTGCTGGTGTTAACTAGTAGGACTGGGAGCTTAATATTAAGACACATTATATTGGATAATGTTTCCTTTTTGTTCAAGCAATCAAATGTCATACAGGATTTGATCAAAAAGTAAGTTAAGGATGGGCAGCTTCACAGGCTAATGGCATCAAAACTGCAATTATTTTGCCTGATTTCCAGTTAAGGATAGTCATGCACTTAACTCAATTTGCATTTTAGAGGAAAATGACACAGTTCACACTTTCTACACCAGTACAATGATTGGAATATAATTAAGGCTTATATGGAGTAGATCCATTGACATTCATGGGCTTGAAGCCCCATCCAATCATTAAAGTGGATGCCGAATAGTCATGCTTGTAGGCAGGGGAACTCTCTAGTTCTATATCTGTGAAGATTCTCAGTCATCCGGGTGAGTTCACCTGGAAGCTGAGTCATGGCAACTGGACGTGAGAGATAGAAACGTTTCGCTGCTCATCCAAACAGCTTTATCAGTCTGAAGAAGTGATGAAGCTGTTTGGTTGAGCAGTGAAACATTTCTGTCTCTCAAGAAAAAGAAGTCCATTTGCCATGACTCAACGTCCAGAGAAACACTATAGCTCCTCTCTACCCCCCCCCCAACCACATGGAGGCCCACTATGATGAAATGGGGAAGCTAGTCATGAATATGTATTGTTATATTTAGTTTAACGAAACATAAAGCTTGTGGGAGGGGCTAGTGCTTCTATGTATAGTACCTGCCTCTAACTCTCTCTCCTCTCCTCTACTTACCAGCGGCTCTACTTATGAGCAATTCAACTTAAGAGATTTAAGAGACTTAAGAGACTCAATTTCTAACAGAGTCTTAAGGGAGTCAATTGAGTGGATTAGAGTCTGGGAAACTACCCGTGATAGTATGTTGATTGTTGTGAGAAGCTGAAGAGATGAATGCATTTGTTGTGTAACTATAAAGCTGATTGACAATTTACTGCCTTTAAATAAATCTTTATTTTTAACATGGCAACTTTAAAGTGCAATTCAATCGAGTGTCTATCTGACGTTTTGTCCAACAATAAACTTTTTTTTTAAACCCGCCATCTGCCATCATTGCCATTATTTTTAAAGATGTTGGGCCATTGAGGCCTCTATTATGCCTGCGAAGGGTGCTAGCAGTGCTTATTTTAATTTCCTGTTTGTCTGTCGTATTGTATTGTGTATTGACACTGTTTATTGTATCTTGTATTGTATCTTGAATTGTACACTGACCATTGCTTCACCGGTCAGATTGCTGGAAGCCGCCCAGAGTTCCCTTGGAAAGATGGGCGGGGTATAAATCCAACAATAAATAAATAAATAAATAAATAAATAAACTTGTTCTGTTTTATTTCTAAACTTTAAAACCCGGTGTGAGAGTCCATCTATAATATATATAAGTGTCCAGTAATCTGGTGGTGGCAGTGTGGGTATTTGGGAATGTCATATCCACAACTTTGCAGCAGGACAGTTTGGTTTTCTGTAGGGTCTTTACATGTGAATCGGAATCTTGATTTTTTGTGCTCAAGTTCATTGATTTTAGCTGTCTATTCCTATTAAACCTGGATCTGACCCCACAATTTTACCCCAAGTGTTCCTGGAAAGGAAAGTGAAGCAAAGGTCTTTTGTGTCACCAAGATGGTTATCAGTAAGGCTCATAAAACCTAATATGCATCATATTAAAGGTGACATTGAAAATGTCAATGCCACAGGACTGAAATGGAAAGAATGACATGTTTTCCTTTGTCACAGAAACAAGGAGAAGAAACAAATCAAAAGGCTGCTCTCAGCCCTCCAGCTGAAAGAGGCAAAAGCTAGAAAACACATTAATTCCTTGTGTTCTACCTCATGGAACAGATGCGTCTTATTCCAGGCTGAAACCTGAGAGCCGTTAGCCTGTGAGACAGAAGTGAGTTGGAAGTCAGCACAAATTCTTAGACAGTCTCGGTTCTCAAAATATTCTCAAAATGGTCAAAATCCCCAAAAGATCATGTCTTGCAAAGTTTTCTCCCAGAACTGCAGGCAAGGAAGACTTTCCCCTTTCAATCCCCCCCACAAGTTTGAAAATGAGATTTTGTTTTCTTTTAGCTTGCCTGATGGGAACTAACAAAAGAACAAAGGTTCTTCTGTAAAAAACAAAAGAAGCAAAAGATGCAGACAATGGTTTGTGTGTTATAATGTCAGTTTGCCTTATATTCTTGAAAGCCAACACTAATCCCGTGCATACTGACTAGGGAGTAAACTCCACTGAGTTTTTCAGTTTATGAATTACTTGCACTGTTTATTTCTTTTCTACTGCTGGTCAGGATGCTTTCCCCTTTGCAATCTATTTGATGCCTGAAGCATAAGTAGAAAATTTCAACATGCAATATTGGATAGTGTGTTTAAGTCATTTAAACTCTAAGCTGTTTCTTTTGGTTGTCCCTAGAAAGTTAGCAAAGGAACATGTTGTGGTGTTTATCCCTTGGTGATGAATAATTCATGAGACGTGTCTGCATTGATTGGTTGGTTAACCAATGAGAGAGTTTAGGGGAAGAGCCTGAGGGGACTTAAGGCTCTGCCCAACACTGATTTAGTCAGATAGGGAATCTGATAGAGTCTGAGAGAATCAGATAGGGACAGATAGGGTCTGTCTGCGAGACTTATACTTACTAGAGAGAGAAGAGATAGGATTTACAATTTCTGTGAGGAGAACTAAGTGATGAGTATCTGAAAACTTAAGTACTGGGTGTACAAAGTGATCAGCGTAGTCTGTAACATAATTTTAGTGTGACTAAGCTATATTCTTCCTTTTGTTTGTACCTATACACATTACCCTTTATGAGTTTCATTCTACTTTGCAATAAATAAACTTCTTTTATCTTTATTCAATTTAAAATCAGTTTGAAAGCATTAATTTACTAGCGAAGCTACTTGGTGGCAGCGGAACAGAAAACTTAGAAACCGTGCTAGTCAATACTAGAGATGGGCATGACTTGACGAAATTCTCGTTTCCGTTACGGAACAGAAAAGGAAACGACAATTACTCCGCCAGAACTCGAACTCGAACCGACTAAAGAAAAATTGGGTCTGATTTGTCATTGTCGTTCCTGGCATCGCGGCGATCCCGCGATGCCAAGCAGCACAGAAAAAAAGTTTTTAAAAGTTAAAAAAACCCCGATTCCTGGCCAAAAAGAAGGCGAAAATATGCCTGCCTGAGTGAGGGCTCAGGGCACCTACCAGAGGGGTGGTTGACCCCCCCTCTCCTGTCCTGGGCTGCTCTGGTGGTGGTGGGGGAAATCCTCGTCGTAGTCGCTCGCAACAAGCCGGACTTGCCGCCGGCTGCCGCAATTCAAGCGGCACAGAAAAAAAGTTTTAAAACCCCCGATTCCTGGCCCAAAAAAGCAGGCGGAAATATGCCTGCCTGAGTGAGGGCTCAGGGCAGGGCACCTACCAGAGGGGTGGTTTCTGGGGGGGGGGTCCCCGGCCTTCCCCCCTCTCCTGTCCTGGGCTGCTCTGGTGGGGGAAATCCTCGTCATCTCGCAGTCGCTTGCAAGTCGCAACAAGCACCGGACACACTGCCGGCCGCCGCAATTCAAGCGGCACAGAAAAAAAGTTTTAAAACCCCTGCCACCCCGATTCCTGGCCCAAAAAGCAGGCGGAAATATGCCTGCCTGAGTGAGGGCACCTACCAGAGGAGGGGTGGCTTCTGGGGGGGGGTGTTCCCGGCCTCCCCCCTCTCCTGTCCTCCTGGGCTGCCCTCGTCTCGCCATGCCATGCGGTGCGGGCGGGGGATCGAAAATGGGGCAGCGACCGCAATATTTTTTTTGAAATCGTGGTCCAAAAAACAAAAACACACAAGCCAACACAAGCACCACAGAAACATGCGGAAATTGCTATTTTAAAACTGCCAGAATTTTTACAGTAGCAGTGGGTTTTTCTTGCAACAAAATGTCTCCTCTGTCCTCTCTCCATTGATTTTATTTTATTTTATTTTATTTTATTTTTTTTTACACCTGCACAATGATGGGCTGGCCATGGGAGTGGCCATGCAAATTTTTGGAGCCATTCCACCAATCGCATGGCCACTTGGCCAGGTTGACCACAGAGACTTCTGGGATGTGCCAATCGGGCATAAAAAGCCCACTAACCGTAGCCCGAACCCGAACCCGAAGCCTAAGCCTAACCCATACGCCAGTACACTGTCCTTCTAAGTGGGTCAGAGAGGCACCCAGAGGTGCACCCCAATACTCACCCTAACCTCACCCGTAACTAGCCTAACCCTAGCCCTTGCGCTAACCAGTCTTAACCCTAAGCCAGATCTACTTGCATTGCACTACACGCAAGTACCTTTCCCTTCTTAGTGAGACGCAGCAGGTGCAGAGAGTCCGCCAGTCTGGCTCTGGGTGACTCCTGCAGGCTCGGCTCGGCAGCATGTGTGACATGCAAACCATGCCCCCGAGGCCTGACTGATGCAGGGAAGGCACCCCAAAAAGAGGGGTGCCTCTGCCAGTCTGCTGCGTCTGCAACTTGGTATGCATATCCATATGGCTATGCATACCCTTTTGCAGCGGGTGAGGATAGGAGGCACCCACGGGTGCCTCCAGGAGCCCGCTTTCCCTTTATAGCGGGCCAGAGGAGGCACCCACCCCACAGAGGTGCCTCCAGGAGCCCGCTACCCCCCCCAAACCAGTATAACGACAGACGAAAAAACGACACCACGAAACGACAAATTTTTGCAAAATTTCGTGAAAAACGGAAACGAGCCGAAACGGACCCATCCCGAAAAACGATAACTTGAAAAAAAAATTTCCTGGTTGTGCCCATCTCTAGTCAATACCCTGTGAAAGGTCCAGGTGAGGCAAAGCACATTGAGCATAGACAGCATGTCCTGCCTTACAACAAATAAAATGGATGTTTAGAAGTGCTAAGCATAGTGACTTAATGATTAAATGAGCTTTTTTTATAGGCGGTGAAGGGATTTTATCCCATTGTTTCTCTTCAGAAACAGACCTACAAAACAAAACAAAATATTTGGGCACATGGTAGTCTGTGCTTCTATGCTGCTGCTGCTGCTGCTGCTGCTGATGATGATGATGATGATGATGATGATGATGATGATGATGATAATAATAATAATAATAATAATACACTCAATTGAATGGTAACATTTTTCCTGATCTAGCCCATTTCCTCTCTGACAATTCAATAAACCTCCTTAGCAGATTTGCATTTTTCCTCTGTCCTTCCAGCAAAGGATAAATTCTAGTCATCAATCACGAGATTTTTCTTTCCAGGAGTTTCACAAAATTAGACTAGATGTCGAAGATAATTGTAATCCTTGGTAGATGACCATCTTGCCTTTCCATGTAAACCTCTAACAAAAAAGGTTTCCATTCCTCTCAGGTAGTCTGGTCTAATACTGAATTTTTCGTACTAAATAGAAGTTCCTCCCACCCTTTTGTTAGTGTTCCTACTCATATAGTTTGAAACTGTTCATTTGTTTCCTATGCTGCAGTAAAAGGAACCAGTTTTATTAATTTTGGAGTGGGACCCTCTGCATCACCATCATCATGATATTCATAGAATAGCAGAGCTGAAAGGGACCATAGAGATAATCAAGAACTGCCCCTATCAAGAAGACAGAGTGGAGAATTAAACTCCCAATCTCTGGCTCTACAGCTAGATGCCTAAACCATTGAGCTATCCAGTAGTTCAATATTACACTCTACATGTGTCAAATTGTACATGCTTTTGTATGTTCTATCCCCATATGAATAGTGCATTGGGTAAGAGTCACTAATCTGTTGGAATTCTTTGACAGAGTCAACAAGCATGTGGATAAGGGAGATCCAGTTGACATTGTTTATCTGGACTTTCAGAAGGCTTTTGACCAGGTCCCACACCAAAGGCTTTTGAATAAACTTGCCAGTCATGGAATCAAGGGGCAGGTCTTGTCCTGGATCAACAACTGGCTAACAGACAGGAAACAGGGGGTAGCACTAAATGGACACTTCTCCAAATGGAGGGAGGTAAAGAGTGTGGTCCCCCAAGGTTCAATACTGGGAACCCTTCTTTTCAACATCTTCATAAATGATCTAGAAGTAGGAGTAAATAGCAAGGTAGTCAAATTTGCCGGTGACACTTATACAGGGTAGTAAAAACTGAGAGAGATTGTGAGGAGCTCCAGAGGGATCTCTTGACACTGGGGGAGTGGGCAAACCAGTGGCAAATGAGCTTCAACATTAGTAAGTGCAGAGTGATGCATGTTGGGACAAAAAAACCCCAATTACATTTATAAACTGATGGGGTCTGAAGTCTCTGCAACAAACCACTAAAGATATCTTAGTGTCCTGGTGGACAGCTCAATGAAGGTGTCAACCCAGTGTGCCACAGCAGTGAAAAAAAGCAAACTCAATGCTAGGGATCATTAGGAAGGGTATAGAAAATAAGTCAGCAAGTCTCATTTTGCCTCTTTATAAATCTATGGTGAGGTCCCATATGGAGTATTGTGTACAGTTCTGGTCACCACACCTCTAGAAGGATATTATGAAAGTGGGAAAAGTGCAGAGGAGAGAAACCAGAATGATTAGGGGACTGGAACACCTTCCTTACCACCTGAGGCTGCAATGGCTGGGCCTTTTCTCTCTTGAACAATGGCACCTAAGAGGTGACCTAATTGAAGTTTACAAAATCATACACGGTGTGGACAAAGTAGATAAGGAAAAATATTTTCCTTATCGCACAACACTATAGCTAGAGGTCACTCCATGAAACTTTTGGGTGCTGCTAGATCTCAAACAAATAAGAGGAAGGACTTTTTCACCCAGAGGATCACTGGTCTCTGGAACTCCCTGCCAAAAGAAGTGATGACAGCTGTCAGCCTTGACCCCTTTAAGAAAGGTTTGGACAAGTTCATGGAGAAGAAGGCTATCATTATAGATGCCTAAGGACAACCTCCGGGTTGGAGAGATAGGCAGGGTATCTCTCAATTCCATTTGCGGGGGATCTTAAGCAGGTGAAGACTTCTGCTTGGGAATATCATGAAGCAAATGGTAAGCCACTGTGTGAGACAGAATGCTGGACTGGATGGGTTGAGGCCTGTTCCATCAAGGCTATTCTTATGTTCTTAGATGTATTCACAATCTGTTTTATTTGTTAAAAATCAGATCTGAGCAGGGCTGGCACATGAACTAGAAAGGGAGAACACTTCATCCCAAAATTTCATGGGGAAGGCAACCTCTGGCCTCAGTCATGGACAAGCCCAACTGAACAAGACCTTTAAACACAAGGTCTTCTGGAGTTTCTCAATTTATAGAGTCACCGTGGAATCAGAGGCCACCTGAGAGTCCCTAACTAAAACAAGTGAAAAAGATCACTTACCATACTCTGTATGTTGGTGGGTAGAGATGGGCACGACTTAGCGGAATTTTCGTTTCTGTTTTCATTTTTCATTTCCGTTACGTAACGAAACGAAAAACGAAAAACGGCTCAAAACAAACGAAAACGGAAACAAAACGACTAATTTCGAGCCATTTTTCGTTTTTCGTTACTGGAAAAGCACTTAATGGAGCTAAATGGGAAGAAACGAAAAAAATTTCGTTTTCGTTTTCGTTTGTCATTTTCGTTACACAACGAAACGAAAATGAAAAATTTTGAAAATTAGCTCACGAAAACGGAAACGAGCCGAAACGGACCCCTAGACGAAAATGAAAACGAACAATTTTTCTGAGTCGTGCCCATCTCTATTGGTGGGGGTTCGCAAATAGGAGTGTTATTATTCTCACATCCTCCTGTTGGGCTTTTATTTGGCCATGATGAAAACAGAATGCTGGGGTTTTGGTGGCATCTAGCACAGTTGTTCTTACTCCTTCTCACTTTTCAGAAATCTTTTTCCTTGTCCTCCTTTTCTCCCTTGAGATGAAGTGTGCCATTCCTAGTTGAATGGTTGAATGACATTCACCTTGGGTCCCTTTGGGGAGAAAAGCGGGAGAGTAAGGACAGACAAAAGAAAATATTTTTTCACCCAGCGCGTCGTTAGTCTGAGGATCTCCCTGCCACAGGATGTGGTGATGGAATCTGGCCCGGGTGCCTTCAAAAGGGGATTGGACAGATTCCTGGAGGAAAAGTCCGTCATAGGTTACAAGCCATGATGGAGATGTGTAATCTCCAGGCTTAAAACCAGGGTACTTCAAGGACCGGATGCAGGGGAGTGGTATCAGAAGACAGATATCTAGTTTTGTGTGCTCCTAGACTCATCTGGTGGGGCCACTGTGAGATACAGGAAGCTGGACTAGATGGGCCTTTGGCCTGATCCAGCATGGCTCTTCTTATGTTCTTATGTTCTTATGTTCTTATGTTCTTAAATATTTTAAATAAATAAATTAATAAACTTGTAGGGTTTTTTTTTTTGCAACATAAAGATTCTATGACAAAAAGAGCAGCACTTGTTCAGTTTCACCCTGTCTTGCTGGGGTACAGAGCTTCCCTTACAAACGAAGGTGACACAGTCCCGAAGTTGTTGCCTTGATTAGCAACTGCCCATTAAATATGACATGTACAGTGGGGAAGAGAATGGTAACCAAAGACATCTGTTGGCTTTTCGCATTGAATATTTCTACTCCTTTCACTGGCTTGTCATCCAAATCCAGTGATTTTTTTTTGTTGCTGTTTGCTATAAACATCTGGACGCCGTTTTCTTTTGCCATCTCCTCCTCCCACATTTTGGTTTTAAACACTAGGTCCTGGCTGACTATAGGTTACAGACCTACTATTTGGGGGGCCATGTTGTGGCTAGGCATAGGCTGCCGAAGATGTCGATTTCCTTTGCGATATTTGAGATTTTGTGGCTTGCATATAAATACCAACCTCCTTCCTACACGCTCAAGAGGCCAATCTTCATTTCAAGAATTGATCATTTTTACCCTCTTGTTTTGTTTTTGTTTATAGGAGAAAAGCTGAAAGTCACGGCTATCCTGTGTACACTGGTGAGGTCACCGAAAAGGAGGAACAAAGTTTAAGAAGCTTCCTGGTGGAGAGTCAGGTCACAAACTTAATGATCCGACTAAGGCCGAATCTGATCTCGCACGGAAGCTCTTTCAGATCTATGCAGAGCTTGTCTTCTCTAACACGGCTGCCAATTCTCCTTTACCTGGGAATGGCAGGGAAGTGCTCCTGGGATCTTTTTTTTTATGGCCAACCACTGAGCTAGGAGAAACACTGAATTACAACTCCCATCATTTCCAGCCTGCAACACCAGCAGCCATGTTTTCTTGGGGGATAATGGAATCTGTAGTCAAATATCCAGAGGGCATCAGGTTTGTGACATCTGGGATATATAGGCCCAGTCAGTCAGCTAGGATAGATTTTTATAACTTCCCTTTTTTAATGTGGAAGGGGGGAAAAGGTCCCCAGATTTTAAATGTGTTTGCCCATCATGATTAAATCTCATTATTTATGTATAAATCTCATTAAAAGCTGATAATTTTTTTTCTTCATGTTTTTTTAAACATCTCTCCTAGCTCAATGATTTGGTATCTAGCATATAACCTACATGGCTATTGGCCTTACAGGCTGGTAATGAATTGACTTGCACCATATGCTTTTAGAAGCAGAATGTATGTGCTATGTTTTGAATTGTATTATCATAATCATACATATTGATAGGCTCACCTGGCGCCCACATTGATAACATTTCAGCGCCAGGTAAAAACCTTCCTGTTCCAGAAGTTTTTTAACAAATGATTGTGGGTCCTGATGACAATTTTAGTGTTGTGTTTTTAATGTATTGTATTTAATGTATTTACATGTTTTTATTGTTCTAATTTTATTGTGATGTTGATGTTTAAATTGTCTGTTTTGATTGTGAGCCACCCAGAGACCTTTGGGTAGTGGGTGGCATACAAGCTATATAAATAAATAAATAAATAAATAAATAAATAAATAAATAAATAAATAAATAAATTTGTTGTTTGGAATTGGATAATACTGCACATCTTACAAGACAGTAAGGGAACAGAGACAGTAGCATTACATAGACTGAGTAAAACCCTGTTAGTGATTTAGGTGTAAGTTAAATGTTACTTGCTGCGGTAAATTCGCACTAACTGAAGAGATGTCTTTTTCACAGGTACGTGTCTGTTATGCAACCAGCTGTACATCTTTTAAGGTGTCTAGCACCTCATTAGTTACCAGAAATTTGCCACAATGAACTATTCAGCTTAACATGCACACATGTACATTGCCAACAGGATTCTGGTCATTAATTTATAAACATGCAAAAGCCAAATCCTATTGGCAGCCACAGAGATATATCTATTTGCAGCTCATTAATCAGGTGCAAGGATAGGTTTTGGTCCCATGCTTGAGCATGCACCCGGTTGTACTATAGAGATAATCCATGGCACCTAATCAATTAGCCACAATAGGTAAGTTACACAAACCTATGATTTGGGCTGACACCATCTAAGGACAGACTTACAGACACTCTTACTCTACACATTGAAGGGGATTTTGAATCCCAGAGACTGACGGTAACACTGATGTTCTTATACAGTAAAATACACAAGTTGCTACCTAGGGTACCCTTTTAGATGGAGACTCCAAGGATTAAATATAGGATCTCCCCTGTGCAAAGGGGAAAATGTGCCATGGACTTCACCTCCATACACTATGGCAGACCTTGCTTGTTTCCTTTCCTTCTGAGCAGGAACACTTATGTACTATGAGAAATTTTCAGCATCTGGGGATATCCTCCATGTGAGCATGTACTCAGCAGGAAAATCAAACCACTTGTTTTTAAAAAAGATGTGGTGCTTTTAAAAAAAGTTTAAACTGGAGGTAAGATGCAGGGTGCTCAATTGATCGCTGCACAAGGTTCCATATTGTTGCTGCCAGTCAACAGTAAGGTAGCTGAAAAACTGTCTGGGTGATCATGGGCAGATCTCTTTCCCCCAGCTGAATTAACCTCAAATCTTGTTGAGAGAATAAAGAGAAGATCAGCTTCGTGTTTGTTGCCAGAAAAGTGCAATATAAATCTAAATAATAATAGTTCTGCAAGAGTTTTGGTAATCCTAGAGCTAGCTTCCTTCCTTCCTTCCTTCCTTCCTTCCTTCCTTCCTTCTTTGCATTATCTGGAAATGGGTGTGGGGATCCTGTATGCATGAAGCTCTGCTTATATATTTCTGGATCCCGGGCAATGGGATCCAGAAAACTCAACTTTATCAAAAGAGGTTGTATCGATGAAGCATCAAATAACCAACAGCAACTTCCAAATTAGCCCCTCTCTGCTCTTCTGTTTAGCCAGTAAGCTCACGGGTTTTGATTTGACAGAAAGTGTCAGGGGAACCAGGGCTTTTGAAAAGCTTCATCTCCCATTCTACAAACTGGGAGGATGAAAGTGTCAAACTTTTCCTGTTTTACCAAAGAAGTAATAGTCAGCTTAATGTGCTTTCCTGGCAAAGAAGGAATAAAGCAGAGAGCAGAGTACAAACCAGCACTTCCGGATTCCCCAATAAGGTGCAGAACCCAATCAAAACAAAATGAACCCAATAAGACCCAGGAATGCAATTCTCTTGACTTCTGTCTTTGGGACTGTATGAATGATGTACCAATAAATCCAGGAGGCAAAGTTTACAAGTTTTAATTTCATTAAGCAATTGAGATAAATAATTAAAGGCTTCTTCCTCAGCTTCCAATGCGTCTTTAAAAGCTGCGGAATGGGCATTTAAAAATGGATGCACTGAGATTTATCAAATTAAAATAGCACATCAAGTGATGCAGAATGCATTAGGGTGAGATTAGAGACGGGCATGAAACAGAAAAATGGTGTTTTGTTTCATTTTTCATTTCATTGGGCTTCATTTCATTTCATTTCGTTTGAAATATTTTTTTTAAAAAAATCATTTTATTTTTCATTTTGTTTTACAGTAATCCCCCACCATTTTGCGGTTCAGGTACTGTGGTCCCACTACACCGCGGGATCACAGTACCTGCACCTCAGAGCTGCGCAGGGGGGGTGGGGGGTGGCGGCGGGGGGCGATCAGGTCGCTCCGCACCGCCCCCCGCTCCTCCAAGAAGCCTCGGAGCCGCGTGGTGGGCGGTAGTGGGCAATGGGGTCGCTCCGTGCCCCCCACGCTCCTCCGAGAAGCCTCAGACAGGCGTGTGATCGACCCCCAGTCCCCACCCCACCTGCTTCTGCATATCACAGATTTTCATGCATCGCGGGTGGGGTGGGTCCCTAATCCCTGTGATCGGCGGGGGGTGACTGTATTTTTCATTTTTAACACTGTGTCCACATCCTTCTCCCCCAATGTGCCCAATCGGGGGTGAAAGGTGTGGGTAGTTTAAAATGTCTTTGAGCCATTGAGGCCGCCTCAGTGGCTCCAAGACTTAAAAAAACCCAATGACCCCCTGATTGGGTGCATTGGGGGGGGTAGCCATGGGTCATTTAAAATGTCCTGGAGCCACTGAGGCTTCCTCGGTGACTCAAAGACATTTTAAAAACCCTGCATCTTTACCCCCAATGCGCCCATTTGGGGTGGGGGGAAGGTGTGGGTTGTTTAAAGTGGTTTCCCTTAGGAATGCATTGCTCAATGTATTCGTATGGGAAATCTAATGAAAAACAAAATTGAATGAATTGAAGATTTCTAGTTTGCTTCATTTCATTTTTCTTTAAAAATCATTTTTTGCTTTGTTCTGAAACGAAACAAAAACCGAAAAATGAAACCAAAAATTGTTTCGTGCTCATCTCTAGGTGAGATGTCTCATTCTGAGCTCGCAGAAAAACAATGGGTATTCAGGATTGTTTTGAGCAAAAATCTCTGCAAAAAGGTCTGGATTTGATAATACTATACTATAGTACATCTGCTTTGTGGAATCGGAGACCAATGTTGACTGCAACTGTTCAACAGAATCCATCAAATATTGGTCACTGTTTTTAATTGTTTTTGAATGATCCATGTTGATATATGATCCTTCAGACCCTTTAGCACCACACAACCCAGCTAGGAAGGATAGCCAAGCCATCAACAATCCTGCTACAAGCCAAGAATGTAGCTATTCCTGGTAGCAGCAGGCTCCTTAGGATTATTATTATTTTTATTTTTGAAAGGAAAAAAAGAGGCAGAATTCTGCCGTCATGTTTTCTTTATTGTTTCCCCGGGACTAACAGTTTATATAAGATCAGACTTCAGTGCACAGAACTAGGCACACCAAAGAAGCAGCTGAGGACCACACATGTACATCTCAGGACCCACAGTTAGTGGCCTTTTTGACTTTGTACAAAAAGTAGGGTTGACCCCCCCACTCACAAAAAGTGGCCAAAACTAGTTGTAAAAACCAAAAAAAAAAAAAACCACCTTGAAAAACACACATGGCAAAATTGACCTCGTACGGTACCTCCTAAAAAGCACAGCAAGATTTTTTGACAGATTATCTCCACCTTCAAGCAAGTTGGATGCCTGGGGGGGGGGGGCTTGGAGGAAAGCTGCTTGGGACAGCATTGGAAGGGGCCTATGGCCCGCATGTCGCCCATCCCAGAGCTAGAGGCTTTTTGTAGATATGGATATCCCACTTTGGTGTGTGTGTGTGTGGGGGGGGAGAAGGTTGGTGATGAGAGGTCTGCACAGGCTGCAAAATGGGCTTGTGGGTACTGTTGAGGGGTTGCTAATACCACAAGTGTGGCATTTTAAAAAGTCCTCCTGTTAAATTGATCACTAAGTCTGGAAGAGATATTCCGAAAGCCTAAGCCAAGCACAAGCCCCACTGGAAATCTGTGCATCGTAGCAGATCCTCGCACAATGCCCATTTGTTTGAGTGGCATCTGTGCAAGACACTATGTGTGGCAAAAAAGGAGTCTATGGAGACTCCTCTTTTCACATTTACATGGGCCTCTATCACCATAATATTGGCCTTTGAAGAAGAAAGAAACAAAGTGGTGCCTGGGAGTGGAGTAAGGGGTGACGGGGGTGGTGGTGTCTCAAGCTAGCATGGGGCAGGCAGTTCCTCAAGAGTCTGCTTTTATAGACGACCGCAAACCTTTGTTGCACTCCTCGGTGCCACTAGAAAGACCAAGTTGCAGGTGAGAAAAAGCCTTTTTGGAAACAATTTCCGGGCTGCCATTCCCAGGATTCTGCCTTGGGGCATTCTTGGCGAATTGGGGGATCTGCAGTCCATCCCTAAGAGCTAGCATTGAAGTGCATTGTGGTTTGGGGTAATAAAGAATCGTTAGGAATAGGCATCAATTACTCTTTTTAAATTTGTTTCATTATTCGTTATTCATTTTTTTTATGTAACAAAATGAATAACGAACCTAGGAGTAAAGTCTAAATGAAAAGAAACAAACCGGGAAAAATTCGTTTGTTACGTTTCATTTTGTTAATTGTGGTGCATTAAGAAATGAGCTGTTTTTAAACCCTTTAAAGGGACGAGAAACACTTCAAAAATATTGTAATTTTTAAATGCCTGATTATAGCTATTAGGTTGATGCCAGTGATGTAAAACATCTAAAAATGTGTTTCTAAAGAGATCATTTTTTAAAAGGGGACAACGGTTGCCGCATACTTTTGTTAATGGTGGCGAATCTGTGCAGAATGGCATTTTTAAAGTGTTAAAATGTCCTGAATATACTTAAAAATCCAATGAAAATTATTTTTTCTGCCTGATAATACCTAGCAGGGGGGGGTGAGGAGTGCTTAAAATGTCCACTTATGTGTTTTCTCAGATCGTTTAAAAAAATTCAATGTTTTCTGTCTGCTCTGGGGCGTTAGGACACCCATGCGTGGTCAAATACATTACATCTCACAAAGCGGGTAAAAACGAATAATGAATTAACAAACCAACAAAATGATTTTTTTATCAAAAAACTTTAAAAATGAAACAAAACAAAACAAAGCCTTAAATGAAACGAAACGAAATGAATCGCCATTTTTTTCGTTTCGTGCCTATCTCTACTCTTGTTGCATCCCAAGGTTAAATTCCACATTGCCGGTGCCTCTTGCCACAATGATCGCAAGGACCATTTCATGTGTGGGGTGTGTATGTGTGGGTGTTTGCCATATGAATGCAACATTTAACCTCTTTGTAAGTTCCAGTAAAAGAAACAGTCATTAGATTGTAAGAATGCAGCCTTTTAATCCCCCTCCTCTAGACTGTCTCTTTCCCAAGGACTGCACGTAGATGCAAAATACATTAGCATTAATGTCAGAACTCTTACAGTCCACCTGGCATTAAAGAGCTGTAAAATGTTGCCATGTGGACTTTCTGGACAATATCATTTTAGAAACAACGTGTGCTATGGAATTAATTAACAGGGGTAGCATGTATAAAACATACATTTTTATTGTTTCTTATGTACCATAAAATTTGCAAGAAAGAAAGGCCTGGGAAAGCCATGCAGCCTTCTGAGGCATTGTATCGGGAAGGGCTGGATGAAAGCAGATGGAAAGTCTGAAGATGAAATGAGAACAGATGGCAAGTTTGATGGTAAAAAATTTAAACAAGGGTGATTTAGAATTTACATTGCGGAGCAAAGACATGTATTAATAAAGTTCTGATAAGAAGAAGGAATTCAAAGTGACTGACAAGTCCGCAACCCAGAATACCTCCCAGATTCTTAGGGCTTCCTTAGGTATGCCAGGCCACCATAAATGAAAAATACTTTTAAAAAATAACCAGTTCTGTAGCAATGAGAAGTAGTGTGAGCATGGCTGCTTCCTCCCTGCCTTGTCAAATTGTTGTTGTTCAGTCATTCAGTTGTGCCCGACTCTTTGTAACTCCATGGACCAGAGTTTGCCAGGCCTTCCTATCTTCCACTGCCTCCCAGAGTTTGGTCAAATCTATGTTGGTTACATTGGTAACACCATCCAACCATCTCATTCTCTGCTGTCTGCTTTCCCAGCATCAGGGACTTTTCCAAGGACTCCTCTCTCCTCATGAGGTGGCCAAAGTACTGGTGTCTCAGCTTCAAAATCTGTTGTTCCAGTGAACATTCGGGTTTGATTTCTTCCAGGATGGATAAGTTTGATCTCCTTGCAGTCCAAAAAGCCAAGTATGCTGCTTATCAACTGCCCTACAGCACTTAATGCACTCCCTGAGCAGTTTACAATTTAATAATGCAAGCTACACATCCCCCTGGGCCGAATTTGGTACTTAATTTACTGACTTTGGAAGGATGGAAGGCTGAGTGAACCTGGATCATGAGTAGAGTATACCACTGCGCCACAAAGCTGAGCATCTTTTTAAACCAGACAATACAGTCAGTATGCCATTAGAAGCTGTTCACATACCTTAGTACCAGGCATTTAGGGAAAAACAGAAGACATTATACATGATTTGTCATTAGAACAAAGATGGTGTGGACCAAAGATCATGCAGTCCTCGTGATACTACAGGTATTCAGGAAGAGGTTTATTGCCTGATTTTACATACTGCGTAACAGAGTCTTTTCTCCCTGGGGCTGGAAGGCCTCCATGCTGGCCATTAGACATGGGCACGACTCGGCGAAATTGTCGTTTCCGTTTTCCGTTTCCGTTTCCGTTACGTAACGAAACCCGACCCGAAAAAAGAAAAATTGGGTCGGGTTTTTCGTTGTCGTTAATGGCATAGTGGCGATTGTGTGATGCCATTCCCAAGCAGCACAGAAAAAAAGTTTTAAAAAGTAAAAAAAACAACCCTGACTCCCAGCCAAAAAAGCAGGCAAAAATATGCCTGCCTGAGGACACCTACCTGAGGGGTGGTTTCTGAGGGGGGGGGGTGTCCCTGGCCTCCTCCCTCCTGTCCTGGGCTGCTTGCACCAGGCTGGGGGG
>JAHTLZ010000007.1:30942641-30969904 GCA_023846285.1 Phrynocephalus versicolor | reverse complement strand
TGTGTGTGTGTGTGTGTGTGTGTGTGTGTGTGTGTGTGTGTGTGTGTTCACAGATCACAATTTGAATACAGTGGTACCTTGTATGAAGGAATTAATTCATTCCAAAGAAATTACGTTAAGCAAAATTTCCTTTATACAAATTTCCCATAGGAATGCATTGAAAACAGAGTAATCCCTAACCGTAACCATTTTTATGTTGTATGGATTTGCCCCATAGACAATTCTGTTAAGCAAATTTCCCCTATGAGGGTCCTCTCTCTCTCTCTCTCTCTCTCTCTCTCTCTGTGTGTGTGTGTGTGTGTGTATACAAACCCACCCGGCAATTAAGATTGAGCCAGGGGGGCCTCTTGAAAGAGCCATCCCTCAAGGAGGTGAGACAGATGGCTTGCAGACATGGGGCCTTCTCGGCAGCTGCCCCCAAGCTATGGAATGCCCTCCCAAGTGAGATCCGCCTGGTGCCAACATTGATGACATTTCAGCATCAGGTAAAAAACTTCCTGTTCCAGAAGTGTTTTAATTGATACAGTATAGACTGTGGGTCCTCTGATGGCAATTTTAGTGTAATGATTTTAGTGTAAGGTTTTTATTATTGTTTTAATTATTTATTGATATTTGATGTTTTAACTGTTTTAATTTTTTGATTGTAAGCCGCCAGAGACCTTTGGGTAGTGGCCGGCATATAAGTTGTAAACATAAATAAATAAATAAATAAATAAATAAATATATTCAGTCTTCGCTCCCGCATCCTGTGGTGATGGACTGTTGGTCAGTGTGAGGTCAAGCCCCTCCCTCCGTTGGATCAGAGAGATGTTCACTGCCTATGGAGAATCAATCCGTACTCTCTTCGTATTTCATGGGGTCCACGTATAGAAATGAGGGCCGGATTAAAATCTAACAACACCCGGCATTTCACAAGCTACCGAGGAGGAATGGGGCTATGCCATGGGGAATGAAAAGTAAATCACCAAGGGAGAAAAGATGGAAGTCTTTCTCATCTCCTTTTGCACAAATCAGAAGGAGAAGGAAATAGAGCAAGGCACAGTTGTTTCTTCTGCTTACCAGCTAACCCAGTTCGTTTCCGTTTTGCTCCTGTGGCAGCACAGAGGAAAGTGAAGTAGATTCTTCCTTTTTATAAAATGCTTTACAGAAACCCTTCTATTTTTTTACACTGGAAAGAAAAGAAACATTTTAATTTACTACAAGAATAGATTTGTGCATTTTGTAATAAATCAATGTATATAGCAATTATGTATATAGCAATTACTATAGCAATCTAAATTATATTTCTATTATTTTGAAGAGATGGGGAGGTGTTGATTTTAAACGTTCAAACAGGGAGTATCATGAAACTGACATAGTTCCATTGCCCGTAGGCTATTCTCGCAATAAATTGACAGGGTTCTTTATCAGCTCTAAAGATGAATGAAGTCAGAGGGCTCAAGCGACTGAATGCCACTGATGTCTGTCATTCCTGCTAGAAATAGATTCACTTCCACACTCCCGTAGTCAACACCCAGCAAATGCCAAGGAAATCCCAGTGCAAGCTCATGATTATTCTCAGTGCTCATATGATTGTCATGTATTCGCATCTGCACATATTGCCCGCTTTCCTGATACTGTGAAAAGATCGGGGTGATATATAAGATGCAAAAGTAACTCTATAACCCACCGGGTACCGCGGCAGGCAGATACACTCAAAGAACGTGAGCCAGTTCGGCAAAAAAACCCGCCCTTAGCAGACATGAATAGTCCTTTTCTTTCGTTTTGGAGAAACATAAGAATGCTGAGATTTGTAAGAAAGGAAAGGAAAGCTAGGTTAATAGGATTGTGGTGACGACAGATGGCAGCTGGTAGGGTTCCCTGAAAGAGAAGTAATGCACCCTGACACAGCTCTGATGCAGCCCCAGAAGAATTTATCCCAGAAATATTGGGACCACACATGTGCTGTGATTACACTTAAGTTGAATTCCTTTCTCCGTCTGCCTATTTCAAATGCTCTAGTGTTTCCATTTCATTCCCTTTGAGATAGTCTCCCCCCCCCCCCACCTTCCCTCTTCATGATGTATCCTGATATATTGATTCTGCTACTTCGTAGAACTTTCAGGTCTTTCCTGGAAGACATTTCTGTAGTTTTAAGAGGACTGACCATAAAATTACATAACAATGTCATTTCACATGGTGTGTTTGTGTGTGAGTGTACTTCAAAGCCAAGGTACTTCTGAGAATGCTGTCTTCCTACTGCTAGCAGTGGTGGGAATGCCCTGGTCTCAATGGGAAACTTATCGTATTGAATGGTGTAGTTCCGTGCATCAGAAGGCACAGGGTAGGGCAATGTTGGTATATGGTGTATGGAAACTGGGTGTCATCATCTTGTCCTTCACCTCAGTCAGCCCTGGTGAAGTGACTGCTGAATCTTTGCTATGGCTTGGAGAGACATCATTTTCTTGACATTCAGCCACTGAATACAATGCAGATGTCCTGTGCCAAAGTAACACTTCTATAATGGCAAAATCACGTTTTTTGTGTGTTTAAAATGCTGCAAAGTGCTGCTTCTGGGGAAACATTATTCAGCTGCAGTTTTATTTTTAATCACTGTTATTCAAAGGCTATGATCTTTAATTGATCTAAGACACCCACTGGAGAGGACAAGGAACACCCCTGACTGCCCTTTGGAGCAACACACACACACACACACAAATCATGCTTTGCACACATTTCTACTTTAAGTTCTTTCCTCCGCATAATTTTTAGATGCAGAGTTCTCTCCTGCTACTGTGATCATATAAGCAGATATTTATTTAGTCCTGCAGTCCTGTATTCATTACTGATGGATTAGTCCCACTGGGGGGGGGGGGAAGGGGGGAATTGCCCTGTTAAAGCAACTAATCTCTCAAAATAATCTTCTCCCTTGATTTCACACCAGTTAACACAACAAGAGCTGCAAAATATCACCAATCTTTTCCATTTAAAAATGTTTTCGAAAATATTTTGAAAACCCACACATATTCCCTCCCAAGGTGGTAACCAGATTCCTTCACCTTTAATGGCTATATGGAATAGGAAAAGTGGGTGGCATATTGTCTCCAGTAGCACGTAGTATGAAAAACAAGCCAACCAACAACTCCCAATCCCGGTTGCTGGAGATCATAAGCACCCTCATGTCTTGCGTGTGGTGTTCCCATGGGATCATGAGATGGGCAGCATTGCAGTTCTAAATATCTCAAACAGTTCCACTTAAGGACAGCTACCATATACAGAAAGCTCCTGGACTTGAACTGTATCTCAGCAGTGGTGATAGAATCCTGCACCTAATGGCAGGATCCTAGCTTAAGGCAGCCAGTATGTCAGATGACTCCTTGCTTCTTAGCTTTTGCCACCTAAGGTGGCTGCCACGCTATGCTAATGGTAGGGTAATCCTTGGGATTCCTTTAATGTTTACCCTGAAACCATAGTAGGAGATGTGCACTTGTGGTCCCAGATACAAACAGAGAAGGCTGTCTTTGACTATTTTCTATATAGTCCAGTATTGTCCGCTCCATGAGGTAGGCCAGGGCTGTTCAACTTTGAATAGGCCAAGGTCTACTTTTTACGGCCCAAAGTGCCTGAGAGCTACTACACCTCTGCTTACAAATTGTAATTGTTCCAAACACATTCTCATAAATAAAAACTTTTGTAAGTAGAGCAGCAGTTTCCCATAGAAATGCATTGAAAACCAATTAATCTGTTCTGGAGGGAACAGATTTCAATGTGCCACGACCCTTGAACTGCCTGCTAGGGCTGAGACAGTGGGCTGGCAGACCCAGAACTTTGCTGGGGCAGTGGTGGTCCTTGGGATGCAGGAGGGAGGGGTGGAGAACTTATCCCCTCACTTTTTTTATTGAGGGCCGGCGGGCTACTTTTGAACCCTTCACGGGCTACCAGTAGCCCACGGTCTACCTGTTGGGCAGGCCTGAGGTAGGCAATTTAGTGCCTTTCTGGTATTTCAGAGTACACATTTCCTTGGCTCAGGCAACATGGCCAATGATCTAGAGCAGGGATGGCAAACCTTTTTGACACCAAGTGCCCAAACTCGTTGATGGGGATGGTGGCGATGGCGGCGGCGGGGGGGTTGGGATTGGCGGCAGTGGGGGGTAGGGGTGGGGGAAAGGGCAGCAAGGGCAATGGGGCGGCAGCAGGGGGGCAGGGATGGCTCAGAGGTGGGGGCGATGGCGGTGATGGAGAATGAACCTGCAGCTTGGGGTGGAGAATGTTAGTGCCTGTCGCCCCACTGCTCAGTAAGAGGAGGGCGTTTTGTCATCTCCACCCCCCCCCAAAACCCCTTAGCACCAAGAGCCGAGGGCAAAAGTAGATGCGGAGCCTCCGATGGGGCGGGGAAGCCACCCATCCAGCCAAGAGCTCTTTTGCTTTCAGCTCCTTTCTCTCCCCACTGTCTGCCACACTCCGCCTGCTCCCTTTTCTTAGGCCAGTGGAAGGGCCTGGCTGGCTCTCCCCTGGAAGGCAGACGCCTAGCTGGCTCTGGCAAATGGGGTGGGTGGTGTGTTGTGTGTGTGTGTGGGGAGCAGATGCCATGACCCCTTGTGGTTTCCCCACAGCAGGGGAAGAGATGGGCCACCTGCGACCTCTTGCGCGGACTCAGGGAGGTGGCAGAGGAAGAAGGCAGAGCAGCTCCGGGAAGAGGAAGGTGGTGAAGGGAGGAAGAGGTGGGCCAGCTGCTGCTGTGGATGTTGTTGCCGCTGCCGCCAGGCCCTTGCCCTGGTTGGGCCTTCCAGTAGCCACCTTGGAAGCGGGTGGGAAGCCGTGGGGGGGAGAAGAGGGGGGAGAAGGTCCGGAGTGTGAGGAGAGCACCCGGGCTTCCTCCTCCTGTTTGAGGGCCAGGATAGGATGGGAGGTTGAGCACGGAGCAGCCACTGCAGCCGCGGGAATGCCTTCACTCAGCCCCGGCGCGCGCACATGCCCGCTCTACCTCCCACTTGAATTGGTCCCTTTTTTTCTTTTGCTGAATTTTGAGTCTAGAGCCCAGCAACTTGGCCTCTTCCCCTCCTTGCTTCTTCCCTACTCCTGTTCCTCCACAAATTCCTCATGGCTGGTCCAGCAGAGGGGGAAGGGGGGCCAGGGAGCACGTCGCGTGCCAGGCAAAAGCTCTCCTCATGCCACCTTTGGCACACATGCCATAGATTCGCCATCCCTGATCTAGGGTGATGAGAGAAGTTTGAGGTTTTCAGTATAACCCATTCTTCTCAAATTCTGCCCTTTGTCCAACAGACATGATTATAAAATCCCTGTTTGGACACACTGGCAAGCTGGTAGTATGGATGGGTAAACAAGAGAGGGGTGTTTCCCCCCACCCCAAACTCGCACCCATAAAAGTACCCTTGGCTGATTGTTGCATCCGTCACATTAACTAGCACTTTTGTTTTAGTTTGTCGTATTTTGAATTGAAAAGAGAAAGAGAAAACAACATCCACACACAACATGTTGATTAATAAGCCAGACACAAATATTTGGACGGCTTTTAGCATGAGCATCTGTTTTGTTTCACAAAAACACTATATTAGAGTTGAGAGAGGAGGAAAACACATTCTTTAAAAATTTGTATGCATCATGCACTATCTAGCTTTACTACAACCTTCAAACACATCTCTGACTCGAATGTTAGAGTGGTGCCAGCAAATTCTCCTTGTACTGGAACAGGTGTGAACTGCTTTTTTTCTCTTCCTAGCTGGGGCCCTGCTGGATGGACTGACCTGTAGTGCCGGGATTGGGAACCCCTGAAAATTGGTACAAGGCATTTCCTGTGTGTGCTGATCTTCTGTCCACAGATCCTGGAACCAACCCACCACCATCTCCTGATGCTATTAAACTGTGCAAAGTAAGCGTATGCAACTTGTGCTGTCTTAGGCTGATACTTCATGTCCATCTCATTGCTGTTCGCGGTCCCGCTTGGGACTGGTACGAAGTAATCTAACCGCATGTCAATTGTGGGATGAGGGGAGTTCATCCCGACCACACCCCCTGAACTGCGATTTAAGAGGGATGAGAGATTCCCCTCCCTGGCTTAGGGAATCTGTTTGTCACGCTTCTCGTTCCGAGACGAGTGCCAGTGAGTTAAAGCTCGTCACACAATGTGCCATTCTCCATCTAGTGGCAGGAATGCGAAGTGCCATTCGCCAGTAAATTCCCTATGGAGTCAGCACCGCCGTGCAGAGAGATGAAAAGACAAATGCCTCAAACTTAGCTCCATAACGCATTGAAGGTAAGGCTTCAGAGAATCGAAAAATCGAAAAACAGAAGGTTGGGCCGAAAAAAGATTATGGTACCTTTACTTAAGAGTTGTTCAACTTAAGGGTATACATTCAGAATGGATTAAATTCCTAAGTAGAGGCACCACTGTCCTACATAGGTCCATCAGCTTTTAAGTACAGAATGCATAACAGGGCTGAGAACAAAGCTTGAAAGGAATTAATTCATTAAAAGTAAGTAGGTAACATGTGTTTCATTTCTTTTGCAGTAATGGCAAAAAAGAGAAAGAAATTGCATTATGATTGCAAAGTAATGAGAGACAATTCATTACCGTGTAACTCTAGTTGTTTTTAATTGCTTTCACAATCAAGCAGAGCTGCTGCTGAGGAGAGCCAAACAAACAGAAGGAAGTGAGCGCTGGTAAGTTTCTGGGGTGTTTGCAGTTGGAGTAGAGCTGCTTTAGAGGCCTCTGCTAGTTTGGACTGCTAATTTAAACTGCAAAGAGCCACGTCAATTGATAATTAAAACTGCTAATTTAAACTGCAAAGAGCCACGTCAATTGATAATTAAAACTGCTAATTTAAACTGCAAAGAGTCACCTATATTCAAACAAAGAAAGCAGCTTGAAGCTTCCTCAAACAAAGGGAGCAGGGGGTGAAGCCACACTAATCATTTCCCCTGAGCAAGGTCAGCATCAGCCATTTGGACTCTGGGTGTGATCTCAAGCAGAGCTGCTGCTGAGGAGAGCCCAACAAATAGAAGGAAGTGAGTTCTGGTAAGTTTCTGGGATGTTTGCAGTTGGAGTAGAGCTGCTTTAGAGGCCTCTGCTAGTTTAAACTGCAAAGAGCCACCTCTATACAAACAAAGGAAGCAGCTGGAAGTTTGCTCAAAGGAAGCAGTGGGTTGCGCCACACTAATCATTTCCCCTGGCAAGTTCAGCACCAGCCATTTGGACTGTGGGTGTGATCCCAAGCAGAGATGCTTCTGAGAAGAGCCAAACAAACAGAAGGAAGTGAGTGCTGGTAAGTTTCTGGGGTGCCTGCAGTTGGAGTAGAGCTGCTTTAGAGATTTCATATAAACAACAAAAGAAGAAAATATTCTTACTAGATACAGGTAGTAAAAGTGTAAATTTTTGAGGCCCAGAATACTGCACTTGTTAAAATGGAGTCTTAAGGAGTAGCTGTAGTTACCTGCAACACTTGTGCCATGTTTGCGATCTTGCCAAAGCACATGGAGAACTACACTTGCAGCAAGTGCAAGCTGGTTGCACTACTAGAAGAGAAGTCCAGCAGCTAGAGGTCTGCATAAAGAACCAGCAGCAAATCAAGGAGCTTGGGCTGTTCTTGGACAGAGTGGAGCAGACTATCCTGGGCAAAGAAGAGACAGGGCACAGTTCTGAGGAAGAAGTCAGGAGGTAGATGCATGGAGGAATGTGACTCGAAGAAGTAGAAGTGCAAGGGATCGTTCTGAGAGTCTAAAATTGCAGAATCAATTTGAGGATCTTTCCCTCATCACACCTCATAAGGAATGCACAGAGGAACAACTGGTTCCACCTCAGGATCTCTCCCTCATCACACTTTATGAGATACAAGAAGACAAACAACAGGAACAAACCGAAGACCTCTCCCTTAATATAGTTGACAAAGTGCATGCACATGACAGGCTGCAGGATAGAGGCTCTTTGTACTAGGCGATACAGTTATTATAAATACAGAGAGATGGATTTTTGATGTGCACCATAACCGTATGCTGACTTGCCTGTCAGGTGCAATGGTTGCAGACATCACAAGAAATCTTAGACAGAACTTGAAAGGAGCCATTGGTCATGGTGCACATTTGTACCAATGATGTTGGGAAGGCAAAGTGGTCAGTCCTGGAAGCCAAATTCAGGTTGATAGAAAGAAGATTGAAGTTCTAGACTTCCAAAGTAGCATTTTCAGAACCAGGCAGACAGAGCTCAGAAGCCTCAATGCGTGGATGAGGTGATGGTGTTGGGAGAATTGTCAGGTAATGGAGAACATAATGGGACAAGCCAAACCTGTTAAGGAGGGATGTATTGCACTTGATGGCTGGCACTCAACATCAAAAAGGCTGCAGAGCAGCTTTTAAGATAACTTGTCTCTTAAAATGGCCACAGTGCTGGAGGACTGGAGGATAACAGATGTCACACCAATTTTTAAAAAAAGGAAGGGAGGACCCAGGAAACTACAGGATGGTTAGCCTTATGTTTGTCCCAGGGAAGATGGTGGAAAGCCTCATCCAAGAGAAAATCCTAAAACACATTGAAGAACAAGCCTTGCTGAGGGAAAATCAGCATGGCTTCTGTAAGAGTAAGTCTTGCCGGACAAACCTTTCAGAATTCTTTGAAAAGGTCAACAGGCATGTGGATTTGGGTGAATGGGTGGATATTGTCTATCTTGATATTCAGAAGGCCTTTGACACAGTTCCTCACCAAAGGCTGCTGAGAAAATTGCACAGTCAGGGGATAAGAGGGCAGGTCCTCTTATGGATCGAGAACTGGTTGAGATCCAGGAAACAAAGAGTAGGTTCAATTGGCAATTTTCGCAATGGAAAGAGGTGAAAAGCAGTGTGCCCCAGTGATCTGTCCTGGGACCGGTGCTTTTCAATTTTTTCATGAATGACCTGGAGACTCGGATAAGCAGTGAGGTGGCCAAGTTTGTGGATGACACAAAACTTTTCTGTGAGGTAAAAACCAGAGAAGATTGTGAAGAGTTCCAGAAGGATCTCTTCAAACTGGAGGAATGGGCTGCAAAATGGCAAATGTGTTTCAATATAGGAAAATGTAAAGTAATGCACATTGGGGCAAAAAAATCAAAACTTTATCTATCAGCTCATGGGCTCTGATCTATCCATGACGGATCAAGAAAGAGATCTTGGAATGCTGGTGGACAACTCAATGAAGGTGTCTACGCAGTGTGTGGCAGCAGTGAAGAAGGCCAATTCAGTGTTAGGGATCATCAAAAAGGGGATTGAAAAGAAAACAGCCAACATTATAATGCATTGTATAACAATAGTAAGGCCGCACCTGGAGTACTACGTACTGTTCTGGTCACTGCATCTCAAAAAAGACATAGTGGAACTATGTGCAGAAGGGAGTGACTATGATTACTGGGCTGGGGGACCTCCCTTATGAGGAAAGGCTAAAACATTTGGGGCTCTTTAGTCTGGAAAAAAGGTGCCTGGGGGATATGATAGAGATGTACAAAATAATGCAGGACATGAGTAAAGTGGATAGAGGAATGCTCTTCTCCCTCTCACAAAATACCAGAACGAGGGGACATCCACTCAAATTGAGGGTTGGGAGAGTGAAAACAAAAGAACTTTTTTTTACCCAGCGTTTTGTTAGTCTGTGGAACTCCCTGTCACAGGATGTGGTGATGGCATCTGGCCTGGATGCCTTCAAAAGCAGATTGGACAGATTTCTGAACCAAAAGTCCATCATAGCTTACAAACCATGAAGGAGATGTATAATCTCCAGGTTTAAAAAGCAGGGTATTTAAAGGGCCAGATGCAGGGGAATGGTATCAGAGACGGATATCTAGTCTCGTGCATTACCAGAGGCATTTGGTGGGGCCACTATGAGATACAGGAAATTGGATTAGATGGACTTTTGGCCTGATCCAGCATGGCTCTTCCTTTGTTCTTATGTATGGAGAGTATATGTCCTATCTATCTTTCTGTGTTTTTATGACAGCACAGCAATTCTTATAATCCAGAGTTTTTTTAAAATAACTATAGTAACAATTTAAGTTATTGGTGAAGAAGGTAAAACTGTTCTGCTTATATACCGCCCCATACCAATACAAGTAGTCTCTGGGCGGTTTACAATTTTTAAATTACAGTGTGCAGGCTATACATTGCTCCGCCCCCCAGCAAGCTGGGTACTCATTTTACTGACCTTGGAAGGATGGAAGGCTGAGTGAACCTTGAGCCTGCTACCTGGGATTGATCCCAGGTCGTGAACACAGTTTTACCTGCAGTACAGGCATTTAACCACTGCGCCACGAGGCTCATTTTTTTCACCCAGGTCGTGTCGTGAACACAGTTTTACCTGCAGTACAGGCATTTAACCACTGCGCCACGAGGTACAATTATTTTTAAAAAATCTATATATAACTGAATTAGCAACTAAATACGATTTGGAACCTTGGAACTATAAAGGTCACTAATTATATTATACAAAATAAGTCCTGTCTCTGAATGAGAACTCAGAAGCTCTCACACTTTATTTTGTATTAGTTTTATTACAGCCACTGGTTTACTATTCTTTTGTTTCCCCCGTTCCTTAACATATCAATGTAATTAGAAGGGATAGGGTATAATTAAAGAAACCAACCAGGTGTGAGGCGCAGTTTATGACAAGCTGAGTTGGCGTCCAAAGACAGCTGTAATGGAGTGGCCTTGCATGTGTGTGCATCCTCACTCTATTTCATTCTCTGGAAATCGAATTACTATAACTGGATTCAGTGTTCCATCAATAGTCTCATTGATAATGATGAATTTTCTTTATTCTTTCAGTTTGCATCAAAGTATTCTCTTAAAACAATGTATTCTCTACTTTTGGGGATGGGAGAAGTGAGAAGCTAGCTTCTAGTAGAAACTCATTGGTGTCCTGTACTGGAACTTTCCTCTAACAGTATAATCCTATGTATTTCTACCCAGTGGTAAGTGCAACTGAGGATCCCTTTTGTGTAAATATGCATAGAATTGTGTTCTACGTCATTTTTATTTTTATTTTATTTTGTCTTGGTTCTGAAGCACCTCTTGCTTTCCAAGATTCAGTAGCCCTGCTTCTAAGTGTGACCTAAATCATCATTATATAACGGGATGAAACTAAGGGTAATTGAGGGTGACTATCAGTGGAAAAATGTCCAACAATCAGCTCTACTTGAAGTATGGAATAATCTCTTTGGGGACAGAAATACAATACTTATCCCTTGAAATGATTTAAGTTGCCTTGCACAAATCATGGTCAGTAGAAGATGTTCTTACCCTGGCTAGGGGAAAGGGCAACGGAGTTTTGGGGTTTATAATGTTTTTGTTTTTGCATTAAATAGATACAGTCTTTTAAAAGTCTCCTTCTGAACTCTCTCTCCCTCCTGAGGGTTGAAGAACATTCGGGGGGGGGGGATTCCTGGTCTGTGCTAAGCTGATGAGATGCTGTAATTAAATATTGTTAAGTGCTGGCAATCATTAGCATTCCTGGGGCTCTCCTGCATGCTTTTGTTTATGCAACATGGAATTGAGAAATGTTTCTTTCAGCTTTTATGAAGTATTGGCAGTGTCAGCTCTCATAACGATCAGACTGTCAATTATTTGACAAAATGTGCTGATGATCATTGTAGCTGTGCTGCAATCGGTCTCCGTGCCAGAATACTATTAACATTTTTTTCCTCTTTCAGGACAAAGGTGCCCAAGGACTGAAGCTTCCCGGAGTCTTGCTATATGTCATAATCTAAAAGTTTCTAGACTTCTTGTCGCACTAAGAATCTGCTTATCGTTGAGAAATGCTGCTGTTGTTTCAATCCCCCAACGATCGGCTGTAGAACAGACCCAGAGTCGTGCAATTTTATTGGGCCAACTTCTGTGGGCTGTTGAAATATGTGCATTGCTGTTAACTTATTCAGCATGCACGTCTTAAATTTTTTTAAAAAAAAAATCTGCTTTCCATTGCTGCAATTGCTCCCTGTGTTGATAAAGGCTTTGCCAGGTTCATACAATTCCATCCTATTACAATTACCAATGTTATCTCCTTATAAAGAAAGACTTAAACAATTCGGGTCTTTGTTGTTCAGCAAAATAGTTAGTAGAGAACATAAGAGAGGTTTATAACAGTACAAGTGGCTGGATAAGAATGAAAAAGGAGGAGAATGAATAAAATGAAATGGTGAAAAGGGTAGATACTATAGCCATGTGCTATTTAAATTCTTTGGACTCACACTCAGAGAATTCTCTTAAGAATTCCTTAGACAGAATTGTCGGTTTTACAACCCAAAGACCCACCTCTAGACATTTTCAGACATTTTGTGTGTACAGGGGTGAGGAACATTCAGGCCTCTGGATGTTTTGGACCGGAGTTGCGGTCCAAAACATGTGGAGGCCCAAAGGTTCCCCACCCCTGGTCTAGTTCACAGATGCCACAGCCAAGCTCTAGCCTAGCTTGTTAAAATAAGATGCCACTGTGTTACCTGGAAGTCCTAGTGCTTCATGGGAGGTAGAGTCTCGCTGTGCATTAGGATCTATACTGCTTTCTTATAGAACCTACTGGGTGATGAAACTACAGCACCCAAAAAGTCCATAGACTCCCAAGTAACACCACCACGTAGCTAGCAGCTTGGTGTAATGGGATACAAGGCAAGACAAAACATATGAGACATAGGGGTGAGCTATACTTTACAGATAACACACAGAATATGAAATGTGATTGAGGTAGACCTTTGTGCCTCAGCACTCATGCAAATGAAGCCCGTTTTTCCCTCTAAATGGCCAATCACATGATGAAAAGACTAATTTGCAAGCTAAGGCATATATAAAAGCTCTTGGTGTGACAGTCAGACATGTTCAGTACTTTAAAGGTAAAGGTTTCCCCTGCACATGCATGTTAGTCAAGTCCAATGATATGGGCAGTGGTCATCACCATTTTTAAGTCAAAGTGCCAGTATTGTGCAAGTCCATGGCCATGTGGCCAGCATGGCTGAACACATTTCTGTGCATGGAACACTGTTTACCTTCCTACTTTTTATGGCAGTACCTATTTATCTACTTGCATTTACATGCTTTTGCTTTTATATAAATCTACAGGAACACATAGACTTTGTGTTTATAACTACTTATAACTAGGGATGGGCACAAAACAAAAAAATGAAATGGTGTTTCATTGTTCATTACGTAATGAACCGAATGGAAACAAAACAATGAAGAGCATTTATTTACAGACGAAACGAAATGGTCATTTTTCCCCCATTAAAATGAACCATTTCTACAAAACAGGCCCTTACCTGCTGGGCTTGCTGCCACCACCACTGCTACTGCTGCTGAAGACCCCGGCAGGAAAGGGCAAGCAGGCTCCGGAAGGCCCTGCTGCCGGTGCTGCCGCCGGCATGCTATAAAGGGGCCAGCAAGGCTACCAGGAGGCCCTGCACCTGCTGCCACGCTGCCACCGCCGAGGACAAGAGTTTAAAAAGAGTTTAAAAAGAGTTTAAAAGACCCACTGCTTCTCCTTCCCCCAATGGGGAGCATAGCGGGAGAAGCGCTGGGTCTTCTTGTGATGACACCCCCCCTTTTAACTGTGTGACTGTGATGAAAAAGTGTGTAAAGAATCAAGTTATTAATCTTCCCAGGATCCTCTTGGTAACGCTGCCACCTTTTTAAATCGTCACCTTATGAACTGGGACAGACTCAGATGTATAATACAAAAACAATAATGAAGTTTATTGAGAAAATAAATAAATACAATAATGTCTGAAGTTGGTATGCGTTGCCTTAAACATAAAATAGATTAATTCAACTCTTCAAGCCTCCCTGTTTTTAATATCCAGTAAACAGTAAAGCCCTCACACATAACCTGCCCGACTGAACTCTAACAGAGCTGTGCTCTCTCTCTCAGCACTCACTCTCAACAACCCTCAACTCTACTTCACAGACCAAGCTCCACCCTTTTATACCATACAATCCCCCGCCCTCCTGCTGGGATTGGCTGATGATTTACATATGTATTTCTCCTGCTTCCAGGGTGTTGTCACACTTCTAAACTTTTTTTTTCTTTGGCAGCAGAAGCAAATGTTGATGGTCACCATCAGTGCTTGCTTCTGTAGGAAAAAAAAAGAGTTTAAAAGACTCCACCGCTTCTCCCCCCAATGGAAAGTGTAGCTGGAGAAGTGGTGGTTTGATTTAAAAAGTGTAAGCGCTGGAACAGGGCGGCCTCATGAGGTGGTTGGGAGGCTTCTTGGCACCCGCCACTGCTGCCACCGCCACCAATCTGGCACAAGGCTGCCTCACGGGGCGGCAGGGAGGCTTCTTGGCGCCTACCGCTGCCCCTGGTGCCCCTGACTATCCAGTGTGGGACTGCTTAGCAACGCCGCTGGAGCCCTGCCAGAGCCCAGAAGCCCCCGGAGCCCAGTAGGTGGTGGTGGAGGAGGAGGGGTGAGTACAAACCCCCAGAGAAATGAAACATTTTGTTACTGTTTCATTTCATATGATTTTTTAAAAAAATCGTATGCAACAGAACAAAACGAAATGTGGATGGGGACGAAATGGAATGAAAGGAAACACCATTTCCCCATTTCGTGTCCATCCCTACTTATAACCTAATGGGTTTACATTGACTCTATGTTTTCAATGTTTTCCATCACTTATGACTTTACATGGAACTTTATTCCCCTTTAACTGGTCACATTCTCATGTAATGTTGTCTATTAATGCTGTAAGATGTCCCTCAATGCCCTGTTCTCAATACTTGAACATGTCTTAATTGTACTGGAATGTATATTATCCCTCATTCTGTAAGCCGTCTTGGGTCCTTTTTCCAAGGAGAAAGGCAGGGTAAAAATACTCTAAAATAAATAAAAAAAAATAGGTTGGCAGAAGCTGGGGTTAAAAATGGGAGCTCACTCCACTGTGTGGCACCCGGGATTCGAACCACCGAGCTGTCGTTTTTGCAGCTGACATTTTCAGCACTCTAACCTGCTGAGTGACCACACCTCTGTTCAGTACTTTAGGAGTTGCTTTAAAGAAAAACAATTTAGAGCATGGCCCACAGTCTGTCTTGGTAGGACCAGAATCAAAGGTGCAGCATCAGTTATCTTAGAATCATAGAATCATAGAGTTAGAAGAGACTCAAGGGCCATCCAGTCCAACCCCCTGCCATGCAGGAACCCCCATCAAAGTATCCCTGTTAGATAGTGATCCAGCCTCTGCTTAAAAACATCCAAAGAAGGAGATTCCACCACCCTCAGTGGCAGGATATTCTACTGCTAAACAGCTCTAACCATCAGAAAGTTCTTCCTAATGTTCAAATGGAATCTCTTTTCCTGTAGTTTGAAACCATCTTGGTATATGTCAAAAACTCTGTTTCACCGTAACACATTTTTACTGTGATCTGGTTAGATATTTGTCTGTTCTACCATTTTGGCAAAAATGGTTGAATGTTACACAGTAACCCAGAATAATATAGTATTTAATACAGGAAGGCCAAGATCTCAAAGCCAGAGAAATTGTGATCCTTAATTCCTATTATTTTAATGAATACATTAATCCATTGTCTTAAATCCTCTCATTCTAATTACTTCTGTCTTTATGCCAGAGCTGTTCGCTCATATACCTGCTATTCATTCTCAAATACAACTGACATCCATTTCCCTGTGGAGACTATGTGTTCCCTTCAATCTTGCCTGTCTTTTGTTTGCTGTCTCAAGGGGTTCCTATTGTTGATTTTTCCACAGTGCTAGCAAACTGATCATCATTATCAAGGTCAGGGTATATCTCTGAAGATAAACTTGTATATTTCTATATTTGGAAGGATATAAATTCATCTCCTCCCAGTTGGATCCATGACAAGTAATATGGTACTCACTCATGCAAAGAAAGCAAAAGCAAGCATCAAAATGCACTTCGAGACAGCCATTTGGGTAAGCTTGCTTCTGATCTGCATCAAGAACAAGGCAGATTCCATCCTGGGTTTTATATATCTTCACCACACACGGTGCAGCCATGATAGGCATAGATAGATAGATAGGTGCCCTATTCAGGCAATCCATTCCATGGAAACACTTAAGATATTCTCCTTGTGATTCTGAATGAAAAACCTGCTCTGTGAGCAGAATCTGTACAGTGGTACCCTGCTTTACAAAATTAATCCATAGTCCAAGACATATGAAAAATGAACAAACCTAAGCGTGTTTTCCCATAGGAATGCACTGAAAACCAATTAATCTATTCTGGAGGCTGAAACCCCCCCCCATGCATAACACAGAGTAAGAGGCATGCACAGCAGACCTCCCCCACAATGCAGAACGCACAGTAAAAGGCATGCACACTATAAAGCTCAACTCCCTACCTTTCCACCACTTGAGAAATGCACCAAAAACTGCAAAAACGTTCCAAAATCGCTGCAAAAATTTCCAGGATGGCTCTAAAACCCGATGCAAAAAACACTCCAACACCTCCAACTACGGGGGCACAATGCATCCTGTGTACAGTTTTTTTTTTGCAATGCTTTTCGAAAGAAAACGTAATGTGGGTTTCCCATACAAAATGTTTGTGAACCGAGGCATTGTATTTCCTATGGATTTTCCTTTCGTAAACCGAGGCATACGTAAACCAGGGTACCACTCTACTTGAAATCTGGATTAGAGATGGGCGTGAACTGAAAAACAACAACAATGAACCACGAATAACCATGAACCACATGCATTCAAGTTTATGCCCGGGGGGTGGGGGGCTCCCGCTGCCCTGTTGCATCCCTACCTGTTTCTCCTCTGCTGTTATAGTTTCATGTTGAGAAGCAGCAGGGCTGGCTGGCTCCATGCATGGAGGCCAGGCCTGCTGCATCCAGGCATGGACCTGTTGCACAGTGGAGTGGTGGGTGCAGGCGCAAAAGCAAAGGGTCTATGCAAGGATGGAAGGGTGGCAAAGGAAGAGAAGGGGCTGGTGGCAGCGACAATATTGGGACCAGGTAGGGAGGAGACAGGGGCAGAGGGAAAAGGGGTTGGCAGGCACCCTATTGGCCACAGCAACATGAAGTGCCAAGGGGGGAAAAGTTGAGTGATTCCTTTCCTTTCAGCAAAATGGGATCCCTGAACTGGGTTGTAACCTGAACCATGAATCTGCCCAGTTTGTGAGTTTTCCTGGTTCGTAGTTTGGTTCGTGCCCATCTCTAATCTGGATTCCTGTTCTTCCAGCACACATGGTGAAGGCTCTTCATTTCAGCCTTTTCACATGGGGAGAGTGATAATGGAGAAAGCCAAGACAATTTCTAACTCAGAAAAAAGATTATTTTTTGTGTGTGTTCTGAAATCTGTCTTAAAATGTCTATCATTTACAGGGAATGGAATTTCAAGGATATGTTTCCCGAGCAATGGTAAATAGAACCAAATTGCAACGTTCTCCTGGTCCAATGGCCTTCTGGGCCCCGAAGGGCAACATTTTTCCAATATAAATGAAAAGAGGCATCAGCATTTCATACTCTGTGTTACTCCATGATTGAACAGAACCTGATACTGTGGTTCTCCTGGGTATTTAACCTTTTACTTTTCATTAACTTTATCGCTGCATAGGAACAAACCACCCTGCAATGAAAGCAGCCTGTCGTAATAGTCAAACCAATTAAGTAAATGGATGGCTGCCCTATGGACTTCCTTTGAAGAAAGCAAATTGCACATCAGGAAGAATAGCAGATTTTTTTGAACTGGATGGGAAGAAATCATTATTATTCCAATGCCCATTAATTGCAAAAAAAAAAAAGTACAAAAAGAAGAAGCAGAGAACAGCTTTTTAGATTGCCTCCCACAGTACATGTGAGTAGTTTTACTTGATAATTGGAACTGGCTAAGGAAGAGACAGCCAGGTTAATCAGTACAAACAGGGCTAGCTTTGGAGCAATCTTGTGCTAAATTTAGCAACAAATTCTGTCAGCAACCATTGGTAGCGAGAGGTGTAGTTGTCATCCGGCAGGATCTATCAGCCTGGTGACTTTATGGGACTCCAAGGACAATTGGTACCGTGCTGATGCTGCAGTGGCTGAGAGCCATCAAATACCTCGCTCCTTTTTCCTGTCCTTTCAGCATATACAGTATACCTGAAGAGAAGACACGGGGGTAGATTTAGGAGAATGGAGGTTAGGGAGGAAGAAATGATGGAGAATTTAGTAGTCTATATTTAGAATTGGATCACAAATACTGTCACACCAAGGGATTTTTCTCCTTGTTCCGACTGATCAGCGGAGGTCACAAGAGAACTGGGCAGGAGGCCAGCTAATGGCTCTGAAGTATTACTGGGGTAAAATAAAAAATCTTAGCTGATTTATAGCCTGGCTTTCTCAGAGAACTGAGAGAACTGTGAGATGAAAGCAGACGCAGATTAGAAAATATGGAAAAGCTTAACCTGCTAAAACACAACTAAACCAAATTTAACATTAAAACAATGCTGAATTGAAAACAATTAAAACAATGAGCCAATCAAATTTTAAGTTCAGAAGAATAGCACCTCTCTCCTCTCCCCAACTAAAAACTCTTCCTCAACTATCAGTCAGTAGCTGACAACCAGCTGAGCACAATGGTCTTTGCCCAATAGAAGGAGGAAAATAGGAAATGGATGGCAGCATAGCCTACTTTGGATGCCAAGATGAGGTCCCCACCTCCTTTTTACCTGATCTGACTGGAGATTCGGGATCTGTCTGATGTCCTAGTTCTACCTGTTAGAGCTGTTCGGCAGTGGAATATGCTGTCACGTAGGGTGGTAGAGTCTCCTTCTTTGACGGTATTTAAGCAGAGGCTGGATGGCCATCTGTCGGAAATATTGTGAAGCGGTTCCTGCTTGGCAAGGGGTTGGACTCGATGGCCAATGAGGTCTCTTCCAACTCTATAATTCTATGATTCTATGATTCTATGATTCTATGATTCTACCTATCAGAGGAACTAGGGATTTGGAATCATGAGCCCAGGTTGTTTTCTGAAGCCTCTGACACACACATAGCCAATGTTTTACCTTTTTCTTGGCTCATGCAGGGTTAAACTCCAACCAGGAATCAGGCTGCGACCTCATCTTTCCTGCCCTGTGGTGCTGGCCAATCCCGAGCTGTGCAGGGACAGGCATTATCCTGCCTCCCTGTCTCATTGCCCAGCACCACAGAGCAGCAAAGATGATGTCACAGCTTGATTCCTCCTTGGAGCTCAGCTCCGTGCGGGTGCAGAGAAAGGTAAGACATGGGCTGCATGTTTTTTCAGAGGCTTTGGAACACCACCTGGGCTCGGTAGGTTCTGAAACGAATTGTCTATCCCTAATTGGAACCTATTAATCTGTACTGAAGCCGAATGATAAAGCATAGCAGAGCATGCTGTTTATATACTACCTTGTATACAGCTTAAAGCACTATCTGTGCAGTTTACAATTAATTACACAGGTTACACATTGCCCCTTCCCAGCAAGCTGGGTGCTCATTTTACTTATCTCAGAACAGGATGGAAGGCTGAGTGAACCTTGAGCTTGCTATCTGGAATTGAACCCCAAGTCATGAGCACAGTTATGGTCGCAGCACATCAGTTAAACCTCTTCACCACAAGAGGTTCAATATCTTCAGGAAGCACTCAGAGATGTTCACTTTGGGTGTCAACTAGGCGGTTCTGCCCCAAGCAATTTTCTCAGTCAGCTTCAAGACAAAATCAAGGTCTTGTTACACAGTTAGAGGCCCTGCGCCCATCGACTCCCCATGGATGACCTGCAAATGTTTTGTTTATTAACTTAACCAGGAAAGGTTTGTGTAAGGTTTAGTGAAAGAATCACTTAGCTTGGGTCCTCCTTCTGCAACATGCCTGCATAAATTAGAAAAAGCTGCCAGATTTCCATCTGTTAGCAATACAACTCTAGCCACAAAGACAACTGTCGTGACAACCACGTAGAGTTAAGTCTTTCAAATAAAACTTGTGAAAAGCTACTGCCCTCCACCCTCCACCCACTGTAGTTAAGGGCATTAAATAGCACTCTAACTAGTATTTATTTTCTTAGGCGTTCCTCACTGGTGCAGCTGCTGGCATGTTGGCCTTTGATTTAAAATAAACCCAAGAGAATGAGAACTTAAAATCCCTGAAGGTCAGGAAGGATGCAGTGTGTTTGACTTTGGAAGAGCTGCTTTTGTGGACTGTACAGTATCTGTGCTTATGCTTATGCTGTCTTTGGGATACTGAGACCTTTAGTCCAAAAAGTAATTTTTCCTTGCTTGCTTGTATGTGTATGTTTGAATGTGGAAGACGAAAAGACACTTGTCTTGTTCTTGCAGGCATGGACAAAGTGCTGCAAGATTATTATCCATCGCACAAGAGGATACTCTTCTTACGAGCAGCTCGACTTAAGAGCCGAAAAACTGTTGGCATTTCAACTGCTGCCTTACAAATTTTAGATGCGGTTCCGAAATGAAATGCCCATCCCTGGAAGGGACCTTCCAACAGACAGTCAAGCAATCCACATGAACTTCTGTAGTTTGATTGTATTAGATGATACAAGGTTTTGTGTTGGCTCCCCATTGGTTGAGAGGCCAGCTTGAGGCTTCACAATGGATTCCAATTTGGTCTGGAATGATTTGTGGCCAGTCTGATTTGAATTGTGCTCCAGATCTGAATTGATTTCTAAACTCTGATCACCTGTCCTTAATGGACATGCACTGGCTTTCACACTGTTGTTTCCGAATTGGTCTAAAAGAAATCTGAAGACATGAGAGGCCCTGAAAGGGGAAGTAAATCTGTGAAATTTCAGACTGCACACTCCACTGGTTTCAGAACTACATGCTTTAAAAGTCTGTTGTTTTTTTTTTTAAAGAGCCCACAGCAATTTGTGCTCTATCTCATTTGAGTTGTATTCCCACCAGCTTCCTTTTGTGCTTCCGATCCAAATTGCTTTGTAAAATTGGTTCACTTCCTCCTGGAACTAAACATGGCCATCACACTTCAATCCAGACCCCACACAAATAGGTACAAATCAGGCAGATTCAGTTAATAATTTGGATTTTGTCCAAAGCTGGCACACAGCCCTAGGTTATATATGTTTGTCTGTATTTAGCTTATGTTGCATACATTTTTGCCTGGGAACAATATTGGATCACACTATTCCCCCCCCCCCCATGAAGTCTAACCACAAAGCTACCACTGGGACAGAGGCATAGCTAGGGTTTTCAGCGCCCAGGGACAAAGTCAGTTTTAATGTCTCCTCCTGGCCCCTTGATAGCTTTCCCAGACTTGTTATTGTGCTGGGCAGGAGGAGGCAGAGGTGGCACTCCGATGGGACCAGGAGGGGCGGGTGGATGAGCGGGCAAGCTAGCCGGCCAGCCAGCCCCGATCCCTTGACAGCTGGGGAAGCACGTTGTACAGCCCCCCACCTCCCATCCAGCCTGCTTGGATTGTGTGCCACCTTGTCTTGTAGGCAGCTAATGCCTGGGGACAGATGTCCCCCCTCCCCCCCAGCTATGCCACTGCACTGGGATTGTTCTGGACAACTGACCATCATTTCAAAAGTGGGAATAACCTCTATGGACTTGCCACCTCTTCCCTAGAATTCCTACAATTTCATCTCATCCTGCATGCTTTAATGCATTTGGGTGGCAAAGGTGATTGAGCTTGTTCCATCTGTTGTGCCAGAAGGAGACAGCTTATTTTTATTTATTTATTTATTTATTTATTTATTTATTTATTTATTTAAAATAAAAATCCCAGAACTGCTTGTCTGCTGTATAGGCAGGCCAGGCACCTTCTTAGGGCAGAACAGTAGGAAGAGACGCAAGAAAGATAAGTTAGCATATCAAAGTATAATTGAATCCCAGGGTGCCTCTTTAAAGATGTTATTGGTGCCATGCAGTGGTGGCCAAATTTCAGCCCTCCAAATGTTTTGGGCCACAACTCCCAGTATTCCAAGCCTGTATCACCAATGACAAAGGACTGTGGGAGTCGTGGTCCAAAACATCTGGAAGGCCGAAGTTTGCCACAACTGTGAGTTCAAATGGAACAACTTGTTTGTTTCTAGTCATTTTTTGCAAATATTCATGACCATGGGCCTATTTTGTCTTGTTTACTATGGTTCATACTTCAGCTGTACATATAAGCATATATGTTGTACACGTTTTTGGGGATGAGAACTGTACTGTATTACAACATTAGGAAAAATGTACAATCTGAATCCAGTTCTGCAATTTGGGACAGTTGACTGAAAAGATCAAGATTGCATGAAAATGTTACCCATCACTGTTGTGGTGAACTGGACTTGGCCAATATGGAAGCAACGTAATGACAGGCCACTGAAATGAATTACTTAGTGACTCAGAGCTGTCTCACTTTTTTCTTCAGTGAAATAGGAGTGCACTAGCCTGCCGAACTGGATGGTTGTGAAGGCAAATGAAATAAGGATTTCTAAATCAATACGTACAAAATATACCAGAAAGAACAAATCTGGGCTGAGGAACTTGTGGTCCTTCATTTCTCATCGGCCCCACCAGGATGGACAATAATGAGACATGATGTGAACAGTAGTTTATTAAGTTTGTGAACAGACATACTGTAAGCTTCCCAAACCCCATATAATGGTAACAGGTAGCCTCTGTTGTAGGAGAGGAGACTGCCAAGACCACTTGGAGTGGAGTTAAGTATCCTACCCCTTGTGTGGTCAGAGTGCCAACTAGAGATGGGCACGACTCAGAAAAATTGTTCGTTTTCATTTTCGTTTTCGCCTAGGGGTCCGTTTCGGCTCGTTTCCATTTTCGTGAGCTAATTTTCAAAATTTTTCGTTTTCGTTTCGTTGCGTAACGAAAATGAAAACGAAAAATTTTTCATTTCTTCCCATTTAGCTCCATTAAGTGCTTTTCCAGTAACGAAAAACGAAAATTGGCTCGAAATTAGTCGTTTCATTTCCGTTTTCGTTCCAGTTTTGAGCCGTTTTTCGTTTCGTTTCGTTACATAACGGAAACAAAAAACGAAAATGGAAACAAAAATTCCGCTAAGTCGTGCCCATCTCTAGTGCCAACACAAAGACTCATAAACTACTTAGGAGTGCATTATATCTAGAAACCCCCGGAGGATTTTGCTGTGACAGAACTTTAAAGGGTGGTTTGCTCCTCTAACTAGAACTAGTATCTGGAGGATTTAATTGCCCTTCTCCTAAGTGGGCCCTTTAATAAATCCCCCGGTCTGGCTGTATTTGATTATTAAAACAGTTATTCACCAAGTACTTACCACAGGCACCTTCATTTAAATAGAGTTTTTTAAAGCTTTTATTGAACTGATGAGATTTCACAGAAATATTGTCTTACTAGAAAATAAAAACACATGCTTTCCCTTCAAAATATTGAAATGTCTAGACTCTATAGCAAGCTTCAGAGGCAGAAGCCTCCCTACTCCCTTATAAAAACTACATAATTAAGCATAGTCCATTAATCCATATGCAAAAACCATTCTGGAAAAAATCCTTTCTCTCTCTCTGTCTCTCTGTCTCTATTCATAGCATGAGAAAAACAGTCACAAGTCTTTTTAGGCCATTCAGAGTTCTCTTGCTTCTTGGTTGGAATGCATCTTCAGCCTTTGCTTACATTCCTTCGTGATCTCAGATCTACAGCAGTCTAGGCCTTTCAGCTTAATATTAAAGATACTTATGTTTGACCTTTGTAACAGGCTTCTTCACTCTCAATTTACGTTACAATTGCCGTCACTCAGAATTGACTTAATAGCAGAATTAACTTAATAGACTTAATAATTATCAGGAGATCAATGTAGTTATGAAAGAAACAGAACAAAGACAATTTAAGAGACCAAACTATCAATTAATGTTTAATAGCCAGAATTCTGTTGCTTAAGTACACCAGTGTAAGTGGAATCATCTAGATCACAGTCGTTTTTGTGTATGTTCTGACTGGCTATGATGCAATAAAGTATTTGTATGTATGCAAAATGAGAGCTTAAAATGTTATCTGCCTGCATTGACTGAGAGATCCTAGGAGATGGATATTTTTGATATGGATATCTTACCGTGGCCCAGGAGCCTTGTGGCTTAGTGGTTAAACTGCTGTACTGAGGCCAAAACGGTGCTCAAAAGCAGGATTCAATCCCAAACTCAGCCTTCTGTCCTTCTGAGATCAATAAAATGAATACCTCCACTTGTGGTGGGGCAATTTGTAGCCCACATAATTAAATTGTAAACTTCTCCCAGAGAGCATTCTTTGCTTTTGCTTTTTTTGTATTTTTTTATTGCTAGAGAGAAAAAGAGAGAGAATATAGCAGAAGAAATATTAATGACACAATAGCAGCATGGGATTGTAAAATGAGATTGTAAAATGCTCCTAAAATGTTCCAAGTAGACCATAGGGTTCCTTCTGCTGGAGGTGGAATGGAAGGAGATGGCTGTGTAGGAAACCCTGTAGTCCTCTTTTTCAATGTATCATTAAATTGAGGAGCCCATACTTAGTATGAAGTGCAATGAATAAATAAGAGCCCTTGCTTTTATTTTAACTGATCAGCATTCTGCTGGCATTAGTCATCATGAAGATAGAGAGCCTTTGATGATGTCACACAGCTTCCAGACGAGGTTGCCTTCCAAGCCACATGCCACTGGAAAGGTATGCACTGTTTTGTATCAGAGACTCATCTATTATTTTCACCCCTGCTCTAGCAGTCACAGACGGTGTGCTGGGAAAGAGAGTATCACTGAGCCCCCAGTAGGTTTCCCTGCACTGCTGATCATACCAAATGGCTTACCTAGTCCACCATCAAATGGCCAGGCCAGCTTCTAGTCCACAAACATTTACCCAAGCTTTGATTCAGTTTAGTGGGTCAAACTTGTATAAGCCTGCCAGCAAACACTTCTTTTAGCTGTTGTGAGTTTTTCAGGCTGTTTGGCCGTGTTCTGGAAGTTCTCCCCCCCCCCCCAAACGTTTTGTCAGACTCTGCGGCCGGCATCTCCAGAGAGCAAGGAACTCAGGGAACTAGGAGTTCTCTGTGTGCTCTGGGGTATAGAGTGAGTGAGACTGTGGGGTTTTAAAGTTTTAGGAAAGAGGAAACTTGTCCTATGCAGGAGAATAGGTGTTAGTCATTGTAATGTGATGGGGGGATTAAGAAGTTTCACTGCAATTTCCCTCTTTGTTGCTGATCTTTACCATGGTCTACTACTGGAACACATTATATTTTGTTACTTCATTTTCATTCTTTGCCCTGTCACTGTCTACCTGCTGTCATCATCCCGTTTAGGATTACAGTGTGAGGAATCTAAACAATAGCCAATAGCCAATGGGCACTGTACACAAAAGAGCTTTCTGGTGCTGTGTTCTTCAGTTTCAGCAGTCTCCATATAGACTCAAAAGGGATTTTTGCTTTTCCAAGTGCATTCAGTGTCACCAGCTCCAGAGCTACAGTATCAGAGTTCAGTGAAACATCTGCTTGAAGGATTAGAATTACATCGATGCTGGTGGCATTGTCGGAGGAGAGGTCTGAAAGTCACTTTGAAGATTAAAATGGGCTAGTCAAATTTTAGTTCAGTAGAGAAATGATTGAGTCAACCACAGACGCCTTTACCTCCTTGTCTGCTCACTCAAAGCCATCCGGACATCAGGAAATTATGCAGCAATGACACTCCAGCTAGGTTATATATGAACCTAATAGCCAATTCTAGATATTTGGGAACAGGCTTTAGAATAATTACTAGCATTCTAATGGTCTCTTTCCCCCACCCCCATTTCTAGCCTACAGCTGAATTAAAAGTAGTGATTGTGTAAAGAGTCGTGTGCCTAGAATTTGCACACAAGATGGGCAGATATAACTATTATGAGGTTTGGAACTGTCACAGTAGTTCACTCCTCTCTTGAAGGATGCATTTCTTTGAGGCAGCCCCAAAATCTGTTCGAGAAGGTCAGGTGTTGGCATCCATGTTTGATGGACTCTGATTGCATTTGACCAAAACAGCTTGAACATATCTTAATTGTACTGGACTGTATATTATCCCTCATTACTGTAAGCCGCCTTGGGTCATTTTCCAAGGAGAAAGGTGGGGTAAAAATACTCTAAAATAACATAAAATAAAATAATAAATAAAATAAAGTAATGTAAGGAGCGCTGTGTTGGATCAGCTCAAAAGGCTATCTAATCCAGCCTCTGTTCTCAAAGCATACAGCAGATTTCTGAAGGAAAGCCCACAATCAGGACAAAGAGCACAAGAGCTTGCTCCATCACATATCCCATCTAAGTGCCTTGCAGAACAAGCTGCAGGCAAGTAGATCAGTCTGATTTTTCAGATACATGTGCCTCCATTGGCTCTAAGCCCCACAGAGACATGCTTAGGAGGTTAGATTGGTTCCTTAGGCTACTGATTTTTTGGACCTGTTAATGGCAGGTGTTTTGCTCTTGTTGATGTGGCTGGTTTTCAGTGGTTTCAAACAGAACTCATTATGGACCCCTCTTAACTTTATAATGTGCTTAATACTCTGTTACTGTTGTAATTTATTGTGTTCTTTTTTTTAAAAGTTGCACCTGTTTTGAAACATTGTTTGGCCTTCGGTCCTGTACGGGAAAATATCAGAATCAAAATGAAATGAATGAAGATACTGAAATGGTTCTCGTGGACACAAAGCCTTATGAAAAGATGAGGGAAATGGCTCATAGCATTTTTGTCCTTTCTGTAAGAAGATATGAAATACAGACCACTATTTCACAGCGGATTTGAGGCGTTTATTTTGAAAAGATGCCTTTTTCAGTCACGTGGTAGCGTGCCCAACAAGGCACTTATCTGTCCTCTCGTCCTTAGTGAGAAAAAGCATCCTTTAATGTCCACTGCAAAGAAGAGTCGAGGTTTAAAGGCAGCTCTGTAAGCCTTGGAGAAAAGTACAGCCCCCAGCGGTGTTTCCAAGAAAAAGCGCTCAGATGAGTGAAAGGGGGCGTGGTCGCCTCCTTCTAAATGAAAAGGCGACTAGCCAGTAGGATATGAAAAAAGGAGTGCCTATAACCACAGAAAAAAGCGCCCCAAAACAACCGTGGGATGACGACCAAAGACAATTAAGAAAACAAAGGAGTCTGTGGTTTATTTAGGTACTAGCCACATTTAAGCACCACCACTGTCCCCTGGCTTTGGTGTTCTTCTTTCTTGTTCCTGTTGCTGTTTGTTTACCTGTGCTTACTAAACAGTCCATGCAACAAATTTTTGCTCCATCAGAGTATTATTTGCGTTGGTTGCACAATTTGTGCTTAATTTGCACAACTATTATTTTTGTTCCCCCTGCCTTTTACTCACTCACTCACTCACTCACTCACTCACTCACTCACTCACTCACT
>JAHTLZ010000007.1:30913363-30942631 GCA_023846285.1 Phrynocephalus versicolor | reverse complement strand
ACTCACTCACTCACTCACTCACTCACTCACTCACTCACTCACTCACTCACTCACTCACTCAATTGTTCAATTTTATTTATTCATTGCTAGACAACTACAGAATCCCCACAAGAGCTATCTCACAGGCCAGGGGAATAATTTTGTCGATTTGATTGGATTTATTGCAGGTTTACATCCCTAATCACCGCTTCCTCTGTTTGCCAACTCAGATGGTAGGAGGACAGACATGGTTTCCAGGAGACCAAAAAGTATTTGAAAAATAAGACCGAAAGAAGGAAAACTCCACAAAGCCCAGTATGGTCTGGGGGATCCGTGGGATATTGGAAATGAAGAACGGAAAACCTGGCAAGCAATGAAATAGTGTTGGGAAGGAAAGCTCCAACTCTGGAGGCCTCTTATTAGGTTGCAATAATTAGGAGCTAAGGATAACAGATGCAAGATCTTGTGAGGCATAGTTGGTGCCCCCGGGCATAGAAAGTTTACAGTCCAATGATAAAATAATTTGAATGTGAATATTATCAGCATTTGCATATCAGAGCATTAAACATGACTCATATATATGCAGTGACTAATTTCTTTCTTGCCAGCCACATATATAGATCTATATAATGCCAAATAGAATGATCTTCCCCTTTGAAGTCCTCTCCATTTTCAGTATGGTTTTTTTTTTAAAAAATTAAAATAAAATACTGTATCTAGAATGTCCTGTTGATTAACAGTGGGACTCACTAATTGACTTTGAAAGGTAGGTATGATATCCAGGCTGGTGCAAGGGTGCCTATGGGAATATTTTGACATAAGGCTCTTAAGGAAAGGAGGAAGATGACTCGGTGCTGTGTGTATTCTCATTCCGTCTCCAACCCACCCACCCACCCCAGTAAATGATCTCTGTGTCGGAGGTCAGAAACCAGCTGTCCTGCTGGCTGTTTCTGCTTAGCGTTCACATGAATTATATTCCCTTTCAGCTCCTCTACCTTGGGTGGCTGGGCCTGGTTAAATGCTTTCGTTTCTTAAATTAACATCTTACAAAGATTCGGAATTAAAAACACAATGTTGGTGGATAAGATTTCATGCTGGAAAACCGCACGGTTCACTAGAATAGGTTACCCTACCAGCAGGAATCATTAGATGTCATATTTTGGGTAACTTCCTAATTGCCATTGACACAAAGGAGCCTTTTGATCTTGACCATGTTCTGCTAATTATTTAATCCTTAACAACATAATAACATGTTTCGGCATCGGCACATACCTTTAAGTACGGGTAGAGCATTTGCCCGGGGCCTAGTTTATACATGCTAGCCTGAACCCTGTACGTTAAGACTTTGTATCAAAATCCTTTTGTTCGGCAGGTAATACAAGTGGTCCACGGAGGCTGAAAATCTTTCAGAATCATGATTCAAAAAAAGTTGCTATGTAACAATCTATCCTTGGATCAGAATTACCCCCATTGCTCCGTAGTAGGCAAATGGGTCCATTTTTGTGTCGGCCGTTCAGGGTTTGCAGCAGCTGTAATTAATGCCCCCCCTTTACAGTTAAAAAAAAGAGATGGAAATACTGAATATGGTTCCTTCTATCTTTCAGTTTTTGAACAAAAAACGAGCAGGAACATTTTGGAAAAGGATTATGGGAGTTCTATACTGTTACACACACATACATTAGAAAATATATGGATAAAGCTACTGTCTCCTGTTTCAACATGTATCACATGGCCATTCATTTTCTCCTCCTAATGCAAAACAGTTTTGCTTCCCCTCAAGAAAGAAAAGACCAGAAATTCATTGATCACCAACATTTCATTATGCCCACATTTTTCATTAAATATTTTATTTGTGTGTGTGTGTGTGTGTGTGTGTGTGTGTGTGCGCGCGCGCGTGCACACACACATACAAAGCAGCTGAAGTGGGGTAGGCAGGTGAGAGTGCTTGCTTTGTAGGCAACTTGACAAGTTCTTCAATTTGTTTGTTTGTGTGTTTATTTACTTATTTTCTGTCCTCTCTTTTTCTCCTCAGGGACCAAGGAAGGCTATGAAAAATATTCAAAAACATCTTTATTAAAACGTTAAAATTGTCATATAAAATCATTTAAAATGTTATTAAAAAACCACAAAATGCTGTTTTAAAAGCCTACTAATGCTTCCTGACCTGTCCCAAAGTCCGCTGAAGCCACTCTAAAGAGGAAGGTCTTTAATTGCTGGTGGAAGGAAAGAAGGGAAAGGGCTGAACAAAGACCATGAGGAAGAGAGTTCCATAATCTGGAAGGAGCCACAGAAAGAACCCTCTCTCAGGTTTCACTGAGCATGCTCTCTGAACAAGAGAAGGTACTTCACTGCTGATCTTAATACTTGTGGCGCTCTCATACAAGGAACAGTCTTTCAATTCCACTTCGACTGGATAATGGTGGTTACTTCACGTCCTACCTTCTTCCACAATTACTTTTGTACCATAACAGCGTTGTTCATGGTCACGAGGTTTTGTCTCTGTTCAGTCCCTGTTCCGTTTACTCATGGTGATGATAACTTTTCTCGTGACAAGTGTTACTTCACGGCTTTGTTTCATGACAAGATCTGCTTTTTTGAAAAATAAAATAAAATAAAAATAAAGGGTGCACCACACCCCCTGTGCTTCATCTATTTGAAATGTCGATCCACAGCACTCAAAAGTATGAGAGAAATGGACAGATGCAAGTTCACGAGAGGAAGATTGCCTTCATTCTGTGACAGTTGTTACCTCATGGGACCTTGTCCCGGAACAGGAACAGAGACAAAAGAATTCCCCAGCCCAGGGGCAGGTACGTCTTGTCACGCTCTGTTCCCGGTTCCGGGGGTGTGGTCGAGACAACTTTTTGCTGTCACGCTAGGGATGTGAAGTAGGTTTTTTATTTTGTACCGGTCCCAAGCGGGACAGCAAGGAGGGATGAACGGGATGTGAAGTAACCGCAATGTGACTTAAGGAGAAAGAGGAAAATATACGTTGTTGTGTTCTCCTTTGCTGGTGTTGTGCTTTGTTAATAAATGTAAGCTTGTGCCACAGAGTTAGAAGCAGAAAAATGCTGATCATCTGTTGGGAGGGTACATTAGAACAGGCTTTTTTTGGGCCACAGTGTCATTTCATATACAAAGAAAGCACAATTCCAGATTTCAAAAAGAATACTTTCTTTCTTGGTTAGATGTAGGCAAATGTTACTCTCCCATTTGTGAAGAACAGCAAGTGAGAAAGGAAAGTGGATCTTGCAAACTTTCTGTCTTCAAATGGGTAAAGTGAAAGAATCCATGGTATGCACAGTCCTTTCAGATCTCTTTGGGTGCAGTGGTTTGCTAAGGTGCAGGAGCATATATTGGTAAGACCAGCTTTCAAGGCCAAAGACTAGGGATGGGCTGTTTGTTTCAGGGTAATACATCATCCCGGCTCCCTGTCTGATTGGCCAGTGCCAAGGAGAAGGACACATGAAGTCAGGAGACTTCTTCTCCTGGTTGGAGTTTAGCCCGCCACGGCCCTGCAGAAAGGCAAGTGATTGGCTGTTTGCGTTTCAGAGGCTTCCGAACAGCACCTGAGCTCATTTGGGTTGTTTCAGAAGCTCCTGTTTCTGAAACAAATAGCCCATCCCAACCAAAAACACATTTGGGAAGCCTCAGATGGGATAGCCACATACATCTCGAAAAAGGAGGACACTGCCATAACTTTATATGGAGCAATTAATTTGCATGAATGCAAAAAAGAACTTATGTTCATAACTGAAGATGTTATCTTTCCTGGATGGAGAAGGGTGTGACTAAATGACCCAAATTTCAGAAACAGTTAAAAATCTGAGCCATCATATTGATTCTCAGCAACTTTTCAAAATAATCAGCTAGTCCTTCTGCATTTGTGTGCATGTGTGCACACGTGTGTTTTGCTTCTTTAAGAGAAGACTCCTAGTTTTCTGTTGTTTGCCGTAGAGCCATTGCGAGTAAACTGCAAAAGCCTAGCCAGGAAAAAGAAGTACTCATTGTCTCATTCTCTCACTGAAGATGGGTCTTCTTGAATCTACCAGGCCTGTATGTTCTGTTGAAGCAAATTATCCTAAAATGACAAGAAGAAGGAATTCAGGTTTCTAAAATGTTATCAGGGAGCCAGCTGAAATAAAAAATAGATTCTCCTGCACAGATACTTACCTCCAACATCTGGGAGAAAGGAGAAAGAGCAACCTAGAGCCCCCCTCCCAAATTCTTATTAATTCCTTAACTTGATGCAGTCAAGTTTCCCAAGATCCCACAAGAGCTCTGCGCTTGCACACAATACTTGACCACATAAGTGGCAGTACTTTTAGAGTTCACATAAGGAGGTACCCAGTATCTCTTTAAGGAAGAAGTTCCTTCTGTCCAGCAGCAACATGGCCTGGTTTATCTTTTCCACAAGCTACCAGTTAGTGCCCCCAGGGGAGAAGGAAGCTGTGCACCATACATAGACTGGCTGCCGCCTCCTTCAGCAAGTTATGGTGTTGAGAGGCAGAAAACTACAGGCAGAAGAGCTGGCAGGGGGTACAATGCAAGAAGAGCAAGCAATGGGGAGAAACCAGATGCCTACGCATGCTTTTCTTTCACCTTACAAAGGCAGAAGCCCCCCACCCCATCCCCACCTTACCTTTCTTAGTCCTTCCCGGTGACACTACCTCTCCACTGGCAGCCACCCAATATAAGACCTCATTGTTTGGAATAAAGATTTTTGACCACAGACTTGGCAAGATCAATGCATGTCTAGAGGAGAGACACATATGTGGACTAGAGATGTAAAATTGTCAGAAACTTTGGTAACTCAGATATCCTTGGACTGCAGCTCCCAGAAGCCTTCACCAGTTGCTTTGCTGACTAGGGTCATTGGGAGTTTCAGTCCAAGAACAGGGGTTATTTCCCACACCCACACCCAAAGTTTCCAGAAATTTTAGATCTCTAATCTCCTTTGAACGAATGGCTGTTCCCCTTTCCTCTACTATTGTTGGATGTTCATCTCCAAGCATGGATGGTATATCTTGGGAACATTTGCCACTATACTGGCAATGTGCCTTTGCAAGCCCCTTGCAGGGAGGCCACTCCCAATGTGGTGAGAGAGTAATTCACTTTCCAAAGCCCTTCTGTATTTGTCCATTGTACGGAGATAGTCAACCAGGGCACCAATTAGTGCCTGGGCCGAGTATTCTAAACAAATAAAGGAAAGGACAACAGAATAAAGAGGATATGTATTCACTACTGGAATTGTGTTTTGACATTTATTCTGGACTTCATCAAGGCTACAGCATTTTGCATTAATTGAAGAAGAAGAAATACACAGTCTCATTACCATCCGATCGAGTGATGAGGGGAAATGGGCTGGAAAAAAATTCTGGATCTTTTCAGAGCACTGCTCTACATTTAACAAAAGGGGAGAAGAAGCACATTCTTCATGGCTGTGTCGTTTGGCTATTATGTTTAACAATCTAATTAAAAGGGATGCAGTAGTATTCTCCCCAACCCCCCAAAAATAGCAAAGACAGTTCACACAAGCAAAACCAATTAGACAGTTGTAGTTTACAGCACTGGACTGCCCTCCAGCTAGTTTCTAATGAACCTTCTAAGGGTAGTGTCTTCCCATTCACTGGACAGGAGTGTGATGGTTCTAATGGTAGGGAATTCCTTAGTAGCAATCAAGTGCAAATGAAATGGTTTGCTAGTCGTGTGCAGATTCAGGATGTACTGGCTTCTCCCAGTGCTAGATGTATGCAAAGAAAAAGTTTCGTTTGTGGTTCACGAAGATTTGTCAACATGCCTTAATCTTTGGAAGCGAAAGAACTTCAAGTTGGCAAAGGGGCCACCTTGGACGATAGCTCCCAGAATTCCGTAGCTAGTGTGACCTTGGGAATTAGAGGATTGTGATCCAAAACAGTAATCTTTTTTCAGACCTAGAAAGAACATGAGATTTAAAACACTGGATTGGAAGAGAAAAGAACAAGGCTTTGTGTATGCAGGTACTAGGTCTATTATCTATATCCTCGGCTGGATGTGAATCTCACCACAGTGGAACACAGAGGGCATGTCTTTGACTCCAGTGGCTGAAGAAGTAGACTCAGATCCATAAAAGCTCACATTGAAATAAATTAGTATTTAACCATGTTTGTACAGAACTCGCCAACTTCCTTTCTCAAGACACTCTGTATCTTTACTAACTACAGTATATGGCAAGTAGGTTTACCAAGTTCCACTTCATGCTGGTAATAGCTGTACATATTAAACGTGGTTATCTTATGGGGCAGAATTTGTTTCTGTTTGTTTTTGAGGAATTTATCCAGAATCATAAACTTCACCTTTAGGATGAGAAGGACTTGAGGTTTAAACAAATTAGAAAAGATAAAGAAAGCACAGTTTCTGAAACAGAAGGAATTTCTTTCTTACATCCACTTCAGTTAACACCTTAATTCTTTGCAACCAACACTTCATCAATATAAATAAAACATGACTGCACAATCAGCATTTTCTGCCATTGATTATGAGCTTCTTCTGTAATAGTCAGCAACAGATATTTTCTTAAGACCATTTGAAACTGGCATGCTTAATACAAGAAAACAAACATTCTGACATTGGGCGCTATCACGTGAGGGGGAAGATGTGGGGCATGGGAAACTCCGGCTTTTGTCCTTACCTGATCACATGATTGAATATGTGGGTTCGGACTTCCCATGTCCCTTGGGTTCTGGTCTGCTTCTGTTATGCCCCCACGGCCCTAACCTGCTTCAAGCAGGCACAGAGGAATTTTTTTTAAAAATGGCCGACCAGCCCCAGGGACAGCTGCTGGGAGGTAAGGAAAAAATTTTAAAAAATGCTTCAACTGGCTGGCAGGCCAGCTGTCTGGTGCTGGGGGGTGGGGGGAAATAAAAAATTAAAAATTAAAAACCTCCAAACAGCACCAGGGCTGGTTGGTGGGGGCTAAGGAAAAATATTTTTTTTTTTAAAAAAATGGTCCAACTGGCCGACAGGCCAGCTGACTGGCACTGGGAAGTGGTGGGGAAAATAAAAATAAAATAAAATAAAATAAACCTCCAAACAGCCCCAGGGCTGGCTGGTGGGGGCTAAGGAAAAATAAAAAAAAATGGTCCAACTGGCTGGCAGGCCAGCTGACTTGCGCTAGTGTGTGTGTGTGGGGGGGATAAAAATAAAATAATAAATTAAAAAAACAGTGCTGGCCAGCCCCAGGAACAGCCGGTGGGCGCTATGAAAAAAAGAAAAGAACATTTATTTTTATTTATTTATTTTTCATACTTGTATACCGCCCCATTTCCCAGTGGGAACTCTGGGCGGTTTACACAAAATTAAAAACAGTAGCACCAAATAACTAGTAAAACCGTAATGGCAAGAGGCAATAATAAAATGGGGGGGGGAAGCGGTACTCCCCTAGCAGTTCCCGAAAGCGTCCCTAAATAGCCAGGTCTTCAAAGCTTTCCTGAAGGACACCAACGAAGATGCCTGACATAACTCGCTTGGCAAGGTATTCCAAATTGCTGGGCCAGCCACCAAGAAGGCCCATTTCCGAGTGGCCACCTTACGGGCCTCATTAGGGGTGGCAACCCAGAGCGAGAGAGCCATAGAGGATCGGGTGGGTCGGGCCCACTCTGATAGTTGGGAAATATGCTCTGCCAGATATTTAGGGGCCAAGCCATGGAGGGTTTTGTAAACCAAAACCAGCACCTTGAAGAAAGAAAGAAAGCTGGATCCCACAGACTTCTGGCTCCAAAAATGTGGTGTTTTTCTTAAGTGAGACAAAAAATTCCCAGCTTCTCCATTAGGTATTGGAAAACTCGCTAAAGGGGGAGCTACTTTTTTTTAAGCCATGAAGACAAGATTTTTGGACACGGTTAATCTTGAAATTTGATCTGGATTTAAAGGGACGTGTGATAGAGCCCTTATAAATCTCAGGTCCTTTTCTGATGCACCCAATTCTGCCTGCCCTCTTTAGAGAGTTCAGTGTCCTCAGAAGAGCAGCAGGTGATCTTGTCAGACTATTGTTATTCCTTTAACTCATCCATTCCAGAATATCCCAACAGCCAGTCCCAACTATGAGTAGATCTACTGAATCAGTAGCTGAAGGACCATTCAAATTATTGAGTCAGTAGGTCCATTCAAGTTGGGACTCACAATAGAATATTGGCTAGTGTTACTGGCAGAATTATGGCCTTTTCACTGCAAATTCTACATCACACCACTTGCAGTGGTTCTATAAAAGAAAATGTGTGAGGTGGGAGGGGTCAGGAGAAAAGATCTGAAGTTTCTTCTAGATTTTACATCCCTGGGCTGGAAAGAGATGCCACTGCAGAATTTTTCTACAACAAAGGGCTTTATGTGAGATCTTTGCCATCCTGATACAAAGGCATGTAACAATTTGAGACAACTGTACCTCCTGAATTTAGCTGATGCCAAATAGGGGTGATATTCATTTTTACTTCTAAAGTATTTACCCAAGTCTGCCAAATTTTTCATATTCAGGTCAGATTCCATCTCCCCTCTTCCCCCAGGCAAGTGCAAGCAAACAGTGTGGATGTTCCCCTCCTTATCTTTTGCCTGGGTGTGCTGAAAAACAAGCTAATTGTATCAATACCACCAAGTGGTGCCTCAAAATTTGGGGCGGGGAATGGGTTACCCCAACATTTGGGGGTCAGCTGTCTCTCTGTTAGAACCACAGGTCATCCATGATTCAATTGCTTATTAATGTCAACAAAAGATAATATGTCCTAGCAGCAAGACCTCCTTAAAAAAAACGGGCCTTGAGAAAAGTTACTTTTATGGACTACATCTCCCAGAATTGCCCAGCCAGCATGGTTATAATCCTAAAGATTATTTTTTCCAAGATTGGAAAGGCAAACACTTTCTCAATAAAGCCAACCAGGATTGGTATGCTTCCTTAGCCATACTGAAATTGGAACGAGAAAAGTTGACCTGAGATATACCCTAACGTCTGTTTCTACTCAAGGTCACTATCATGCAAACAACAGATGACAATAAATCAAACACTTTCACTTTCGCTTTTATGAACATCACTTTATACACACCAGGGATTTTCTTTAATTTAAAGCAGGGCTGGAGCTCTACATTATGCATTATAATTGCCATGCACCTCTTTCGTTTTTTTTCGTTTCCTCTCCCTCTTTCTCTCTGTTGCTTTCCATCATGCATGGATTATATTAAGGCAGGCAGTACAGACTGGATGTTTTTCCTGTGAACGTAGTCATCTGCTTAGCATTTTGTGTTTCCCACAAGGCAACTGTGGTTATTCACAAGTCTATTAATTAAAAAGAAAACTTGTAAGGAAGCAACGTGGTGGGTAGATGAACCCTTCAACCACTTCAAAATGAAGAAAACATAAAAACAAGTCAGAAAAAATAGCAGGAGAGGAGAAAAAAGCTCCTGCATTGCACTGATTGAATAATCTGATAGTGCCAATTGTTTGAACTCAAGTTTTATGAGTCTTGTGGAACAGCAACACTTGTCATCACTACATTTACATGAGAAGGTTTTACGGCTGAGAATTAAAGTAAGCCATGCAATATATGATAGAACACTGGATATGATGTTAACATCAGCCCTAAAGACAGAAAACCTATTTTGTAAATATTATTCATTCATTTATCCTAAGAATTATATACTGCAAGGTAATAAAATCATGATATCTTTATATATAAAGTATTATGTGCACCACATTATATGTGTAATACAGAAACTTAATAACGCTCTCAGATGCAATTAAAAAAATCCAGCACAAAATAGTTATTTCAAAGTAAGACAATTCTAACTTTAAATTGCTTCCATTTATTTGTATTTTATTTAATACTGTATTATCATATTACACGCATATCTATCAAGGAATTAGCTGTTTCTAATGCTTTTAACTTTGCTGTAAAGCGTCCAGAGTTCTTGCTGGAAGATGGGCGGTATAGAAATAAAACAAACAAACAAGCAAGCAAACAAATAAATAAATTATTTTACTTACTGCTTTCTGATATGTGGTGAACTACTTGGACAGTATTAGTGGAAAATCAGAAGATAAAGGGATGGATAGTTGGCTGAATTATTGAATGAATGATGGAATGAATGAATCTTCTTGAATACACAGAATGAATACACAGAAGCTGGAAATGTTATGTGCTTGCACCACAACTTCCAAGAACTCTCCAATGGCCTTTCTGATTATGAGATTTAGATGCCCTATGCACATCGAGTCTTGCCTGATTTCGGAAGCTAAGCAGCGTTGGCCCAGGTTAGTACTTGGATGGGAAACCACCAGGGAATACCAGGTGCTGTAGGCACCTGGAGTAGGAACTGGCAAACCACTCCAGTATTCCTGCCAAGAAAACTCCATGAACATGGAGTCACGAAGAGTCGGTCATGACTGTAATGACACAACAGACACACACAAAATAGTAATTTCTCCAAGTTCTGTTTCGGAAAATGTCATTGCTACCCTAATGATAAGAACATAAGAACATAAGAAGAGCCATGCTGCATCAGGCCAAAGGCCCATCTAGTCCAACTTCCTGAATCTCACAGTGGCCTCGCCAAATGCCTCTGGGAGTGCACGAGACTAGATATCTGTCTCTTGATACCACTCCCATGCATCTGGTCCTTGAGGTACCCCGGGTTTAAGCCTGGAGATTTCACATCTCCATCATGGTTTGTAACCTGTGATGGACGTTTCCTCCAGGAATCTCTCCAATCCCCTTTTGAAGGCAACCAGGCCAGATGCCATCACCACATCCTGTGGCAGGGAGTTCCACAGACTAACAACGCGCTGGGTGAAAAAAAATGATGCTATGCTAAAAGTGCAATTAACTAGAGATTTGACAGTTTGCGCCCTCAGGCACCCTTGCCTACCTAGCCTAACAGTAGGGCTGCCCATGTCTTCATGAATGTATTTCTGTCCCTCCCTTTGACTCAGAAAAAGTGTGCATTAGTGCCATTTACAGTTGTGAGATACTGATTATGAAGTAGTGCCATTTACAGTTGTGAGATACTGATTATGAAGAAGTGTCAAACTAAACCAAGACCAGACCCTGCTGCTAACTTTCATAAGCTGGTGATGAAGACAAAGGTACACACCTTAAACTAATATTTTGTATAAAGCTATATACTGACAAGTGTGTTTCTTGAGCCTCCATGCCTAAACCTTTACAATAATAAACATGATCTGTGTGGAATTCCTAGGAAGATTAGGGGGAAGGCGAAATATACAATATGATGGAATTGTTCCACTTGGTAAAAAGAAAGGGGGTAGGTGGGTGGAGAGGAAGACTCAGGTTACCAAAACTAGAATGTATCAAGTATCTTTTGTACTGAATGCAAAGAGTGCAATGAAGAAACTAGGTGGGCAAGACAGCAAGATGACTGCAAAAGCTTCCTCCATATTTTTCCTCATGGCACCACACTTAAGAACGAATTATGTAGTTGGTTGCAGAGAAGGATGGGCTTTGAGAATGTCCTTAATATGTATGATGCTGCCAAATTATCTGATATTATTCCAGAGCCCCGGCATGTGTGTTTGGCTCAAAGTAAATGGTGAACTATCCTAGTCATAGCCTTCTACTTCCTTCCTTCCTGTTTCTGCAGAACAAGACTTACCATGAGTCAGTATGAGACAGCTACCTTATGCAGGAGATTTTTGAGTGTCCTTCAAAGAACATCTAAAAGGCTGTGAAATGTCTTGAATTTTAATGTCTACTCACAGGCATGGGATTTTTGTTTCTCCGGTATCTAAAGAACATGATTTGTTAGGATGTTATGTGCTTGGATATTAGGGGAGTAACACAATTTGCTCCAAACATTCACTGCAAACAATACTGAGCAAGATGGTGGTGGGAGCAGTGAGGAGCTCACTCCCAAGGGTGATCCAACTCCGACTGGGCCCTCAATCTCACAGCCACCATCCAAGAACGTCCCCACATGCAGCTGTCTGGTGGACTGGGCTTTCCTCAAGAAGTGGAGGCAGTACCAGAGGATAAGGAGCCAACCTGAGGGGATGGGCAGGTAGACTGGGAGATTCCCCCAGCCCTAGAAGGGGACGATAAAAGGGAGGAACAAGGCAGAGAGGAGGAGGACAGGTGGCACCACAGATAACAGAGTGGGAACCCTGCCAAGCAGAGGTATCTGGGAAGGAGGAAGTCAACTTCCACACTGGCTAGGAGATGATATGATGGCAGGATCCTTGTATGGGCTAGTGGGTAGAACTGACTCTGCCACCAGAGGAGGTGGGCTGAGTACCCCAGGCAGCACACTGGCAGTGGCTATCCTACAGGAGTGAGCAGGAGCAGTGCCACCAGAGATGTCACATGTGGGAAAGGCCTGTCAAGGTACCTGTGAGAGCTCTCACGAGGTTGACTCCCACGATCCTAGTGATCAACCATGAGATGCATCCACCTAAGTACCCCAACAGCCTCCTGATCCTCTAGGCCAAGGATCTGGGTAGAGATCTCTACTTCCAAGACTGCCGCTTGTGGCCACAGCTTCCACAGCTGTTAAAAACAACTTCTAGGAGTAAGCTGAGTAAAGATCACAGTGAAGCAAAGAAAACCGTGCTGCTTATATACTGCCCCATGGTGTCTAAAGCACATTCTGGGTAGTTTACAAGTAATTATGCAGGCTATACTTTGCCTTCCTCCCAGAAAATTGGGTATTCCTTTTAGTGATCTTGGAAAGATGGAAGGCTGAGTCAACCTTGAGCAAGTGTCCTGGGATTGAACTCTGGGTTGTGAGTAGAGATGGTGGTGAACAGCCAAAATAGCAGTTTGATGTGGTTTGCTGGCTACTCTTTTCACCAACGTCAGAAGGATGGAGGCTGAGTGGACCTTGGGCCAGCTCCCTGGGATTGAACTCTGGGTCATGAGCACAGTTTTGGCCACAGTACAGCAGTTTAACCGCTGCACCACGAGTCTCTTTATGCACGGCATAAGATGATTGCTTACATGCCTAAGGTTGATAGCAGTGTGTGTTTTGGCAGTGAATCTGCTCTGTATTTCATTCTGAACTTTGCAGGAGCTAGCCACAGTTCTGAAAGCTCTTTGGAGGTTGGGGTGGAATGACCTTGTTCACTGGGGAGTTTCTGGGAGATCTGCAGTCCAAATAAGTAAAACTTCCAAGCTCTGATTTAAACAACACATCTGTTAACCCCTTTGCCAATAAATCCACATGACAATGTACAACACAGAATAATAAGAATGAATTCCAACTATCCACCTAGTAATTCCCATACCCTGCAAGAAGCATGGAGTTTCTGTGTCTTAAACATCAGCTTCCAGTTACTTTTGAAACTGTGAGGGTGTTTAAAAGCAAGATAGGGGGTAGTGGGCCAATAAATCCAATGTTATTATCAGCCATTAAGTTCCATATGGCTTATATAGCAGCCCTACCTGAGCTTTCAGGTTAAGTGAGATATTTAAATGTGTTCATGTCCAAGTGAACATCCCAGGTCTATCGCTCATCTGTCACTCTATGTACTAAATGATCTGTGATCCAAAATCTGTGGTGCACCTAAAATTCTGAGCATGCTCAAAGTTATCTATGCTCCTTGCATCCAAGTCAACATGAGGCAAAATGTCTATTCAGTATCTTTCACTAATTAAATGAAAAGGAAATTGATTGCTTTAAAGCTAAAGGGGGAAACAATGTAATATAATCACTGTGCAAGACTTGGTGCTTATAATCTCTCTTCTTTGGAAAATGCTTAAATAATAATGGTTCTTTTAAAATCCTGCATGCACAGCAATGGTCTTTAAGTTGAAAGAGAAATATAATAAAACAATACATAATTTTGTTGAGAGGCATGTACGGTATCTGACATAGCTGACTAAATGTGGACAGTTTCAGACAATTTAGTAGCTGACCAATGGGGCAGAGAATTTACATTTTTAACATTTAAGCTGTGGTCACATTTAATTTTAATGAATGCGACCCCAGACTTTCCTAGGTGTTTGAGTCTGGGAACATTTACAGAACATCTGTTATTCTTTTGGTTGAGCAACATCTTGTTTTACATTTTCATTTGTTGATGGCCTGTGCAAACTGCTGAGAATGTAAGCCCAAGTTACTACAATTCTTACATTGTTTCCAGTATTGTTTCTTTAAAACATGATGGGGGACCAGAGATTAGTGTCATAGCCCAGAATTTCTCAGCAAGAATTGTTGTTTCAACAGACCTGTACAGAATACCTGAAAAACTCCTTTAGTCTCTCAAAATTCCCTCCTTTCTTTCTTTCATTTCCATGGGGACGTACGAATGTTCGGCTCAAAGCAATTGTATTGCATTTAGAGAAATTCTTCCTGTTAAAATTCCTCAGATGTTTTGCCTGAGGACAAAGCTTCACATCCTACTTTCCCTCTCTGTCTCCTTCATACCTTTCCCCTCTCCTTCACAATCGACTTCCATACAGCTGATCATATCTAACACTAGCTCAACATGGTGTACAAGGCTGGCAGGAACAAACAATAAGAAAAGCAAATACGGGTTTGTCATTGAAACTTGCCAAAATAAAAACACCAAAATAAAAAAAACTGTAAATAAGCAAGTCATATAATCAGTTAAATGTCTAGTTCAAAAGTTTGATATCGGAGTCTCAAAGCACAATTCTAAAATTGGAAAGTAGGGATGGGCACAAAATGAAAATATTAATGTTTCATTTCGTTTCCTTCCCCCCCCCATATTTTTATTTCATTTCATATGATTTTTCAAAAAAAAGTGTATGAAATAAACCACTAACAAAGTGGTTGGGGGGGGGGACTGGAAAATGGTGGTGAAAACATTTTTCCTCCCAACCCGAGCACCGAGATCACCTGGCAGGCAGCGCTTGGGGGGAGGGAAATAAAGTTTTTTAAAGAAAGCCGGGCTTACACACACACACACACACACACACACACACACACACAGAGTGGACCCTCATATAACAAACGGTTTGTATAACATAAAATTTGTACAATATAAAAAATTTCGGAGATAGGGAAAATTTGCTTAACAGAATCGTCTATGGGGCGAATCCATACAACATAAAAATGGTCGCAATTAGAGATTATTCTGTTTTCAATGCATTCCTATGGGAAATCTTGTATAAAGGAAAATTTGCTTAATGAATTAATTCCTTTATACAGGTACCACTCTATCTATCGATCTATCTATCTATCTATCTATCTATCTATCATCAGGGAGAGACTATTCCCAATGGTAAGGGCTAGCATGGAAAAGGCCCACATTCTAGACTGCAAAATCTATTGATAATCTAAAGACGCACAATCCTCCATAGCAATAAAATAAAATAAAAATAAATAAAAAATAAAAAATAAAAAATAAAAAAATTATTATGTAAAAATGCCTCTGCTTCTGCTAAAATTCCACAGAAGCTTTACCTAAAGATCTTACATCTAACTTTTTGCAAGATGAAGTCTGGTAGTGTCTTCATTCAACTTGTTGGCGTTGGAGGAGTGGACATCCTCTGAGTATCATCTAGTGTCACATAAACCTTTTCCTTCCTTTGATATTTTGTAAATGCTTTGTTCAGGTGGGCATTGTCATATTTGACTAGGAACTTTGCTTTAGGGGAAATTTGATAACTCTAGTAGAGAGCTAGATGGTGTGTGTGACGAACCGGGGCTTTTGCAATAAAATATGTATTACCTTGTGTATCTTTGCTGCCACTATCTCTTAATACCTTAAGTTCTTATTCGTATGAATAAAGAGGACCTGACACGTGTTAACTTTTCAAAGTAACTTTATGGTTTATTTTGTTTACAACATACATGAATCATTAGCGTGCATCACTGAATTGAAGTTTGCATTGTTCTTTAGCTGTAACTTAACCAACAGTTATACATTCATGTTCTTATGTAGCTGATAGTTAAGCAATTCCCTAACCATACCCTATCCAGTCCCTAACTCGCCCTGTCTGTCTGACAGTTTAAACTGACCTCTGTTGTCACCGTTGGCTGCTCCGCCGCCTCACTGCCTACTGTACACCCCAGTCAAGGGACACCCCTTGGTCCTGCCATCCTCACTAGGAAAAGAAGAAATGGAGGGTGATGGCAATTTTCTTTCTGTCACTGCTTGCCTTCATGCTCTAGTCTAGCTGTTCTTTGACAGGCTGTGGAAGCACAATTTAGTCTTGACAACTGGGGCATGGCGGAGAGGGTAGGTAGCCTAAAAATCACCCATGGAGAAGGCCTTTCTTCCTGATGCGCATCGTGGGTCCAGGAGGGAGCATGAGGTGGGCAGTGCTTCTTTTCCTGTCTCTCGGGAGAGGAGTGTTTGCAACGGTCCTGCACCAAAAAGAAATTCGATGTAATTTCTGGCAAGTCACAGCACTGCTATGTAAAAGCTGGATATTATCCAGCAATATTCAATAGAAGAAACATTTTCAAGCATCTTTGTTCCATTGGGCACTTTAAATAACCCTCTCCCTTTCTTCACTATTCATGCTGCAAATACTTCTCCTATTTTATGTTTGTTCCAGGAACTCAGCTGAGCTTGCCACCCACATTTAGCTCTTTAAATCTTTTACTCACACATTTCAGTGACCAGCCCATCCACTCCACTCATTAGGCAAGTAGATCTCTCATGAGACATCCCTTCTGCAGCTGCTCTGTTACTTTTTTCTGCCTTGCATGTGCACAAAAGAAAAAGAGACTCAAGCTCAGAGAAATTCTTTTCATGACTCTTCTATTGATTCGTCGGGCCTTCATCACTTTGTAGCCAAGTGATGAAATGGCTAATCCAAATAATGCAGCCTTGTTCAGTTGGCTGGAGCATTGTCTAGCTGAATGTAAAGATGACAGTTTTATTTAACATGCACTTTGAGATGGTATGCATACTTGTTTGTGTCTTGTGCATCTTCTCATATAACCGGCGTAGGCAACCTGTCCTCTGTACCAAAAATTAATCCACCAGCAAATGGCAAATAGTCCTTATTCCAATAGTCTTGGGATAAACATTTTGCTGAAACAAAACCAAGCCACCATTAAAGCAAAGTGTGCTGCATAAATAAAGCTCCACAGCACTTAAAAAGCACACATTCTGGGAGGTTTACAAGTAATTGTAGAATATAAACATTGCCCCCCCTCAAAAGTTGGATACTCATTTTACTGACCTCAGAAGGATTGAAGGCTGAGTCAACCTTAAGCCAGCTTCCTCTGATTGAACCTGGGTCATGAGTAGATATGGCAACAAACTGCCAAAATGGTAGTTTGTTATGGTTTGTGGTTCATCAAGGTTTATGAACCACAAATCACAAATCCCCCACCCATAAACTAACAAACCAATGAACTCAGAAAATGAGTTTTTCCCCTAGGGACATCCCCTCTGGAGTTTTATAACTCATCCCCCTGACCCCCAAGCCTCTCCAAATTTGGGGGGCTTACAAGGAGGAGCTTGAGGAAGCTCTTCTGCCATTTTGGTTGCTCTAGGATGAATCGTTTCATTCCTAGAGGAAAAAATGTCATTTCATTTCATTTCATGATGGAATGTATCCTGCCATTTTGTTCCATAATGATGTAATTCGTTAAGTAATGAAATGATGAAAGAGCATTTCATTTTTTGTTTTGTGCCCATCTCTGTTGGAGAGACTAACAGTCATCCCTGCTCAGAAAGGTTCCTTTCAACCAAGGTTGCTTTTACGCGACCCCTAAAATCCGAGGCAAAGGGCTCCCAGATGCGAAGCTTAAAATTGTTTTCCCACCAGCTCCGGACTTAAAAAAAAATTAAGTACGACCACACCCACCTAAGCGCGTCCCAGCACCTTTTCCAAGTACCTGGTCTCCGAAGGTGAAAATTTTCTGATGCAGATTGCAAAGCAGTGAGTGCCGGGCTCTCCCCGCCTTCTGTTTTTTTTTTTTTTTGCCCCCTGCCCCTTTAAAAGACTGGAATGCTTCCCAGGGCAGCTCGAGGGCAGAGCGGAGGTGAGCCTGCATTCTTTTCTCCCTTTTTTTCTCCCTCCCCTCACACAGACAGGAGCAAGGGAGTGCAGAGGGGTGGGGACTGTGACAAAACCCTGGAAACAGGAGTAATGAATATACAAATCATCAGCCAATCCCAGCAGGAGGGCGGGGAATGGTATGATATAAAAAGGGTGGAGCCTAGTCAGTTGAGGCAGTTGAGTTGAGTTAAGTTAAGTTGAAGGTTTTGAGAGTGAGTGCTGGGAGAGAGCACTGCTCTGTGAGAGTTCTGTCAGGCAGTGAGGGCTATACTGTTTACTAGTTATTAAAGACAAGGGGGCTGGAAGAGTTGATGAAATCTATTATATGTTAAAGGCAACGCATACCATCCTCAGATATTGTTATATTTATTATTTTCTCAATAAACTTTGTTATTATTTTTATATTATACATCTGAGTCTGTCCCAATTCATGAGGCGGCGATTTTAAAAGGTGGCAGCATTACCAAGTGAATAAAAGGTTGCAGCATTACCATTTCCATCACAATTACATGTGTAAAAGGGAGGTGTCGTCACAATTTGGTGGCACAGCAGTGGGATGTCAAAATAAAACCCAGTTGTGCCTCTGAAAACTAAGTCCGTGAAAGGGGTGATGTCACAGGCACACAGCAAGAGGAGCAAACCCCCAAGATCTCTGGTCTGAATTTAAGTTGCCAGCGGATTTTAGGGGTCATGTAAAAGCGCCCCAAGCCTACTAGAGGTAGCATGTGAAGCTATGAAAGTGCTAAGGCCTTTAACAAGACATTTCCTTGGAAGTTGAGTCATCATGGCAACTGGACTTCTTTTCTTGAGAGATTGAAATGTTTTGCTGCTCATCCAAACAGTTTTGTCAGTCTCAGAAAAGCTAGCTGTGAGACCTCCATTTTATAGTTCACTTTGACCTTGTGTCACCCTGGTCTGAAATAGGCTCACAAGATGAACAATGGCCTGAATAGGCTCATTAGGTAGACAACAGTCTCAAAAGGCTTAAGGTGAACAATGAGCAGTGAAATGTTTCAAGCTCTCGAGAAAAAGAAGTCCAGTTGCCATGACTCAACTTCGAGATAAACTCACTTGGATAACTGAGAATGTTCATTTCCCTATTTGTCTCTTAGCCTTTCTTATGCCCTCTAAGGGCTTGGTCCCACGTCCCTTTAAAAACAGTTTAAATTACTAAATAAATTGTGCCCAAAAATGCCGTCCTCACGGCCACTGGGCTTTTTGAAAAAAAAAGAAAAAAGAAAACCCGGTAATGCTCCCTTAAGCGAGGTTTCTGTGACTCACCCACGAGGTTGGGGAATTTTTGCCTCGCTTTGAAAATCCAGCTTTTAAGGAGGCAGACGCCATGGGACCACGTTGATGATCCGGGTTTCTTTTTCTTTCTTTTTGCATAGCACTGAGCAGCTGTTCCTGGGGCTGATCGGTGCTGGTTTTTTTAATTTGCCTGCATATCGGAGTAACAGGAAACTCTATCCGGTCCGACAAGCATTAATTCCCCCCAGCAAAGTCGTCCATTTTTTTCAAATGCTAGCGCCACCTGCTGGCCAAGGGGGCTGGACTGCAATTTGAAATTAAAAAAACAGATTCTGACGTGGGAACTCCTGTCCCACATTTAAATCACGTGATGGGACGAAGAGGAAAAGTCGGGCCTTCAGAAGATCAGGATCAAAACCCAGGTGTGACCACAGCCTAAAATAATTTGCTTCCTCAGGTGCAAATGTTCTCCCTTTGCCAGTGTGGACACAGAAGACAATGAGTGGCACTGTTAGCTTCTGTAGGTAGAAAGATAAGCATTTGGTCTTTCCCCTTAGGAAGCAAAATGTTAGTCTTGGTGAAGCTGACCCTTTGTTGTAACATGATAAGAGAAAAAAAAACCTAATTAAAATGATTGGAGGTTGTTCTTTCACTGCAGACATCAATAGTGTAAAAATCTGTTTAGTCCAGTTTGAGTACAGTCCACTATTTTTGCTTTGCTGTGTGTGGAGAGTGGATTTACACATTTTACCAGACATCCATTTAGGAGAACTTTAGGGTCCCATTTGGTAAGTTTGAGTTTGACACCTCTTATATGCTGAAGAAACTACCGTAATATGTTCAAGCTTGCCAAGTCTACTGCTTGTCCCCTGAGATGTCGGCCTTTTGGCTCTCTCTGCTGGGAAATCTTCGCCATTCTGCAGTTTTTCACTAGCACGAGTTTTAAAGCTTAGCGCAGAAAAATGAGAGAACAATTTGCTTCTGCTAAATAATAGACCTGGAGCTGAAAGGCATTACAGTAATCTTTTGTTCCCTTGTGTTTTCTGAAAATTTAAATGATCCAGAAACACATTATCTAAATTTTTCTCACAGGACCTAATTCTTTTCACCAAATATTTTCTTTCTGTTTCTGTTTTCTACATCAGGGTCCGCCTCCCTCTCTCGTTATTCCAGTTTTCAGGAGTGCGATAGAATCCTCTTGAGGCTAATGGGTAAAAAACCCTCTCCAAGTTCTGCCTTCTGAGTTTGATGAATGAAAAGGCAGCTCTAATCCAAGTTAAGAGCAGTTGAAGTCCTAGTGAGATCAACAGCATGGAAAGCACATGCAAGGAGAACTGTATATCGGTCCAACTCAGATAAATGGGTAGGATGGCTTCTAACTGTATGTACCCCCCTCTCTTTCTTCAGAAAATGCTTTTAAAAGGGGACAAGATATGGGGGAAAGCATATGTTAATCTATATATTGTTTAGATATAAAATTCAAAATAATACTATTTAAAGAGACATGTAGTATTTTTGTTGTTGTTGTTCAGTCGTTCAGTTGTGTCCGAGTCTTCGTGACCCCATGGACCAGAGTTCGCCAGGCCTTCCTATCTTCCACTGCCTCCTGGAGTTTGGTCAAAACCTAATTCGCCGATACATCACGTAGTCCTAAACGCTTGGGAATCATTCGACTTGTGATTTGTAATACAAAATCCAGCGTAGTCAGCTGTGTGATGATGATGATGATGATGATGATGATGATGATGATGATGATAAAAGCGCTGGGTGCGGTGTCTAAAGAGCTAAGCAAGTATTTAGAAGAAATTGGAGTTGGCAAAGTCACCATCAGTCAGCTGCAGAAAGCCGCCTTACTGGGATCTGCTTGCATAATTTGCTGATACATCACATAGGCCTAAATGCTTGGGAAGCGTTCAACTAGTGATTTGTAATACAAAATCCAGCTTTGTTATCTTGTCTGCTGTGTTATACTTTAATAATAAAGTTATAAGGGGATCCTGACGCTGGGTCCCTAAGACGGCAATGCTCTGGGCACCCCCTAAAAGAAAAAGAAATGGAACATCATGGAAGACCTGGCAAGCAACTTTCTGTGAAGATCTAAAGGCAGGGAACATCACACGGGAAAATGCAGACATGCAGACTGGACCCACTGGAAAGCACTTATTGCGCAATGCACCCAGCAGAGTGGGAGGAACGAAGTCTAAGTCTAAGCAAGTGAGTGATGCCTGAGGATGTTTAATGATAACAGCAATGATAGTGGTGGCGGAAGTGGTGGTGATGGGCAACTTCAAGGCCCCTGCAGTCTTTTCTCATAGTTCTTTATCCAGATTTGGATCAGACTGCCTTCTCAAGAAGGCACACATTCTGCCAGTGCTCAATATAGTATCAAGCACCAGTTGTGTTGTCTGCTACAGAAGCTACAGCCTGGCCTTTTCCTTTAAAGATACATGCCTTACTTTTCATGCATTTACTTTCCATCCAATTTTCCTCTGGCCACTGATTTGAGCTTGCAACTCTCGATGTTTCAAGACTCAGGTTAGCCAGTTTATGTTCCACGTTTACCTGGCTACTAGCAGCACAGTCATTATATTTGGTGCAAAAGCCTAAGCATGTTAAATGCAGACATTCTCCAATTGCTTTTCCTCACTGTGGTAGCCACCAAAACATTATTAAGTCACAGTAACAGCATCACTAATTCAATTTCCTGTACATAAACAATCTTCCCTTGGCTTTGAAGGGTTTAACTGAAGGTACAAATAGGTTCAAATTGCAATAATTCAACTGAAAGCATAAGACTAATCCATCTTCCTAATAAATCAGTGGCACAGGAGTTAATTAAAATGTAAACAATGAAATGCATTGTTGCTAAAAGCTCTGGAGAAGAAACCTTTGAAATTCTCCCCCCCCCACACACACACATGATTATTCTCACCATTGGGCAAGGCTGATTACAAGACTGCATTAAATCCAGCCTTTCCTTCCCCTTTAAATGAAATATGTTTTGCTTGCACAACGTTAATATAGCCAATCATAATCACAGAACTGAAATGTCTTGGGTGATTTCCTTCCCCCCATCTAATTAGTCTATTTCAGATTTATTTTCGAACATTAAATCTTATTTATTTAACTTTCTTATTTATTTTGTTCTAAATTGAATGTTGGAGAATGAGTAATTATGCAGTTAGCATATTCAAGAATGATCTTGTAATGTGGGTCCTTCGGAAATTGAATACAGTGGACCCTCGTATAACAAGCAGTTTGTTTAACAGAAAATCTGCTCCAAGGAAAAAATTTCCAGAGATAGGTGGGAAATTGCTTAACAGAATTGCCTATGGGGCAAATCTGTACAACAAAAAACAGTCATGATTAGTGATTAATCCGTTTTCAGTGTGTTCCTATGGGAAATTTGTACAAAGCAAAATATGCTTAACAGAATTTCATTTGGAATGAATTAATTCCTTTATACAAGGTACCACTGTATTTATTGTTGTACAAGCACCAGAGCCGAGCTCATCACACATGTGAAGTCAGTCTACAAACTATCTGTCCACATCAGGACCCCTCCTTAGTTACATGTGGCCCTTGTCTGTTCCCATGGCCCCTAAATTCCCCTCTGGTTACCCTTCTGCTCCAAATAATGTGACGTGCAAAGCCTGTTTCCTGGCTGCAGACTTCCCTTGCATTTCATATACATTTTGAAAGAGGTCATGGACGACCAACATCTCCTAAGAACGTTAATGAAACTGGAAGTTGATTTCTACTTAGTTCTGATGCTGTTTTTGAGGACCCAGAGGGTCTGGGAGGCAAAACAAGTGCTGGAATCCAGAAAAATATAATCATTGGGGTCGAAATCCCACACAAGGCTGTGATGCACCAGCTCATTCAAGCTTAAACTCATGGGGGAAAGTCATATTATAGGCTTGACTCCGTCGCTCTATGCTGAACACTGAAAATAAACTGTGGGATAATGACTGAATAGTGGTCCCCATATGCCTTGGGGGCCATGTTATTGCCCCCCAAAAATCACCAAATAAAAAAAATCACTTAAAGTCATCAATTCATATTGATTGGGGGTTTATCAATTGGTATGCATATGAATAAATGAATTAGCAATTTTTGAACAAATTTTGCAATTTATTTTAAAATTTGTGCCCATTTCCATCTCTGAATATTCATTGCAGAATTTCACCTGGCAATCGGGGTGGGGGGTGGGGGGTTGCAGACACTACACTGTAGGGATGGGCACAAAATAAAAAATGAAATGCTGCTTTGTTGTGCTGTTACGTAATGAAACAAAACAAAACGAGGAAGCAACATTTTGTTACAGATGAAACAAAATGGTGGTTTTTTCATTGAAATGAACCATTTCATCCCATCTGTAAACCGGTGCCCATCCTCTTCCTCCTTCATCGCCCCTTCTCCTCCTCTGCTGCTGCTGCCGCATGCCCCAGCTGGCCTCAGAGGCTGAGTGAATGGCAGTAGACCGCCCCACGGCTGCTGAAGGCCCTGGCCGGCTGGGGAAGGACAGCAGCCTGGTGGTAGACCATCCTGCAGCCACTGAAGGCCCTGGCTGGCTGGGAAGGCTGAGCAGCCCAGCCGTACACCATGCTGCCACTGCCACCACCACCACCACCAAAGGCCCCTGCCAGCGTGACAGCCCAGGAAGAGGGGTAAGTAGGGGCCCCAGAGCAGGAAGAGAGGGTGGGCTGCCCAGGAAGGGGCTTTCCAGCCCCCCCATGTTTCATTTTTGTAAAAATTCATTTTGTAAGAATTTTGCGGGGGAATCGTATGAAACAAAATGAAAGGAAATGCAGGGGGAGAGAAACGGAATGGAATGAAATGCAATTATTCCATTTCGTACCCATCACTACTAGACTGTGACAGAAGTAGTTCTTTTGTTGACAACCACTTTCTTATGGATGTATCAAGAAATCTACAGAGTAAGGGAAAAGGACAATACGAAAATGCAAAACCCAAATGTTTTCCTTCTTTTTTTTTTAAGCTTAATGAAAGGCCGTCTATGTTTAGTTTTTAAAAAATCTCTATTCTCCTAATACAGTATAGTATATTTCTTTTAAAAATTGTATTAGAGATGGGCACGATCAGGGAAAATGACGTTTTCGAGTTGTCGTGTGTCGGAGCCGGCCCGTTTCGGCTCGTTTCCGTTTTCCATGAAATTTTTCAAAAAGCTGTCATTTCGTGTGTCGTTTTTTCGTCTGTCGTTAGTACTGGTTTGGGGGGTGAGCGGGCTCCTGGAGGCACCTCTCTGGGGTGGGTGCCTCCTCTGGCCCGCTATGAAGGGAAAACGGGCTTCTGGAGGCACCTCTGTGGGTGGGTGCCTCCTCTGGCCCCCTACAAAATGGCATGCATAGCCAATTGGATATGCATACCAAGTTGAGTGGCAGAGGCACCTCTCTTTTGGGTGCCTCTCTGTAGACCGCAGGCCCATTGCTGATATTGCATCGATCTGGGCGCTCTGTGGTCCACTAAGAAGGGAAGTGTACTTGCGTTTGTAGTGCAATGCAAGTACACAGATCTGGCTTAGGGTTAGGTTAGGGTTAGCACAAGGGCTAGGCTTAGGGTTACAGGTAAGGTTAGGGTGAGTTCGTGGGGTGCACCTCTGAGTGCCTCTCTGACCCACTAAGAAGGACAGTGTACTGGCGTATGGGTTCGGGTTAGGGTTCGGGTTTGGGTTCGGGCTACGGTTAGTGGGCTTTTTATGCCCGACAGGCACATCCCAGAAGTCTCGGTCAAAACCTGGCCAAGTGGCCATGCAATTGGTGGAATGGCTCCAAAAATTTGCATGGTCCACTCCCATGGCCAGACCATCATTGCGCAGGTGTAAAAAAATAAAAATAAAAATAAAATAAAATAAAATCAATGGAGACGTTTTGTTGCAAGAAAAACCCACTGCTGCTACTGTAAAAAATTCAGGCAGTTTTAAAATAGCTATTTTCACATGTTTCTGTGGTGTTTGGTGTGTTTTTGGACCACCACGATTTCAAAATAAATATTGCTTGCGGTCGCCCCATTTTGGATCCCCCCTCCGCACCGCATGGCATGGCGAGTTGGCGAGACGACGAGGATGTGCAGCCCAGGAGAGGAGAGGGGGGGAGGCCGGGGACCCCCCCCCCCAGAAACCACCCCTCTGGTAGGTGCCCTCACTCAGGCAGGCATATTTTCGCCTGCTTTTTTGGCCGGGAATCTTTTTTTTTTACTTTTTAAAACTTTTTTTCTGTGCCGCTTGGCATCGCGCGATCGCTGCGATGCCAGGAACGACCACGATAAATCAGACCCAATTTTTCTTTAGTCGGTTCGAGTTCGGGTTCTGGCGGAGTAATTGTCGTTACCGTTTCTGTTACGTAACGGAAACGAGGAACGGAAACGGAAACGAGGATTTCGCCGAGTCGTGCCCATGTCTAAATTGTATGTTACCACAAGGTAGACTGTTCTTTTTTGTGCTGTCAAGTTATTTCTAATTTATGGCAAAGGTCCTATCATTAATAGTTCCAAAGGACTAGCAAAATAATTGATGCTTTCAATGAGTATTCAGGCATGATTAAACCTAGAGCCCATTTATCTGATTTCTGTTGGTCTATGGTATCTATAGTTGCCTTTATACATCTATAGTTACAAACTACTCACTAAGCTGCCATGCTTCACTAATAAATACTAAATAGTCCCACTCCCAACTGCTGTTGCTGCTATGTGTTGGGGTTTTAAACCAAAGCCACATGTATATGTACCAAATTTAACAAAATCTCAATATTTTTTGATATTTGGGGATGTAGAAAACACAAAGAAGGAGAACAGAAATTTTATAAAGTGCTGGAAGGTTCAAAGGAGAAAAATGTGTTCAGAATTGTTTTCTCTCTCCCCCACACCCCACATTGGTAGTCCTGAGGAGGAGAACACCTTTGGTTTTAATTTAACATGTACTTCATTTATTACTAATCCTGTTATTCCTGCTTTAGGAGAAAGCAAAGAAGAGATAAGCCAAATGGTGGAGTAAAAATCCTGGTACAGTAATACCTTGGTTTATGAGCATAATCCATTCTGGGAACATGCTTGTAAACCTAAACACTCTTATATGAAAGCAAATTTCCCCACAAGAAATAATAGAAATTCAAATTATTCTTTCTGGGGTCCCATAGACCTCATACTCTACACACAAAATGCCAAAACTTACAAAAGAAGTTGGCTAGAAGTCCGCATCCACACCATGGTATAGGCACAGTACCTGGCTGCGGAATCTGCACTGTTTGGGAATAACAACTGGATTTTATTCTATGTTTTTAATGTGACAATAATAAAGTGCAATTTGTAATCCTATACACACTTGACTAGCTGCCCCATGACTAGAAATGGTTTGAAAAAATAAGAATATTGAAAACAAATTAAATAGAAATATAAATATAAAGAAAAATAAAACACTAACCTGCACTCTCCTTTGAAAATGTTCATGGCTGGTGCAAGGGAAAGACCTCTATTCCTCTCTCCTTTCTCTGTTTTGGAGGCTGCATGAGATGGAATGTTCTAGACCACTCCCAGACCAGAACTCCCAGAATTCTAAGCTTGGATTGCCAAGGGCAAAGGACAGTGGGAGTTGCGGTCCAAAACATCTGGAGGGCTGAAGTTTGGACGTGCCTGTTCTAGACAATCACCCACAATCCAGCAGGGGGAGGGGGAGAGGGAGTGCCACCATTGGCTCACTTGTGATGATGTGACCTGCTCTAGTGCTTGTATATGAAGGCATTGCTTGTTGATCAAGGCAAAATTTAGAAGAAATGTTTGCTCTTAAACCAAGTTACCAAGGTACTACTGTACTTCAAACTGGGCACACAAGGCTAGCTGCAAACCAGAGGTGCTCAGATTTGTGGTTCTTGGATTACAATGCCCAGAATTCTCCAAATAACATGCTGACTAGGGAATTCTGGGAATTCCAAAAAACACAAATCTGTCATCATTTTGTATCTTGGTCAGAGATTCAGTAAATAACACACCTTGCTGGTGAACCCTTCCACCCAAAATATTCGTGCAAGTTTCATGAGCTGAAAAGAAAACAATAAACCACAGACAGACAAGCTGTATGCTGCCAAACAGCAGGGCACACGAGCCGAAAGGACTTATCTGTGGCTTGTCTCCTCAGGACAAGGCAGCTTCCTGAATTATGTACATCACCTCATATAACCTGCCACACTGCTCTAAAAAGTGATTAAAATTAAAACTGTATGACCATTGTTGTTATGTGTGGTCTAGAAAGGAAAGGTGGTGAGAGGAGTTGGGGGGGAGGGAGGGGTTGATTCAAGGCATAATTTTATTCCAATTTCTTATGCTGCTTTGCTACTTAGATTTATCTTCCCTGCTTTTTTTTTTTTTTTGCAGTTATAGGTGAAAAAGCCAGACTTACGGTATTTTACTTTTTCCTTTTTTCAACAGCAAAACATGTCATTATATCCAGGAAAAGGAAGGGTTTTTTGCAAATGAACTTTCTCTTTCTCAAACCGTCTGACCTCATTGTTTATTTCCTGTGGCTCTAAGTCATCATAGGCACCTTGTGGTGAAACGCATGCTGTATGACCAATGCAAGGGGGGGGGGGCTCCAAAGAGTTTTGAACAATTAAAAACCCTACTACAAAAGTATTATTGTTACGTTTAAAGAAACTATTAATTCTATGTTTTGGGTTTGTTTTTTTTTAATATAGTTTGACCAAATATTGACACCTCCTCTTTGAGATGGGTTTCTAGGTCAAATAAACAAAAAGGACATCTTGGCTTTAATACTGCCTCTTTTGGTCAACTCCATGTGATGAATAATTTTCCCAGTATAGTGCTTGGTGATTGAAAGCAAGTGAGTGTACAGTCTCTGCTCCAGCCCAGTTATGTTTTCAGAGGTGACTAATATTTGTGTTAATGCTGCTGCATGAAAAGGTATTCTAAAATAGTTGGAAATGGGGCCAGACCACACACAACGGGGCCCTAAAGGTCACAACTGCCCCAGGGCCATATGTAGCTCACCTCAGGTCTAGAGGGTAGTATGTTCTACTATCTATTTACTTGTGTCATCTCCCTAGTCAAGATCGAATCTCACAGTATGAACTGGCTTGGGTGAAGGTCATCAGGAGAGGCCTTTCTCTCCATCCCACCACCTTCACAGGTATGTCTTGTGGGAACCCATGAAAGGGCCTTTTCGGCTGCTTGGGGGATCCTCATGTATTTTAAACATGGCCAATCTGTGGCCCATTTTTATTTTATTTTACTTCCATATTTGATGGGATAGTCTTTTTAGGATTTTGAAAGATAGTACCTCTGTAGCGTGAAAGAGTTCTATCAGTTTTCCATCTACCTCATGTGGTTCATTTTTTCCACAGTGCTTTCAGAGCAGCTCGATCTTCTGAGTAGATGGGGGAAGCAATGGCGTAACTAGAGTTTGGTGCGCCGGGAGTTTTTGCATCCTGTGCAAACCACACAGCATGTGGATGGCGCCAAGCAGAGGATTTTTTTCCCCCAAGCATCACCTCCGTTGCATGCTTCCCCCTCCTCCTTTCCCCTGGCTAAGGCTTGGCAATTGTTAGCCTGGGGAAAGGAGGAGAGGGAAGCAGGCGATGGGATTTCTTTCTCCAAGCAGCACCTCCGTCACATGATTCCCTCTCCTCCTTTCTGGTCGCTAATGATCGCCAAGCCTTAGTGGGAGGGGGGGAAGGAGGGGGAGCAATCGACTGAGGTGCTGCTTGGAAAAAAAGCATCACCTCCTTCCCTCTCCTCCTTTCCCCCGACTAAGGATCGCCAAGCCTTAGCGGGGCGAAAGGAGGGCTGCTGGTGGGATGGCACATGGCTTCCTTCTCCTGCTCCCCCTCCAGGCACTCCCAGATTGCTGCGTGCCCAGAGCAAATGCACTCTTCAACCCCTCCCTAAGTTACGCCAGTGGGGGACAAGAGAAATGCATAGACATAGGTATTTCTTCTGGCACACTAGAAGACACTAGAATTTGAAACTCACTTGGGTTTGGAAGCTGACTTGCAACCAGCACTGGCGAACAAATAAATAAGTAATCAGATCTCAGCAGTCTGTCCTC
>JAHTLZ010000007.1:30897345-30907931 GCA_023846285.1 Phrynocephalus versicolor | reverse complement strand
AGATAGATAGATAGATAGATAGATAGATAGATAGATAGATAGATAGAGCTTTATTGTCATTGTCCTGTGCAGAACAACGAGACTGAAAGAATCTACGCCAGCTATTACAGGATCTAATGGTACCACCATACATAAATATCTATCCTCTACCCCACATACAAACATTTAACCCACTAACCACTAGACATGGGCACGACCAGAAAAAAAGACATTTTGAGTTTTCGTTTGTCGGAACGGGTCTGTTTCGGGTCGTTTCCGTTTGTCGCGAAATTTTTCAAAAATTTGTCATTTCGTTTCTCGTTTCTCGTTTGTCGTTTCCACCGCAATTTGGTGCGATTTGACGTCCCAATGTAATATATTTTTAAAATAAAGCCACACCTCCTCCCAGTCGAACCTCCCCCTTTACCCAATATCAGAAAAAAAATCCTCACACACTGCCAGAGGAAAAAAAAAGAATAAACTGCTATTCCCTTCAGCAGACAAAGCTTCAGAGAATCAAAGAAATTATTTTCTAAATTCAATCCCCTCCCTGCCTGCCTAACTTAAATCTAAAGTCTCCAGCCTGCCTCCAATCAGCCAGAAGCAGCCAGCCACACAGCCCTCCACCCTCCTCCACATCCAAGACCCGACTGCGACTTCTGGAAGGTGCCTCGGCTTTTTATGCCCTCTGGCACATCCAGAAGTGTCAGTCAAAACCTGGCCATGCCATTGGTGGAATGGTTCAAAAAATTGCATGGTCCCATCCCATGCCCAGCCCAAATGGGCAGGTCTAAAAAAATAAAAATAAAATAAAATAAAATAAAATCAATGTGACGTTTTATTGCTATAAAAAACCCACTGCTGCTACTATTAAAAATCAGGCATTTAAAATAAATAAATTTCACATGTTTCTGTGGTGATTTGGTGTGTTTTTTGACCACGATTTCTAAATAAAAATTGTGGTCGCCATTTTGGATCCCCCCCACCGCATGGCATGCGAGACAGACGACGAGGATGACCCCCCCAGCCTGGTGCAAGCAGCCCAGGACAGGAGAGGGGGGGAAGGCCGGGGACACCCCCCCCCCAGAAACCACCCCTCTGGTAGGTGTCCTCAGGCAGGCATATTTTCGCCTGCTTTTTTTTTAACTTTTAAAAACTTTTTTTCTGTGCTGCTTGGCAATGGCATCGCGTGATCGCCGAAATGCCATTAACGACAACGAAAAACCTGACCCAATTTTTCTTTTTTCGGGTCAGGTTTGAGCTGGAGCGGCATAATTATCGTTACCTTTTCCGTTACGTAACAGAAACGATAACCGAAAATGAAAACGACAATTTTGCTGCTCCGTGCCCATCTCTACTAACCACACACTTAAAACACTCTAAACACTCTAAAAACTAATTACAGAAGCTCTCTCAGAAACTTCATTTCGTTGCATTCAAAACCCAAACCGCTCTTGGATAGAAAACAGGAGATACCTTGAGTCATTGATAAATGACTGTCATCATTGCCTCTGGCTTTTGAATGTTCCAGGGCTGGATAGCTCGGTGGTTTAAGCATCTGGTTGTGGACCTAGGGTTAGGAGTCCATTTCCTAATTTTGCCTCCTTGGTTGGGACTGGACTTTGATTATTAGAGATGGGCATGAATTGAAAAAATTATGTTTTAGTTTTTCATTTTTCGTTGCAGGTCCGTTTTGGTTCGTTTTCATTTTTTGTGAATTTTTTGAATTTTTTTTGTTTCATTGGTTCATTTTTTTGTTTTTCATTTTTACCTGCTTTTTGTGCGACTTAAAGCATTTCTGTGCGCAGATGTCCCCCAATGCCCCAGACCACAGGGAAAACACTAAAAAAAATGATGCTGGCAGAGACACAGTATAGACTAGGTACGCAGGGAGGCTGCAAAGGCAGTGGCGGGCGTTGCCCAGGGTGTAAGGCAGCCACAGAGTTGCTGCACTGCGGGGCAGGGGAGGGTACTCACCGAGAGGTACGCACGCACACAGGGAGGCTGCAAGAGAAATCTCTTCTTTCTCTCCCCTCATAGCCAGGTTGCAGCCAGCAGGAACACAGAGACACACACCTGCCTGGCTGCCCTAAAGTAACGAGTCTCAGAGAAAGCAATCCCACCCTAACTCCCACCGCAGACTGCAAGGAGGACGGGGGCTGCCAAAGCTTTTATGCCCTCTGTGGCCTCCACACCTACCCAGTCTGTAACCTGGGCATGCTATTGGTTGAAATTGTCCAAGAATTTACATGATCCCATCACATGGCTTGCATCCATCTTGTGGCTGGAATCCATTTTGTGTCATCCTTAAAGGGAAAAGAAAAAATACATTGTGATGGGAGAAAGACAAAAACAAATGTTTTAAGGACCGCAACCCCCTGGTAGGTAATAATTTCAAATAATTATCACTGCATTTTTTACGGATGTCCAGTGCGTTTTAATACCCAAGAAATCAATATTAGGCATCTGGGAGCCATTTTGGGTTGATGTCCACTAACTCCCCTTAAAGGAAAAAAATAATACAGCAATCTGAGAAAAGACATAAATGCACGTTTTAACGACCCCAATCCCCCGGTAGGTATTATCAGGCAGAATAAATAATTATCGCTGGGTTTTTACGGATATTCAGGACGTTTTTTAACATTTAAATACAGCTCATTTCATTGAGCGTCGCCATTAACAAAAATGAAACATAAAAAACCTATTTTTCGTGGTTCTGTTCGGTTCGTTCCAATTTCATCACAATTTTCGTTATTTGTTTCGTTACGTAACGAAATGAATAATGAATAACGGAATGAATTTTTTTTTGTTTCGTGTCCATCTCTCTTGATGATCCATAGGTCCCCTCCCTGCTTTGCGGTTCTAAGCTTAAAATAGGTAGCAGATGAGCAGCTCCAACAGCCATTCAGCTCTTCTCAGACTCTGCCATGGGTTCATGTAACAATCTGGTTATGGTTTGTTTAGATTTAGAAGAGAGGTGGGCAAAATGCGACTTGCAGGCTGTGTATCCAATCCTCCAGGACTCCAAGGCACAGCAGCCACAGAGATCCCAGTTAGCTATTCTTACAAAAAGTCCCCCAAGTGCAATTTAAGCCATTTTGAAATGGAAGAGACCAGCATGCTACTTAATGTTCTTATGTTCCAGTTTTCAATAAAATAAAATAAAATAAAATAAAATAAAATAAAATAAAATAAAAACCTTCACTGGCAAAAAAGCCAGGACATTGTTGTTGTTGTTGTTGTTGTTGTTGTTGTTGCTGTTGCTGCTGCTGCCGCTACCATAATTGTCATCTCCTACTTGTGGATAATAAATTGCCATTTTTGGGCCACACAATTATAATTTTCAGGGGAGAATGAAATTCAGACTGATTTTGATGGCAGTTTGATGGCTGATAATGGCAGTCCTCTCAGCACCCTTACTATTAAGTAACAGCCCTCTTCAGCCCAGAGAGATCTCTTCCGATGGTGCCAAGACTTTGAGGCTGACAAGACTACTCTTGCTGCGACCATCAGTGGTTTGTGACTTGCACAGGGGGCCCAACCCCCTCTACTCAGACAAGCAGCTGCACAATAAACCACACTCTCATACATAAAGAAAGGAAAAGAGAAGAAATGTGAGTCATAGTTTTTTTGGCCATTGCTTGGAAAATCTGGAAAGAACCTTGAACAACAGTATTTGACACTACAGCATTTTTCTGCAGGCCCCATTCGAATGTATCAAAAGTAAAAACCAAACATGTTTTTTTGCAACCATTTAAAACGAAACATAAAAAACCTTTGTGACATCTGAATTTTGACTATGCTGGCATTTGCTTGGAATTCGGTTAGCCAGACTGGCGTCTCCTTCCCTTGCTCTCCCTTTCCCTTTCTTTTTGCAAGCTTATAAGCAAAGGATCAACGTCTTAATGGGCGTAACCATTGATAGGATTAAGGTAAGGCTCTTAGTTCTCACCAAATGTTCGTGTTTGCATTGTTCCTCCATGTCTTCACCTCATTTAATAGGAAAGGAGGGATTTTGCTTCCCAACACAAGTTTCTATACACCCACCATTTCCCAGAGACTGTCTGACTGCAACAGTGACTGACAGCTTGGGGCAGCAGTGCAGCTGGCTGTGAAGAATAGGGGTATTTAAAAAGGCCATTAGGAAGCTGAGCCCGTTGATTCTTTATCCATGTTCTGTAGGAGTGACTTTCCCTTCTTTTGGATTAGAACTCCCACAATTCACAAACAAATAGAGTTGCCATGTTGGTTGGAAAAGATGGGAACTGTAGTCAAACACAGTGGTGCCGAACCTTGGGTAACCCAAATGTTCTTAGAGTTCAATTCCCAGAAGCTTTCACCATCAGATGTGTTGGCCAGGGTTTCTGGGTGTTGCATTCCCAGGATTCCTGGGTTACTCATGGTTCAGAATCACCAGTTTCACACAGAGAGGGAGTCATTTTACAGCCTATTTATTTATTTATTTATTTATTTATTTATTTATCTACCACTCCATCTAGCTACATGGCTACTCTGGGCGGTTTACAAGCTGAACAGAAATCAAACCATAAGCAGTAAAATAATAAAATAAGCACAAGTATATAAATAAAAACACTATAACTAGTAAATAATATATAACAACAGCATAAAACAGGAGCAAGATGGGCTACAGATAAAAGCAAACAAATATATAATAACAATCATTAGAACAGATTAATGTCTAGGGAAAGACTTTTTTAAATAGCCACATCTTTAGATTCTTCTTAAAGACTGCGAGGGAAGGTGCCAGACACATTTCAGGAGGAAGTTGGTTCCAGAGTTGAGGGGCCGCCACTGAGAAAGCTTGATTTCTTGTCAAAGATTTACGGGCCTCCTTCAGCGACGGCACCCTCAAATGTCCTCCCTGAGATGATCAGGTGTTATGGACAGTACTTTGCGGCAGGAGCCATTCTGCCAGATAGCAAGGACACTGGCATTAAGAAGGATGTCCTGCACTCTTCCCTATCCCTACCGATTCATCCTAAAAGGAGCTTTGAAGCTGGGTTGCCAGTTTTATTTTGTGTCTTAATACTGGACCAACCTTCAGTGTTCTTGAAATTAGAGATGCAAATCCTGAGTTGGATCCTGAGTTGCAAATCCGCATGCATTAACGGATGTGCTATCTTGACATGCCAAGAAGGCATATTTTTGATGCAATTCTTGGCAATGGCGAGATTTTTTCCCCACCTCCTTAATTGAGGCATTTGATGTTTGCGAACAGCAAAACAAACTGATCTAAATTCCACCCTGTCCAGATTAACATGCAGGTCAAACCTTTGTTATCAACTAGTGTTCACTCTTCCTGCATCTGGAGGGGTGAGAAATAGATTTCCATTTGTTTTTCAGAAAGAATATGTGCATATTCCCACGCACAGAGAATGGAAAAAATCCCTTCACATTAAAATAAAGTCAAATGAGTGAGAAATCAAAGTATTCTCCCTCATTTGGCTTTTATAAATTCTCATGTCTGTTTCATGTGTTTGCTAAGCTTTTTTGTGTGTTTTTTTTTTTTTGGTTTATTGAACTAGATCCACACCTTTGAGTGTTTAGCTCTTTAAAAGTTCAGTTTGAGTTGCTATAAGCTACTGCTGATTTAGGGCTGCCACATTTTATAACCTAGGCGTCTCCATAGTGGGAAAAGATGTACCTTTCCATGTACTACAAACTTCATGTACATGTACATTGAATATTTTGGAACACTTGGTCTCAACATGTTTTTGTAGGAGTTACCAATCTATGCAAATTTCTTCATACTGGAAATGCAAAGAATTCAAGGTGCGTAATATTTAAATATGAAACTAATGTATTCTCATCTTTATCCCTCTTCCACCTTTTCTTGGCTCAGAAGAAAAGGTGTAACCAAATGCATTGGACATGAGTATTTTGGCAGAATACTCTAAAATGTATACATCAGTTCCATTTTGTCCAATCCTTGCCATATTTCTTTATAGCCTCAAAGGGTGCATAGCTTGTGTGTGTGAAGCATTTCTCACATTGCTGTGCTAGGAGGGACAGGCAGGGTACTGTGTCCACAAGTTTAAATGACAAAGTCGATTAGTACAAGAGCTTGAGTGTGGATGCCATTTGAGAGGCATTATGTGCCTAGATGCCGTAAGCACATCCGATCTCATCTTATTTTGGAAGCTAAGCAGGTTAGTACTTGGATGGGAGACCACCAGGGAATACCAGCGGCTGTAGGTACCTGGAGTAGGACCTGGCAAACCACTCCAGTATTTCTGCCAAGAAAACTCCATGGACATGGAGTCACGAAGTCGGTCATAACTGTAATGACACAACACACACACATGCATGTGCAGGTAGAGAAGGTGCAATGAGTGTCTCACATGCTATTGAGCCTAAAATGCATATTATTTTGCCTTTGAAGATGAGCTCAGTAACTTCTCTGAGTTACTGAGATGGACTAACCGAATAGCCCTATCCTAGTATTTACAAATACCTTTCATGACATCCAAAAGGTCTTTTTCCCAAAGATCGAAAACAAATCCCTTCCACTTTCCCCCTGTATTGAGAGAACTGTGCCAGTTTCATCGTTTTCAGCTGCTTCTAGCCTGTTTTGGGGCTAGAATGGGAGTGGAGGCAGCCTGCTGAAGTCCAGTGGGAAGGTGTATGTTCAGGTCCACAAATGCTTTGTAGTAGATGCCACTGGAAGACCTAGGCCAGTTGTTCTCAACCAGATGTTCTTAGACTATAACTCCCAGAATTTATACTCAGCACAGTTACTGATAGGTGAAGTCCTCTGGGAGTTTAAGTCCAAGAACATATGGGGACACAAGGTCTGTAATCACGGATGCGGTAGGGTAGGCAAAGGTAGGTGGAAGTTGTCTACCCATTTTATAGACCTTCCAGTGGCTCTACTATTCTTCTACAACCTGATGCTCTCCAGAGGTTTTGGAACACAACCTCCACTATCCCTGACCATGGTCTGCACAAAGGTGAGGCTGCTGGGATTTGTAGTCTAAAACATCTGGCAGTTACCCAGCTTGGGCAGCTGTGCTACAAATATTCTAGGTCAGTGGTGGCGAACCTTCATTACTCCAGATGTTTTTGGACCAAAACTCCCATAGTCCTTTGTCACTGGCAATCTAGGCTCAGAATTCTGGGAGCTGTAGTCCAAAACATCTGGAGTGCCAAAGTTTTGCCACCACTGTTCTAGGTGGACATAATATGAATAGAGCAGTAGGACAGTGGAACCAATAATCTCAAGAGCTGGTGAGTGCTCCAAAACTGGAGGCATTCAAGAGAAATTTGGACAACCACCTTTGATTTGTATCCCTGCATCGAGCAGGAAGGTTGGACTTGAGGGCCCTGTAGCTCAATTCCAACTTCAAGATTCTATGATTCTATGAAATTGTATTAGTACTTGGTGTTGCACAAAGAGTTCTTTAAATACAATTGTGTGCATTTAGCAAAAAGTGTTTTCATGGTTCATCTTGGTTGTCAGGGGAAGAAAGCAAATCAAAGCTATAACAGTACTATACCGCCCAGAGTTCCTCTGGAGACGGGCAGTATACAAACAAACGAATAAACAAAGCAAAAAGTTCTGCTTATATACCGCCCCACAACACTTCAAGTAGTCTCTGGGCAGTTTACAGTATGCAGGCTACACATCCCCCCCACCCCCCGCAAGCTGGGTACTCATTTTACCAACCTCAGAAGGATGGAAAGTTGAGTGAACCTTGAGACTGCTACCTGGGATTGAACCCCAGGTCGTGAGCACAGTTTTACCTGCAGTACAGGCATTTAACCACTGTGCCACAGTGAAATATAATTTGAAGTAAGAATGCAAGTGTAATATAATTTGAAGTAAGAATGCAATTGCTAAAAATTCACTCAGGTCAAGTATACTATTTGTTGATTAGGTGGTTGAACAAATATTTTGATTTTTTTTTCCTCACAAGAGGAAGAGAGATGGTTTCATTTTAGTTCTTGATATTTATTATATGGTGCACTCCAAAGTGCAACTAGCAATTTCCTGACTTTCCAGCTGCACTGTTTGTGATCCTGGGACACACCTGCCGATCACAGAGTCACCATGGCTGGAACCTCACGTCCCTTCCCCTGTATGTTTTGTTCTCGCATGCCAAAAGAGGTTTGGAAACTTGCAGGGATTTTCTTCTGGGCACAGAAAATAATTCTGTGTATCACCCAGCTATTCTGAAATCTTTCATGTTGACAAGGCATCAATGGCTGAATCTAACAACAGTACTTTAAATTAGCTATTAAAGTGGTATTTTTATCCTCACACTTCTGCCTGTGGGATATATTTATGTATTTATTTATTTACTCTTTTTAAAGCCACCCCACTACCAGGAAGCAAATGAAGCCATTCTATCAAATGTGTGTGTGTGTTGTGTTGTTACAGTCATGACCGACTCTTCGTGACTCCATCATGTCCATGGAGTTTTCTTGGCAGGAATACTGGAGTGGTTTGCCAGTTCCTACTCCAGGCGCTTACAAGTACAGTGGACCCTTGTATAACAAACAGCTTTCATAACATAAAATTTGTACAACATAAAAAATTCTGGAGATAGGGGAAATTTGCTTAACATAATCACCTATGGGGAAAATCCGTACAACATAAAAATGGGATCACCCCGTTTTCATTCCTATGGGGATTTGTATAAAGGAAAATTTGCTTAACATAATTTCATTTGGAACAAATTAATTCCTTTATACAAGGTACCATTGTACTAACTAGGGCTGATCCTGCTTAGCTTCCGAAATCAGGCGAGATCGGATGTGCTTAGGCTATCTAGGGAGCATTCTTTCAAATAGCAAAACTCTAATAAAACAATAGCATAATAAGAATGAACCAAGGCATCAAACCCAGTGGGGCAAACTAAACATAGACCAGCTTATGTTTTTAACATAGCACTAGCATGATCATCATATTAGCTTTTGTACAAATCAGGCTTCAGTGGGAAGGCCATTTCAGAGATACGGCGTCACAGCAGTGAAGTGTGAAGCGATGGCTAATTCCTGCACAGTGAACCTTCTGGCCAAATATGCCTTGAGAAGAGCCTCTTAGGTCAATGAGCTCTAAGAGTGATTATCTAACATTTGGCTAACAACCTTCACCTTGTATTGGAAATTGCATTTTCCTTTCTGACCCTTGCCTTTCAACATCCATTTGTTAGCCTTCGATGAACACAAGTAGCCAGCCATGGCTGCTCCTTTTAGAGATAACCAAAGGGGCCTCATTTTTAATCCATATCTTGCAAACGTCTTGTATTCAGCATGGTTCTAATCCTAGGTGGGCAGCATAAAAATCCAACAAACAAACAAACAATGTCTTCCATTTTAGCTAAGTTGTATTGATTGCACAATGCTTTCTGAGACTGAATCAAAGGGGTGAGGCTCATTCTTAAAGCTCTCAGTGACCTGAGTCTAGCTTAGATTAGGGGAGTTGGGTTTAATGTTTCTGAGATTCTGGGGGCTTCCCCAAGAGAGGTCAAATGTGAGATGGAGTGAGATAGGTTCAGAAGTAGCAGATCCTACCGTATTGCCAAACACCGGGGTCATTTGCATATAACGGTATAAATCTCTCATGGAGTTACTAATGGATCTTAACACAAAACCTTAAAATGGACAGCAGATCTGCATAAAAGCTTTCAAAGTTTGTCAGTTAATTTGTTTTGCAGGTAAAGAACACAGAGGGATAGGCAAAAGCTCAGCATCAGGCAGAGCAGACATTTATTGTTATTATTTTTCTTTGTATTGTAAGTTACTGGGATTCATTAGACACTGCTGTGCTGTACTGCAACTCCTCAAGAGATCTATTTCCCCCAGGGAACCTGTGGACTGTACGCAGCAATATCATTCTTCAAGCGCATAGTTTTCACCACTTACAAACCCACTTTTCATATTGTTTTAGAAGTGTCAGATCCAATACTTTGATTTTGATTATGCAAAAACATTGCAGTGCCCTTTGATGGCCTCTTGCTGACTCATTACTGGAGATTTTCCCCTTATAAGACCATAGCACACAATTCTTTGGAGAGAAAAAAAGATCACAACTTTATTGGTCACAGCAGCTACACCTGATGTATGATTTGAATTGGATTCCATACATTGACAGACCCTGCTGCTGAAGATTCCACCAATAGTGGCAATCTTCCATAGACCATATGAGCATACACCACTTCATGACTCTGTCACATAAGGATGGGGCCAGGCCAGTGCCCTCACCAGCTAGACCAAATCATGGCCCTTCCCCTTGCCCCCTGTGTGGGTTGTGTGTTCTATTTTGCCATCACAGGCAAACGAGGCTCCCACTTTGTCTGTGAAGATTCTCGGTCATCCAGGTGAGGCTATCTGGAAGTTGAGTCATGGCAACTGGACTTCTTTTCTTGAGAGGTGAACTATAAATTGGAGGACTTGCCACTAACTTTCTTCAGACCGACAAAGCTGCTTGGATGAGTAGCAAAACATTTCGATCTCTCAAGAAAAGAAGCCCAGTTGCCATGACAATTCCCAGGCTGGGCTGATGGACCAGAGTGAAAACTGTCCATCGTGCAGATCAAAACATTTGAAATCACGCACATAGGTAGCCCTACCTTTTTGGATAT
>JAHTLZ010000007.1:30847541-30891055 GCA_023846285.1 Phrynocephalus versicolor | reverse complement strand
TCATCATCATCATCATCATCATCATCATCATCATCATCATCATCATCTTAGAACTGCAGAGCTTGAATGGGCCCTATGTATCGTCGAGATTCTATCATGGTGTGGGAATTAAACTCCCAACCATACTGTATCTAAACCACTTATGGTAGCTGTCCAGTAGTTTTGGTTCACTTCTGCACCTCCCAAGAGCTGTTGTGAGACGATACGTCATGTTACTTCAAGTATTCACATAGCTGCAAGGATCACAAGAGTTGCAGAGGCATAAAGTGTGCCCCAAATGATGCATAGATTATAAAATATGAATAGCTACAGAGGCACCCAATTTTAAAAAAAGGATCACATGCCTGCTTTAGCGCATGGTGGGGGAGCAACAAAGCTGGGAAAATGCATACAGAAACAGGCACATTAATGAAAAAGCACTGGGAATACATATATTGTATGTTGTAGCAAAAACCTGCAAAATTCCTTTATTTCATCATTTCAGGCATGAAGGAATGCTGGAGTCCAACAAGATTCTGCATTTCTAGACAAAAACAAACTAAAGAATGCATTTTAAACAGTCAGGATTGCCATGGTTTGTGCATGCTGTCTTTGTGCAAAGCCAGCCTCCAAAAGCCCCAGAGTGAGCAACAGAACTATTGAAAAGACAAAAACAGCTCAATTCCAGGGCTAATACTACTAATACTTAAAGGTCCATTCAACAATATTGCAGTGATAGTAATAATATTTGCGTTTTATTTACATTATTTTCCTTTAACACATTGGCCACTATACACCAAATGTGCCAAATCACAGAGCATTAACTAATGCTGTAGGTTTAGTTACAGTGAGCAGGGAGAATAATTTTCAGGTTCTTCGTCCTCATATGGGAGGATGAGAAAAGGAAAGATCTACATTTCTAGCAGAAACATTCTTTGCCCCAAATCTTATAATGTGAAGTGAAAGATGTACAGGAAAAAATAGAACTAGAGTTGGGAAAATATATTAAATTTAAAAGAACGAGATTTTCAGAGACCTCTTAGTGTTCTACAACTAACAACAGGACAGTGGTACAATTTAAATTTACATAGTTAAGTAGAGATGGGCACGAAATGAAAAAAAATTGTTCCGTTATTTGTTATTCATTTTGTTAGGTAACGAAACCAATAACGATGCCCAGAGTAATTTAGGAACAAAATGAACCGAACCGGAACAAATTAGTTCGCTTAGGTTTGTTTCGTTCTTCCTCGCTGGCGATGACAGCCCGGCTTCGACTTACAAATATTTTCAACTTATTTTTTCAATTTTTTAGATAGGTACCCTGACTTAAGAGTACTCCGACTTAAGAGCATGCCCTCAAAACTCGCTAAATTCGTAAGTTGAGGTACCACTGTATTTCAAACTCCCTCAGGGATTGACATTTATTTCTGAATCTTTTTGCCTATTTTGCAGCATGCAGGATTGTGAGGGGAAATGGTGGATACCTTTTTTTTTTTACCAAAAAGAAAAAGACAAGACTGAATATTTTCTCTGCCACTAAACTATTTTACAAATGATATTTCTTCCACAACAAGGAATTTTCAAATACTTTCTCTCATGAAACCTGAGCTAGCACCAGAGGCGTAGCTAGGGTTTTTAAGCGCCTGGGGACAAAGGCAGTTTTTGCGCCCCCTCTTGGTCCCCTTTCAGTAGCTCCAGGAATGGGTCCCAGAAATTATTTCTCTGATGCCAAGGTTGCCAAATGTGACACCCGGAGAGTGCCATGCCTCTTAGCATGCATAGAGCATGGTGCTGTCCCATGCCTCTTCCCTGCTCCCATATCTGGGACCAGAAAGCAGCAAAAGGGTTTAAGACTCCCGATGCCTCATTCACCACCCCCCACTCTGGAGAACGCCAATGGGGACAGTGATGCAAGGAATGGATGGAGCGCCTTGGTGGGACCTCCCTGGGGACTCTGGAGCCCCCAGACCACCTCTCAGGCTGTTGTAAGGATCAGAGGGGAGCCATGGGGCCACCTGAGCCCAAAAGGGGGAAAGGATGCAGAGAGAAACCAAGGTGGGAGATAAGGGGTCACAGGAGAGGGGTGCCTTTCACTCACCTTGGTCACCCCCAATGGGCAGAAATTAGAAGAGCACCCCTCCCTCCTCCCATCTTTGTGGTCTCAGGCATTGGAAGGAGGTGAGACATTCAGAGGGGCACAATGCTGATATTGAACAGTTCTGGGCCCAGTGCTGTTCAATATATTTATTAACGACTTGGAGGAGGGAATAGAGAGTATGCTAATTAAATTTGCAGATGATACCAAATTGGGAGGGGCTGCAAATTCCCTAGAAGATAGGATGAAAATCCAAAATGACCTTGACAGACTAGAGTGCTGGGCCAAAGCTAACAAAATGGATTTCAACAGAGGGAAATGTAGGGTACTACATTTAGGTAAAAAAAATAAATTGCACAAATATAAGATGGGGGATACTTGGCTGGAGGACAGTACCTGTGAAAGGGATCTGGGAGTCTTGGTGGACCACAAATTGAACATGAGTCAGCAGTGTGATGCGGCAGCCAGGAAAGCCAATTCGATTCTTGGTTGTATTAACAGAAGCATAGTGTCTAGATCAAGGGAAGTGATAGTACCACTCTATTCTGCTCTTGTCAGACCCCACCTGGAGTACTGTGTCCAGTTCTGTGCGCCTCAATTTAAAAAGGATGTTGACAACCTCGAGCGGGTGCAGAGGAGGGCTACCAGGATGGTTGAGGGTCTGGAGGAAATGTCTTATGAGGAACGGCTTAGGGAACTGGGAATTTTTAGCCTCTCTAAAAGAAGACTGAGAGGGGATATGATAGCTATGTTTAAATATTTGAAAGGATGTCATCTTGAAGAGGGAACAGGTTTGTTTTCCATGGCTTCAGAGACTAGGACTCGGGGCAATGGATTCAAACTACAGGAAAAGAGATTCCATTTGAACATTAGGAAGAACTTCATGACAGTTAGAGCTATTTGGCAGTGGAATATGCTGCCACAGAGGGTGGTTGAGTCTCCTTCTTTGGAGGTTTTTAAGCAGAGGCTGGATGGCCATCTGTCAGAAATATTGTGATGGGGGTTCCTGCATGGCGGGGTTGGACTAGATGGCCCCTGAGGTCTCTTCCAACTCTATGATTCTATGATTCTATGATGAGTCTTTTTCCTCCTCTTCCTCCCTCTCAATTCCCTTTCATCATCATTCTCTTCCTCCCCCTCCAGGCACCCCTAGATCACTGTGCCTGGGGGCAAATGCACCTTTTTGCTCACCAAGTTTTGCCACTGACTAGCACAGTTCCAGTATAACGATTGTGTATCATGTTAGGGACATTTAAACTGGCAAGGACATGTTTGGCATACCTTCAGTATTTGCTGTTTTAATGTGCACATTTGGAGACTTCTTCCTGTGATCAAACTCATTTAACTCTATTTAAGAACAACATTGATAAGAGGTTCTTGAGCTATATTTCTTTATTAGCATTCAGTTCTACAGAACTGAGCCTGGAGACAGCAGATTTTTAGATTCACTAAATTTTAAACAAAACATGATGCCGTTCCCTAAGGGAATGACCGACAACAACATGTGCTTAGAGGCATTGTGCCCTTTGATACAACTTGTGAAGAGGGAGAAGGTGTTGCATGCTAGAGGTTGACTGCTCAGTCTGGGATGGGAAGGGATCTTAGCCAAATGCTCATGATGGAAAAGGACTCAGAAACTCTAGTCATTTGCTTTTTCAAATATCAAGCTATTTCTCCCTAATTGGATTAAAATCCACTTCACTAAAAGATGCCTGAACTAGTCAGGTTCATGGTGATACAAAGCGAAGGAAAGTAAAAACACCAAGGATGATAGTGATGGTTTCTATCAACATTTCACATCTGTCCTTAACAGGAAACAGACACATTTTGTAGTAAGCCATTGTTTTATACTTAAATGTGACAATATGCTTTGATGCTTTCCCCACTTAATTGTAACATCATGTAATGAAGACCTTTCGCTGTGTGTGTGGTAAATTGCTGAAGTCTTTGGTAAAGAAAAATAATAATAATAAATTGGTAGAATTTCACATGGACCTGTAGTCATTGTTCTTGAAAATCAGATGATCCTCTCAAAGTCATGGAAATGCCAAGGAGGAATTCTGGAACAGCACTGTCATGCATACCTCTTTTATTATACCCAGAAACATTCTTACTATCCAGTCTTCCCTTGAAAATACAATAATTCATATATCACTAAGTTTGTGTGTGTGACTGAAGATGTCACATTGAAGCTTTCTAAACAGGCAACGAGAGACAACTTTCCTCATGTTGACATTTCATCAGAATGTATCCTATCAATAAATTTCTTCATGTGCGGGATTGGGGGGGACCAAGTTTTTTTTTTAAAAAGTCCACGCAGAAAAAACATATCTGCTATAGCTTTGCATAACCTACACTCTTTGTTCAATTTGTTCAAACAGTATGCTCATCAATGCAAACAGGAAATTTCTTGTCACCTGACAGGGGAGAAGGGGAAGATGCAGCTTCTCAATGTCACCCATGAGAATGAAATAAGCAAAGATATACATCCCTGCTTTTAAGTAGAACCCACAGCTGGCGCTGGATGCAAAGGAGTGTTTTGTGGGGGAGAAACTAAGGGAACAGGTACAGAACCAGTCCTATTGTTAGACGGAGGGAATGAAAACTTAGCAGCAAATGCTGGGTGGACAGGAAGGGAACAGCGGTGAACTTCCTGGCTGCTTAAAAACAGAACTGTTGGGTTTTTTCCTGTTTTGTTTTGCTTTGCTATGCTTTTTGTCCGTTTGTTTCCCCCTCCCCTTCCAGTTTTTGTATTCTTTGTTTTTAATGTTGTAAGGTACCTTGGGCACTCTTGAGGAGAAAGGTGTGTGTGTGTGTGTGTGTGTATGTTGTGTCATTACAGCCGTGACTCTTCATGACTCCGTGTCCATGGAGTTTTCTTGACAGGAATACTGGCTTGCCAGTTCCTACTCCAGGCACATATTCCCTGGTGGTCTCCCATCCAAGTACTAACCAGGGCTGGCCCTTCTTAGCTTCTGATATAAGGTGAGATTGGATGTGCTTAAGACAGGGTATAAATATTTTAAATAAATAAGAGCTAGTTATTGTTACATGGGTTGTTCTCCCCTTCCTCAGCTAGTTGCCTTCTGTCAGATGCAAGTGTGGGTGATGTATCATCTCAAATGCTGAGGTACATACAGCTCAACTGGCAGTCCTGTTGGCTTCTTCAGTTGGAATGGGAGGGTTGCTGCACTGTTACTTTTTCCTGGGATGCAGCATGTTTGGGGAGGGTACTTCTTAGCACTTCCTTAGCCCATAAATTTGTTTCCATTACTAGAACTGAACTCCCTGTCCTTTCACATCATGAAACCATATTCTCTCTCTTTCTCTCTGGTTCTCCACAGTCTTTCTTCCTCTCAATGACCTAGTTCAGAAGGAGAAGGAGACATTTTAGAGCTATTATCTTTAAAGAGCTGGCAAATTATTGGTGGATCTTGGAAAAGCTTGGAAAAACCTCTTTTTTTTTTTGGACTGCAAGAGAACGTTGGCTGGAGGACTCTGGGACTTAAGAGTTTAAAATGTTCTATGCAGGAACCACCAGTTGAACCTAATTTTCCTTCTCTCTACAAGATTGTTACACAACAAGGCCACCTGCAATCCAAGGCAGAAAAGCTGCTCAGCCCAAATTATAGACCTGAGATTCCTCCTTTGCTTAGAACCTGAGCTATTACACCATCTAAGCATATACGGCACCTCTTTCAGCCTGAGCCATGCATTCAAAGTCCTCCTGCCTCTATGAATTAGGGCAGTGGTTCCCAACCTTCCTAATGCCGTGATCCTTTAATAGAGTTCCACATCTGACATCCCCTCCAACCTATCAAACTGTAACTCACTCTTTCCCCCCCTTTCCTCCCCTTCTCCTCCAGACCCAAGCTGTTTGTGCCTTTTTCTTCACTGGCTCATGGTGACCCCTGTGAAATGGTCGTTTGACCCCCCAAAGGGGTCCCAACCCCCAGGCTGGGAACCACTGAATTAGGGGGATTGGCAATGTAATCTACTAGTACCCCAATATTTATCACAGAATCAGAATTAGACAGATTCTGATAAGGTTGATACTGAAATACCCTACCTACCATTCTTTGTTAAAAAGGCAATGCAAGAGAAGCAGGAGGAACATGACAACAACTGATGCATTCATTTAAGAAAAATAAAGTCCAATTAATTATGCACACACACAAAATTTTATTTATTTATTTATTTATTTATTTATTTATTTATTTTTACCCCACCTTTCTCCTTGGAAAAGGACCCAAGGTGGCTTACAATAATAAGGGACAACATATAGTCCAGTACAATTAAGACATATTCAAGTTTAATAACAGGGATTTAAGGGATATCTTAGAGCATTAGAAGACAACATATATCTATTCAAATCTACACCATCTCTATCTCTATATCTCTGTCCATGTCCATATATAGCTAGCTAGGTAGCTACATAGATATCAAAGACAGAGAGAAGAAATAATTCTCTATTTTATGGTACCATGGGTACCTCCTTGTCATGTATCCATCATCAGTATAAAAAAAATCCTTCAATGTTATGTTCTTAACCAAACCAAACCAAACCAAAAGACAAAACAAGACAAAAAATATAAAATGTTCTTTAACTATTGTGGCTGACATCACATCAGTCAGGTAATTCCAGCTGTCTCTCAGAAAAATCTAGCTTCTATGTCTGCACTCTTGTGCCTTGCACATATTTTAAAAACAGGTCCACAATTTAACAAAAGCGGCATACCTCTTCACTTTTTAGCTGAGCATCCTGGTTATGTGCACTTTATGCTTCATGAATTCCTATATTCAAAAAAGTCACTTTTTGTTCAGCATAAAATCATATCTATTGGCATTCCACTTCACTCCATTCTAATGCTCCGACAGCAGCAAACATTTAGAGCATTATCCCAGAGACTGTATGATATTGAGAGACAAGAGCTGTTGTTTCTAACAAACAGAACTTGCTTCTCTATTGCAAATGGTCTGTTACCTGTATATGGGTCCTCTGCAGCTCCAAGGCTCACTGAGAAATATGACGCCCTCAGCAGGGTAGATTTTGGGAATTCCTTGTCAGGAGAGATATTCTCTATGCATGGGTGGGGCTTTTGTGTTTTTGTCCCACTTCCTTCTGTACTGTGAGTTCTATGAACTAATAAGGAATGTCTTTATTTGTCTCCCTTGCAAAAATATCAAGGCTATCCTGATATGTGGCTGGTCAAGTATTGCTTGCGGATGCTTATTTGAATGGATCCTGATAGCAATAAACTTAGTATTTCAGAAGCAATTGGCATTCTTAAATTGTAAGTTTTCAGTGAAACAACAGCCCAGTGCTATATCATCACAAGGGTCCTGCAACATCAGGAGGCTTCACTCCTTGATCGCACATTTTGGTCCTGAAATCTCGATAATGGAACGCTGCTGACCTGGCCACCTGAATCTACTCACAGAAGATTCACTTTTGGTTATGGAGCGTGTGATGGAGTACACAAACCTGGCTGGTTGGGCTCCTTGCACAGAACTCTTTCACCCAGGAACATTTTGTTGCACCTACACTGTGCACTGAAGAAGAAATGAACCTTAGCAACATCACTGTGGGAGAAAGAATGAGAGGGACGGAGTGCGGGGTGCGAGGAGCAGGGAAATATAGATTTTGTCCTTTTGTTTAGCACACTGGGCAAATAGCTGGAATGGGGGCCATCAGCTATCGAGCAGAACGTCAGAGCTGAGATACCACCGATTAACTAATTACAAGAGGCAGCTGGGTGTGTGCGTGCACATTTTGGTGGGAAAGGGACGAAACCTTTCGCTTCACCTTCCTATACGTGTATCGCTGCCAGTAAACAACTTTCTTACGGCAGCTCAGCCAAAAGTCACTTTTCACAATTCTTGTCCAAAAGCCCAGACTTCTTCCATTTCCACAGTCCTCTGACTTGCCAAATGTTTGGGGTAGATTGCTTCTTTCCCTCTGGATGCTTTTCAGCATTTTTTTCTGGTGTCCCAGTGCTTTGGCCTTAAATAGTTCTGTCCACACAACACACACACACACACACAAACCTCTTCTGTAACAATTTCTTAATCACTCTGAAAAACCAACATGAGTCACTATTAAGCTTCCATAATCTCCCTGCACTGTTTATGCTCCTTGCTTCTCCTTGTCATCCAAAGGCTTGTTCACACATTCACACGGAATATGCTTATCTTCTGGGAAGCTGTCCAGTGGTCTCCTCCTTCCTGCTAAGTGAAGACCAGATGTTATACGTTTTTGGTGCTGTTTGGAAAGACTTCCATTATTTCTCTCTATCTCACCCTCCCCTCCACTTGCTAATTTTGCCAACATCTTTTGGGGCTGTGAGAACAAGTAGAAGGTTAGAGGTTTTGCAATCTACTTTCCCCAACCTGGTGCTCTCCAGTGTTTTGGACTGGAACGGCCATCATTCGCTGCAAGTAGGATCCAGCAAACAGATGTGGAGGGCACCTGATATAGGAAAGGAAATTTAAAACCTAGAGGCCAGCACCTTTACTAATTTCCCCTTTCCCAACCTCAAGGAACTGCAGGTTTAGGAAAGTTCACAGGATGCTCTCTCACCAACCTGTTTTGCTTAAGGGGACAATGCTGGAATTGTAACAAAATTTTAAAAAAACTATGTGGCTTATATACTGTCCCATAGCGCCCCATAATCGCCCAGCCCCACAACCTTCTGCTCACTAGCCGGCCAGCCCACCCAGCCCCTGAAGCTTCCTGGTGGTGTCAGTGTTGGTGGAAGATTTTTTTTTAAAAAAATGGGGCGAAGGAGGGGGAGGGAGGGGCGGGCCAACCAGCCGCGGGCCACTCAGAAGGGTCTGAAGGGAAAAAGGCAACAGACGGAGCATTTTGTTCTGCAACCTGGCAATCATACAGCTGCAGAATTGTTAATATCACACAGAGAAAGAAAAAAGATAATTTGATGTGCACCTCAATTACTCAATCAAGAGATAAACATTTTGTCTTAGTTGGCTTCTTGCTTCCAATTTGAAAAAGGTGAATACACTTTTTCCTGCCCAGTTGTATGATTCCTGTATGGCCTCTCCTCTTATATGACCCCTGCATTTAAATGTATGCATAGGGTTTGCTGTTTGCTGTGGTTTTGGACATCTGTTGTCGTTCTTTCTCTTGTTCTGTGTAGGAACTAATGATACTTCAAAACGCAGCTTTCAGGATATCACAAAAGTGTATAAAGAGATGGGTAGGAAGATGATCTGGTCTTAACCAATAAGGAGGATCTTATAAATTGGGTCGAAGAGGTGGGATCTTTAGGTAAAAATGACCATACCTTCTTGGAATTTGTTATACATAGAATCATAGAATCAAAGAGTTGGAAGAGACCTCGTGGGCCATCTAGTCCAACCTCCTGCCATGCAGGAACCCCTTCACAATATTTCCGACAGATGGCCATCCAGCCTCTGCTTAAAAACCACCAAAGAAGGAGACTCCACCACCCTCCGTGGCAGCATATTCCACTGCCAAACAGTTGGAAGGTGAAGCTAAGCATAGTCAGACATGGATCCTGGACTTTAAGAAAGCCAATTTTTGTCAGCTATGGCTGCTATCTCACCTGGGGAAGATCTTGATCTTCGGAAGGTCTGTCTTTTCCTCTTCCTCCTGTCATGTGTCTGAAGATGTGGGATAGCAGTTCCCACGTCCAAGGATTTTAAAAAAAGGGTGGGTGAGCAGCGCTGGCGGGGGGGGAGATAAAAATATATTTTTAAAAAAAGTTCCAGACCAGGCAGAGGACCAGCTGAATGGCGCTAGGGGTGGGGGGAAGCTTTAAAAAGTGCCAATTGGCCAGCTGGCTGGCGCTAGGAGGGCGGGGGGAATTGTTTTTAAAAAGCGCCAGACCAGCCGGAGGACCAGCTGACAGGGGCTAGGGGTGGGGAGAAGTTAAAAAAAAGAAAAAACATCGCTGACTGGCCCCAGGAACAGCTGGTCAGTGCAATGAGAAAAAAGAGAAGAAAACCCTGATCATCTACGCAGTCCCATGATGTCTACATCTTTAAAAGGTGGGTTTTTAAGGGAGGCAAAAAATTCTCTACCTCTCCGGTAGGTCTTGGAAACCTTGCTTAAGGGGGCATTACCAGGTTTTCTTTTTCTTTTCTTTTCTTTTTTTCAAAAAGCCCGGTGGCCATGGGGATGGCATTTTTGACCACGGTTTATCTACAAATTTAATCTGCATTTAAAAGGACGTGGGATAGAGCCCTTAGGGAATTATTGGCTGTGATTCCATGGACCAAAACACTGAAAGAGAAGGGAGTCCAAGATGGATGGGAATTCCTTAAAAGCGAGATATTAAAGGCACAATATAAGAAGAAAAAAATGGGAGATGTCTAAAGAAACTGGAATGGTTTACTAAAGAAATTTCAACTCAGGTAACTATAAAGAAAAACGCATACAGAAAATCTGGGAGTTTAGTCATGGCTACTGGACTTCTTTTTTTTTTTTTGAGAGATAGAAACATTTCTATCTCTCAAAAAAAGAAGTCCAGTAGCCATGACTCAACTCCCAGATAAACGCACCTGGATGACTGAGAATCTTCACAGACGCATACAGAAAATGGAAAAATTGGAGAATGCATCAAAGAAGAATATAAGCAAACAGCTAATATATGCAGGGGGTAGTAAAAAAAAACTAAAGTGCAAAATGAACATAGAATTGCCAGAGAAATTAAAGACAGTAAAAAGGGTTTATTTAGTTATGTCTGCAGCTAAAGGAAAAAATAAGGAATTGATAGGCTCTCTACGTGGCGATGATAACCAGTTACTAACAAGAGACAAGGAGAAGGCAGAACTACTCAACATCAGTTTTCTCTGAAAAGGAAAAAAGAGATCTGCTGGGACCGAGTAGATGTGGTAGGATGGGATTTGCAAAATAGTATAGGTAGAGAGGTAGTAGTACAGGAACACCTGGAAACATTAAATGAATTTAAGTCTCCTGTGCCAGATGAATTACACCCAAAGATATTAAAAGAACTGGCAGAATTAATTTCAGAACCATTGACAATAATCTTTGAGAAGTCCTGGAGACCAGAGGAAGTCCCCATCGACTGGAGGAGGGTAATGTTGTCCCCATCTTCAAAAAGGGGAAAAAGAAGGACCCAAATAATTACTGCCCAGCCAGCTTGACTTCAGTTCCTGGAAAGATCCTACAGCAGATTATTAAACAGGCAGTCTGTAATTATTTAACAAACAATGCTATCATTACAGGAAGTCAACACAGGTTTCTTAAAAACAAGTCATGCCAGACTAATTTGATCTCTTTCTTTGATAGAATTATATGCCTGGTGGATGAGGGGACTGCTGTGGATATTGCTTATCTGGGCTTCAGTAAGGCTTTTGATAAGGTTCCCTGTGGTATTCTTGCTAAGAAGTTAGTAGAAAGTGGGATAGATAGTGCTCCTGTTAGGTGGATTTGTAATTGGTTGACTGATCACACCCAAAGGGTGATCATAAATGTCCTCTCTTCAGCTTGGAGAGACGTGACCAGTGGGGTGCCCCAGGATTCTGTTCTGGGTCCAGTGCTGATCAATATCTTTATTAATGACTTTGAGGAAGGAATAAAGAGTATGCTAATTAAATTTGCAGATGATACCAAATTTGGAGGGTTTGCTAATTCCCTAGAAGATAAGATGAAAATCCAAAATGACTTTGACAGATTAGAGTGCTGGGCCAAAGCTAACGGAATGGGTTTCAACAGAGGAAAATGTAGGGTGCTGCATCTAGGTAAAAAGAATGAATTGCACAGATGTAGGATGGGAGATACCAGGCTGAAAAATATTACATGTGAAAGGGATCTGGGAGTCTTGTTGGATGACAAATTGAACATGAGTCAGCAGTGTGATGCGGTGGCCAAGAAAGTCAATGTGATTCTTGGTTGCATCAACAGAAGCATAGATAAAGGAAAGTGATAGTACCACTCTATTCTGCTCTGATCAGACCCCACTTGGAGTACTGTGTCCAGTTCTGTGCACCTCAATTTAAAAAGGATGTTGACAACCTAGAGTGGTTACAGAGGAGAGTGACCAGGATGACTGAAGGTCTGAAGAAATGTCTTACGAGGAACAGTTTAGGGAGCTGGGAATGTTTAGCCTTTCAAAAAGAAGACTGAGAGGGGATATGATAGCTATGTTTAAATATTTGAGAGGATGCCACATTGAAAAGGGAACAGGTCTGTTTTCCATGGCTTCAGAGACTAGGACTAGGGGCAATGGTTTCAAACTACAGGAAAAGAGATTCCATTTGAACGTTAGGAAGAACTTCATGATGGTTAGAGCTGTTTGGCAGTGAAATATGCTGCCACGGAGGGTGATGGAGTCTCCTTCTTTGGAGATTTTGAAGCAGATGCTGGATGGCCACCTGTCAGAAATATTGTGATGGGGGTTCCTGCATGGAATTCCACACATCCACTCTGGCAATGTTAGTGTTAAAATCAAAGGAGGAAGTGGAAGGAGAAGGAGAGTGACTGTTGAACTACCAATGAAACCCAGAGGCCTCCAACCTCTTGGGCCCCAAAAAGAGCTCAGAGTGAGGTCACTGGAATTTATACCCATTGCTATGAAGACTGTTGCATCACTTTCATTTATGTACAGTATTTGTGTCATTTATAGGCTCCTTTCTCCTGATGGAAGGACTCAAAGCATCTCACAATATAAAGATAACTAAAGTGAAAAACACAACAAATTATACGCCAAAATAATTAGAAATAATAGGAATTGAAATACATTTGATTATTTAAAAATTTGGCCTCTCCATGGTATTCTGGAATTTTCCTCTTATATATGCGTGTTTATAAATCAGCTTATATACTTTTCCATTACCCAATTAGAACTCAATATGGAGGAGTTTGGATGATGAAAAGGTTCTTTCTTGTGCAGCTTTTGGTCTGTGTCCCCCAAACTTCTTTTCTTTCTTCTTGTGGTGCTCCATAAAGAAATACCAAAGACTGCTATCCTTGAATTCTGTCAGCAGCAGTGTCAAGTCTTCCTCTGTCCAAATCAGCTCTTTCCTTCCAGTTAGACCTTTTGTGCATTCTGCCCTTACTGAGAAAAAAACTGTCTAGAAAGGCTGAAATGCAGATTCCGAGAGAGGATTCTTTAACTGCCGAAGGGTTTTGATTGTCACAGGAGAAGTTTTGCTAGCCTCTCATCATTTGCAAATCAGCTTGCTTTGTTTTGTGATGAGTCTTTCTGCAATTCTTAAAATAACAACAAAAACCATTGCAAGCTTTTGCAGGCAATACCCTCCTTTTCAAAGCGTGTACCAAAAGTCCAAATGTGGCAAAAGATGTGGTTTGGCAGGAAATTATTCTTAGACGTAAAGTTCTTGGCAAGATGATTTTAAAAGAAAGGCTTTGAAAAGGAAGGTATTGCCCTCGAAAGCTTGTAATGATTTTTGTTACTTTATTATTTATTTATTTATTTATTGAGCTTATATACTACCCGTCTTCCCAAAGGAACTCCGGGCGGTGTACAACAAAAAATATAAACAATATCAGACAACAAATAAAATAATTAAAAAAAAAACAGGAATAATCAAACAAAACTATTAATAAATAGCGGATGGCGGGCAGGAAGGGGAAAAAAATTACTAGTCACCGAACGCCTCTTGGAAGAGCAGAGTTTTTAAAGCCTTCCGAAAGGCTGGCAGGGACTCTGCAAGGCGCACTTCGCTGGGAGGTGGTTCCACAATGTAGGGCCAGCCGGAGAGAAGCCTCGCGTACGGGTGGAAGTCTTCCGAGCCTCTCTGGGCATGGCAACCCGCAGCATGTGTGCCCGCGACAACCTGGTCGGTCAGGCCGATGTTGACCACTGGTTAATCCACTCTGCCAGGTAATCAGGTCCCAGGCCATGGAGGGTTTTATAAAATAAAACCAAGACCTTGAATCTGATTCGGGATGCAACGGGTTACCAGTGCAGACGGGCCAGGACTGGGGTGATGCGGTCGAACCGGTGCACACCCGCCACCAGCCTGGCCACCGCATTTTGTAATGGCCTATAAAGGTATCACATATAGCCTAGTTTTGCCTTTGTATTTTGTAGCAGCTCCTCTGTTTTTGTTTGTTTTTTTGCAACTCTGACTTCCAAAAGCATGCCTAAATCACGTCTCTCATTTGATTTATCTGTAACATATAGTTTTGGCTCTCTTTTTGATTTTAGGGAAAGGATGCATCCAATTCAATAGGCTTGATGTCAAATACATTCAGGAGAGATATAAAGCTCATAATATTCTTGCTATTCAGCCATCAAATAGACACGTGTGTGTCATTTAGCAGTGATGACAGGAGATAAAACAATGAGTGATAAAAGGCTGCCATCACTGTGCTGTTACAAAATCTTGGCTAAAGCCAGCAAGGTTTGCTTCTTTAATGGAAGCCAGAAAACCATGACATTCAGATAGCATATTTAAATATTATTAAAAGCATTTCAACAGAGATGAAAGCAAAGACATAAGAATTAATCAATCCTGACAATCAGCCTATGATTTAGTGAAAATACAGACATGATTCACTCCAGGAATGAAATCATATGACAATCCTTGAACTGTCGCTGATTTATAGAAGGGTTTTGTTACTGTTTTAAAGGCAAGTGTGCACTTTTATTCCTGCCACATGCGTCTGGAATGACATGGTGCAAATGAGTAGATGATTACATATGTGCATAATATGAATGTTTTCTTTGCAATTTATTAAATGAACAGACCCATTCCCTGCAAACCGGGTGCTAAAAATGTCCCTTGCAATTGTGAGAGGCAACCTGGTATCCTCCAAATATTTTGATTACAACTCCCATAGGTTAGGGTTATAGAGATCCTCACTCTCTCTTAGAGCTTGCCTCATCATGTGTATGTTCCCTGAGAAATGTCCCACTGCATTCAGTCAATTCATTCAACACCTTAGCACTTGTGTCTTGTGGAAAAAGCTCTTCTAGACATCTCCATCCTGAGTGTTAAGAGTGTTATTGTTCCTCCCCTTCACCCTCCGGACATTGTTATTGTCAAGTATTCATATCTGAGAGGGGCAGACAAAATGTTCCCCCAGATGTTGTTGGACTGTAAGTGCCATCTGTTCTAGACAGGATTTCAACTTGTAATGAATGCTGGGAGTTGTAGTCCCACAACATCTAGCAGACACATCCTTCCTACCCTACATATATCAGGGAAGTGTGTTTTTGAATGGGTGTGGTGTCAAAATGACACAGAGAATAATTGGATGCCCTAGGTTTGGCATGTCCAAACTTCGGCCCTCCAGATGCTCCACAGTCCTTGGTCATTGGCAATCTATGCTTGGAGTTCTGGGAGTTGTGGTCCAAAACATCAGGAGAGAGGAAGTTTGATCATGCCTACGAATTGACCAAGGCTTCTGGGAAAAGTTTTTGAAAGTTATGGTGGAAAGTGGTTAGTTGGAATGACATTTTTCAAGCCCACACGCTAGCTATGATGGTTACTTCACGTCCTTCCTCGTTCCAAGTTGACATTTGTTTTGTGATCATGTCGCTCGTGGTCACGTGGTCTTGTCCTGGTACTGTCCCTGTTCCCGTGTACCCACGGGCGTGATTGATGGTACTGTGATGACTGTTACTGCACATGCTTGTTTCGTGACAACATCTGAACTTCTCAGCCTTCGTTTCCATTGTTGTTGTTTTTTGGTCTGACCTTCTGTTTTTCAATCTTTTGAATCTCTCAACTTTGCGTTTAATGAGTTACGGAGCTAAATTCGAGGCATTTGTCTTTCAGTCTCTCTGCGCTGTGCTGCTGACTCCATAGGGAATGTACTGGTGAATGGCACTTCGCACTCCTGCCACTAGATGGAGAATGACATGTTGCACAGCGACCCTTACCTCATGGGCACTCATCTCGGAATGAGAACCGAAACAAGCAGATTCCCAAGCCCAGGGAGGGGTATAACTCATCACGCTTTAATTTCAGTTCAGGGAGCATGGTTGGGATGAACTCCCGTCATCACACAATGGACATGCAGTAAGATTTCCTCGTACCGGTCCCAAGCGGGACCACGAACAGTGCTGAGAGTGTCGTGAAGTAACAACCTTAGTTACTGACGGAGCTGCAGATGTGTGGATCAAAGAAGAACAGCCAAATTTGCTTCTGGGGTGAAGTACAGTCAATTCAGATTTGGAGCAGGTTTTGCTCCATGCTTGGCCAAGAAATATTTAAAAATCTGGAACCAATCTACAAAGTGAATTAGGGCACAGTTCTAGTCAGACACATATTCTCTTACCATCCACTTCATCAACACCTCCATATTCACAACAGAATATGTACAACAGAGTACAAGGCAATAGGTTAAGCCACAACCCAGCATTTGAACCATGTGGAATTATTCTTCTGCCATTTAATGAGTCCAGAGCTATGTTACTGTAAATGTAGTTAAAAGGTACAATTATACGAAGGGTGATGTTAACATTTTATAATATTACAGTAGTAAGGCAACTTGGTAATGTTTTCCAGGGAAAATGATTTTATAATTAATTATAATTACCTCTGATTAGTTACATCCAAATTTTCAATATGGATTCCACTGTTTATCTTATTTACACTATATGGCGCCTTTCTCCCAATAGGGAGACTAGAGGTGGCGCACAATATTAAAAGGAATAAAATTAAAAACTTCTCAGTCACAGCCTCTGATAGTAAGCAGTGAAGGAGATATTTCCCAGAGTTGCTCACACAGAGAGATGTCATAATAGTGGCTTTTCCCCCTTTTTCTGTATTAAGAAAGATGTGCTTGTTCAAGCTCCGTACATTGCAATAATTTCAGATTTGTATGTGTTCACTGGGTTCAGGCAGAGAATTGTTGTCCTCAACTGACCTTTGACACATTCATGTTTTTCAGTTCTGGAAATAAGACACAGCAAACGGAACAGGCAAAGCAGATGGTTGCTGGTTTTGATATTTGCATTCAGCTTTGAAATGGAAATAAAGTTTGACTACAGTATTTAAAAATTAACAGAAACAAAGAAGTTAACAAAAATGTACAACAATAGCATTTTATTCCCATTAATATGTCTGTGAAGATTCTCAGTTATCCAGGTGAGTTTATCTGGAAGTTGAGTCATTTTCTTGAGAGATTGAAACATTTTGCTCATCTAAACAGCGTTGTCAGTCTGAGAATAGCTAGTTGTGAGTCCTCCATTTTATAGTTCACGTTGATCTTATGTCACCCTGGTCTAAAATAGGTGGATAATAGTCTCAATAGGCTCATTAGGTGGACAATGGCCTAAGGTGTGTGAAAGTCCCACCTTTACAACCTTCCCAACACCCACAAAGATGATTCCTTAGCCATGGCTTTGCTGATGGACGTGTGAAGTCTTTTTGATTTGTCTGGGGATTAGAGATGGGCACGAAACAAACATTTTTTCATTTCCGTTATTCATTATTCGTTCCATTATGTAACGAAATGACTAACGGAAATTGTGATCAAAATAAAACGAAACGAACAGAACCACAAAAATTGTGTTTGTTACGTTTCGTTTTCGTTACTGGTGGCGTGCAATGAAATGAGCTGTTTTAAATGTTAAAAAAACGCCTTGGACATCCATAAAAACGCAGCAATAATTATTTATACTGTCTGATAATACCTCCCGGGGGGGGGGGTTGGGGTCCTTAAAACATCAGATCGCTGTATTTTTTTTCCTTTAAGGGGAGTTAGGGTCATCGACCCAAAATGGCTCCTAGATGCCTAATATTGATTTCTTCGGTATTAAAACACCCTGGACATCCATAATAATGCAGCGATGATGCGATAAATATTTGAAATTATTACCTACCAGGGGGTTGGGGTCCTTAAAACATTTGTTTTTGTCTTTTCCCATTGTGATGTATTTTTCTTTTCCCTTTAAGGATGACAAAATGGATGTCGCCACTCCAGCCACAACATGGAGGCAAGCCATGTGATAGGATCATGTAAATTCTTGGACAACTTCAACCAATAGCATGCCCAGGTGGCAGACTGGGCAGGTCTGCCAGCCACAGAGGGCATAAAAAGCTCTGGCAGCCCCCGTCCTCCTTGCAGTCTCCGGTGGGAGTTAGGGTGGGATTGCTGTCTCTGCGACTCTAGCTTCAGTCCTGCAGCCTCCCTGTGTGCGTGCGTGTGGCTGCCTTGCACCCTGGGCAACGCCCGCCGCTGCCTTTGCTGCCTCCCTGCGAACCTAGTCTATACTGTGTCTCTGCCAGCATCAATTTTTTTTAGTGTTTTCCCTCTGGTCTGGGGCATTGGGGGACGCCCACGCACGGAAATGCTTTAAAAATCAATCAAAAAGTGGGTAGAAAGAAAAAACAAAAAACAAAAAACGAAAATGAAATTTTTCCAAAAAATTCACAAAAAACAGAAACGAAACGAAACGGACCTCTCAACGACAAACGACAAGCGAAATGCCTTTTTTTAATTTGTGCCCATCTCTACTGGGGATTGTTGAATTCACTGCCTGATAAGTAGCAGATCAACTGTGCCTGAGCCTCCCCCTATGTTGAGAGAGGGGTTTTCAATACTCACATGAATTGCTTCCCTGACCCCTCTCTCAAACCACCTTTGCTGAAGGCCCACTTTGGATATCCACAGGACTTAAGTGCTGTCTTCAGGCACCTGTTTTCCTTCTTCTTGGCTTCTGTGGAGGTGGGGATGCTCTCTGCTCTGCGGTTAGTGTCCTGATGACTTCTAATTTGTATTGTAATGGATGATGGGAGTCAAACAGTAAGTACTGCTCTGTGTGGGTGGGTTTCCTGTGAACTTCTACTCCCAGGCCACGGCCGGGTCTAATGATGACGGCACAATCCAGGAAAGCCAGCCTGCTTTATAAAGCCAGATAACAACGAACAGATAGAATTAGCTAATACCCATGGAAAGCCTTTTTGTAAAGCCACTCGTCAGATGTTTCTTGAAGACAGGAAGTGAAGGGGCCAAACAAATGTCAGGGGTGAAGTTGGTTCCAAAGACAAGGGGCTGCCACTGAGAAAGCCTGATTCCTCGTCAATGACTTACAGGCCTCCTTCAGTGACAGCACCCTCAAATGCCCAGGCTGACACAATTGGGTGCTATGGAAAGTACTCTGCAGCAAGAGCCCATCTGACAATCCCCAGACAAATCAAAAATACTCCACACCTCCACCAGCAAGGCCTTAACAAGTCATATTTTATGGGTGTTGGGAAAGTGGGACTTTCACGTACCCTTAGGCCAGTGGTGGTGAACCTTTGGCACTCCAGATGTTTTGGACCACAACTCCCAGAATTCCAATCCTGTATTGCCAATGACAAAGGACTATGCCTTAGGTCATAGTCCACCTCATGAGCCTATTGAGACTATTGTCCACCTAACAAACCTTTTCAGGCCATTGTCTATCTTATGCGTCTATTTCAGACCAGGGTGACATGAGGTCAAAGTGAACTACAAGATGGAAAACTCACAACTAGCTTTCCTCAGACTAATGAAGCTGTTTGGATGAGCAACGAAGCATTTCAGTCTCTCAAGAAAAGAAACCCAGTTGCCATGACTCAACTTCAAGATTCCCATTATTGTGTTTACAAATTTAAAAGGTACAGTATTCGGGGGGAGGGGGAGGGCGACAATATTTTAGAAGGACTCTGATGAATGAATTACAGATTGGAACTAAATTTCAGGAAGTCAAACACATTTATTAAAGGAGTTACACAGTCACTGCTGATAACTATAGGACCATTGCTATAATTTCTCAGGTACACAAAGTGATCCTCAAGTTGTTGCAACAAAAGGATTTTTTAACCGTATATAAGAGCAAGAAATGCCTGATGTTCAAGCTGGATTCTGAAAAGGAGGAGGTACTGATAGCGGTACTCACTTTTAAGTTACAATTGTAATGAAATATACCGTAATTATTATTCCATGGGGGGGGATATTACAATTACATAGGCATAGACATGTAGGTAGACATGCGTAACTACTAGGTAGACATGTGTAACTACTTCCAAATTCTGTAACCGAGTTACAATCTGAGACAAGTTTGCACATTAATTAAATGTACTGTGCTGCATTATATGTTTAACTACTTTAAGCCTGTGTGGCAGGAAAGCCACATGTAAATGTAAAACAATTAACATAAATCCAGAGTAATTATTTACTGCTGCATGCTAGTACCTTCAAGCATCTGTGTTTAGTAAGCTATTTTCCCTTCATGTCAATGTGTTTTCCGTTTAAAACATAACCATAGCCATATTCCAGGTTAAATATGACATTAATAATGGAATGGACCAATGCCATGTGTATGTCTAAAACAGTGCTTATTGGCTTCAGTGGAGGGTTTTTGTTTTTACTTAGCCCCACACTTTTTCTGCCCTTATCCACCATACATTTAATAGCAACCCTTGAAACAATTCTCACAGGGGAATCTAATGTACATGGTTGTCTCCCATTTTATCCCGAAAGGCAGCAATGTAAATCATTTGCCTTCATCTGAGAGGACTAGAAGCACAGCCCTGGCCAATATGAAGCGTATGCCAGCTGATATACTCTGGGAGCTGTAGTCTGAAAAGAAAAGAAAGGAAAGAGGCATGCTTCCCATCTCTGGAAATAATTTACTTTCTCTGCCATGATGCTCATTATCCTTTCCACTCAAGGAATCCTATTTAATAGCTGAATAAGTGTGCTGCTTTTCTTGCCCAGAGCATGTGAGTGTTTAGAGGAAAGTCATTCCCTTGGTAACACGGTGTCCCTGAGAGTGTAATTCTCTGCTAAGAAATGAACTCTTATTCCAAAGTACCAAGGTCTTTGCTGCCGCTGCCATCATTGTTGTTGTTGTTGTTGTTGTTGCTGTTGTTGCTGTTGTTGTTGTTGTTGCTGTTGCTGTTGTTGTTGTTGTTGTCATTGTCGTTGTTGTTGTTGTCGTCGTCATCATCATCATCAAGACTATTCTGATTTAATGGTGACTCTGTTTCAGTGTTTTCCAGGTAGAGAATAATCCTTCTTGTGGGGGAATCCTGGGACTGTGTAGCTTATCCAAGTCCAGAAAAGTTGGCCCTGATCACAGGAAGCATGATGAGGAATCAAATTCCCACAGCCAGATCTCTTCTGAACCACTGAACTATCCAGCCATCTCATTAACTGATGACGAAAAATATTATTCCTACAGTAAACTCCCACCAATCGCAGGAGTTAGGGACCCGACCCAACCCGCGATAATTGAAAATCCACAATATGTGGCTGCTGGGTCAGGTTGGGACTGGGAGAGCTCTCTGGGGGCTCCTGTACTTACCCCAGGCCTGGCACTGGCCCAAATGGGCCTGCAAGGGGTTTTCCAGTCCCCAGAGGCCCCAAAAGTGCTTTCTAGTGATCTGGAGGTCACTTCTGGTTTACCAGAACTCATTTCCGGTTTGCGGGGAAGCACTTTTGGGGCCTCTGACAGGCCTGGGAAGGCCTTACCCCAGGGGGCCTATTTTTCATATACTGCAGACCCGCAATATACCGGGACCACAGTATATGAACCACAAAAAGGCAGGGGACAAGTGTATCCAGTTTTCCTTCCAAAAAAGGGACACAAGGAAGCAATGTTTTTGATATTAAAAAGAAACCTCTACTCACTTTGAGCTTACTCTACATGCCAAGGCGCAGAGTTCGCTCTATCCCTTGTGCACTCTGACATCACTTCCATTGCCTTCCATGGATGACTGGCCTGAAGCAAGAAAACAGAGTTTCATCTCACATGGAGATCCTCCATTGGCAGCAAAGGCAAAGTTTCCAACTTGCTGGAAAGAGGGACAGACAGAGGAGGGCTAGTTACATTCTCTCCTTGCAGAGAGAATATTAGAAGTGGATTTGAACCTCAATGGATTAGAGGTGGGCATGAACCAGAAAACCCATGGTTCGGGTTCATCTGGTTCAGGCCCACCCTTGGTTCGGTTCGGGTTCAGGTTTGTAGGAATTTCAAAAAAATTGTACGAACCCGAACTGGTTTGTTGTTCGGGTGGTTCTTACCAGCGGCAGTGGAGGAGGAGGAGGAGGAGGAGGTTCTTTGGCGGCGGCAGCGGCTCCAGGCTCCTGCAGCAGGGGTTTATTTAGGCACTGGCCTAGTTATTTAGTTCTCTCTTTTTTTAAGCTTTTGCACGGCGGGCAGGCAGAGCTTGTTGGGGCGCAGTGGAGGCTTGCCAGCGGCCAGGCACGAGTACTCCGGCGCGGCCTGGTCAGGCAAGCATCTAGCGGGGTGGGTGAACTCAGAGGCTGGGTACCGGGTTTGTGGCCTCCGTGGGGTGCTCAGCGGCAGACTCGCCTGTGGTGCTATATTGCGGCAACCCATGGTCGGACTGTCCACTCAAAGACATTGCCGGCCAGAGGAAGAATTGCCTGAAAGCTTTTTTTGTTTGTTTTTCTTACTTTCAGGGTACTTCTTCCTCTAGCCGCCAGCATCTTTGAGCGGACAGCCTGAGCACAGGTCACCAGCTTGCTGCAATATAGCCCCGCGGGCAGGTCTGCCACTGAGCCGACAGCGCTTCCTCCTCCTCCTCCCAGGCCACCTGGGAGGAACCCGGGAGTCCGGGACAACCACTGTCTCCCAAGGCTCAGCCTGCGCCTGGCCAGCAGCTCCCCTTGACCGTTCCCACTCACCCCGCAAAGCCTCCAAGAGGCCCCGAGGAGGGCAGTGGCAGTGGCGGCGTTTTCAGGAAGGCTGGCATTTCTCCATTTTTAATTTATTTTTCACTGCCGGTGCCGACTACATAGCCGCAGTACAGGTGTAGCGCGGTGGTAGGCTTTCCCTCCTCTCCCTGGTCACTGACTTGCCATCCCTGAAGGACTTCTGGACCAGCACCAGGTAGGAGACATCTCCGCCCCCCCATTAACGAACCGAACCGAACCGAACCGAACCAATTTTTTTCGGTTCGGTTTGGTTCGTGTCAAATTTTTCCCCAGGGTTGTTATTCGTTCCGTCACATAACGGAACAAATAACGGATAATGGAATGGGAAAAAAGTCATTTCGTGCCCATCTCTACCATGGATGGCTGCTGAAAATCTAAATGACTGCATTATCAGTGGATACAGTGTAGCAGCAAGTATCCAAGAGACAAGCCAGAGGAGCAAGAGAATCTTACTGGTGCAGTCCTATACCGAAATCTGTTTCACATTTCTGATTTCTCAAGTTACAAAACACTGCTGCCAATGCATTATTATTTTTTCTAACATCAAAAAGGATGGAGAACTCTTTAGATGAGAAGGTGGAGAACTATATTTCACATCAGCCTTTATTTCTGGATGGACACACATACAGTACATAGTGTACTTTGCACCACAGCAGAAACATACATGTACATACACACTTGCACTGTTGATGAAAGAGCTGCTTGATAAGTAGCAGACAGACTGTTCCTGACTCCCCTACCCCTGTTGAATGTGAATGGCTTCCCTGACTCCCTCTCTCAACCCCTCACCCCTCTTCTCTGTCTAATATGTATACAGATGAAGACATCTGCTTGGGAATACCCTGAAGCAAATGGTGAGCCACTGTGTGAGACAAAATGCTGGACTGGATGGGCTGTGGCCTGTTCCAGCAAGGATGTTCTTATGTTCTTATGTTCTTATGCCGTCTCAGATTGTAACTCAGTTACAGACCATGTACATCCTATTCCTCATATTTGAATGAGTGCCTTTTGTCCTTCAAGTGGAGGTACACTGCTGATTCTGGTCCTGAGCTGTTGCCCCTCCTATGTTGGGCCATCCTCCTGTTTAATGGCTGTTTAGTTTCTCCAGTGTAGAGGTCTGCACACTCCCCAGTGATCTGGACCGCATATACCAGTGTTGGCGAATCTATGGAACAGGTGCCAAAGGTGGCACTCAGAGCCTTTTCTGTGAGCACCCAACACTGCCCTTTCACAGCCACCTGTATTCAGGTTAAATTGCTGTATTGGCACTTTGTGAAAAATTAGTGGTTTTTGAATCGCAGCTTGGGCACTCGGTCTCTAAAAGATTCACCATCACTGGCATAAACTATATTGCTCCTCTTGTGCTTTGGTGTCAGGTCCTTTGGGTGGACAAGTCTCTAAACACACTAAGCTATGTGAGTTATTGCTGCTGGAGCTAGACGTTACAAGTTAGATTCCATGCCAAGCCACCAGGGAAAGAGATGGCCTGTGAGGCCTTGGGCAAGCTAGCCTTGCCCAGGGTACCCCAAGAAGAAGGGACTGGTGTTCCACTTCTGAATACTTGATATAGCTTGGATGCCTGAGAAGAGTCACCATGGACTGTATTATTTGAAAACACATAGTTATCAGGAGGGATGAATGTTCTATTTTAGCAACAGGGTCAAAAGGGGGGGGGAAGATGGAGGAAAAGAAAAATGTGTGAATAATGTAAAATGTATTGTTTATCAAACTTGCACTATTGATATTGAGTCCTGGCCAATGGGATTTAAATAAATGGATATGCTTCATACAGACCATGAACTTGTGTTGGATGGAGTACCTCCATCTTTTGAGTCTCTTGCGTTCTGGGAGAGGGGTGTGTTATTTTAACTCTCAAGTGGAGACAAAGACTCAACAAAGTCTTCCAAGCTGCCCTGTAGGTATAATAATATTTTTTTTAATGAACTGTTTTACTCTTCCACTTTTGCTTGCTTTTGCTCCGGGAGGTATGACCCTACTCAGAGTCCAAAAATTATGGCTTGCAGAGATAGCGGCAGTCATAGCACATCTGTTAGTGCATATATAGACCTGCAGATCACCCCGTATAAGGTGACGTCGCAGAGACTACCTCCCACTTGGTTGTTGCTTCTCAAACGAGGTGGGCAGGAATTCCATGCTTGCCAAAGGCATTGTTACTGTCTTTGTTGTTCTGCAACTTGGTCTGGTGGTTATTCACAGACTATATGCCATGAAACTGTTGAAACAGTGTTCTTTCCAGACCCCTGAGGGTCTTTTGCATTATGAAAGCCACAGGTAAAACACACTGCAGTGCAATGCCTGTTCATTCCAAAAGTAACTCCCACTACTTTTCCTCTATAGCACAGCAGCCTGACTGCCTTCAAATTTTATCTGAAGTTTTCTCTAAACATTGCAGGGACACTTCCCAGAAATCATACTCACAGCATGCATTTGCTAATGGCTTCTGAGGCAGCTGACTTAACACTGCACATTGTGGGCATGATTTACAGCAGCTTTCAGGAAAAGAGCAAGAAGGTACAAGTTACCTCCTCTCCTTGTTTTTTCTTTCTTCATAGCTGGAGCCTCTTCCACTTTCATTATTTTTTAAAATGGTCTATATACTCAGAATATCCAAATAGTCAAATACTTTGTAGAAACAAGGCATGGGGCAATGAGACAGACTGAAATGGCACAAAGGGACTCTTTTCCTGGAGTATCAAAAGGGCTGCCTCATAGATGGTTACTTCACGTCCTTCCTTGTTCTGAGTTGACGTTCGTTTCGTGATCACATCGCTCGTGGTCACGTGGTCTTGTCCCGGTACTGTCCCTGTTCCCGTGTAGCCACAGGCATGTTTGATGGTACTGTGATGACTATTACTGCATGTCCTTGTTTCATGACAACATCTGAACTTCTCAGCCTTCATTCTCGTTTTTTTCTTTGGTCCGACCTTTCATTTTTGGATCTTTCGAATCTCCTCAACTTTGCCTTCAATGCGTTATGGAGCTAAGTTTGAGGCATTTGCGTTTTAATCTCTCTGCATTGTGTTGCTCACTCCATAGGGAATGTATTGGCGAATGGCACTTTGCACTCCTGCCACTAGATGCAGAATGGCATGTTGCATGACGAGCCTCATGGGCACTCGTCTCAGAATGAGAACAGTGACAAGCAGATTCCCGAGGCCAGGGAGGGGAATTGCTCATCCTGCTTAAATCCCACTTTAGGGGGTGTGGTCGGGACAAACTCCCGTTGCCACACAATGGACGTGGAGCAACATTTCTTCGTACTGGTTCCAAGCAGTACAGCGAACTGCGATGAAAGGGTCGTGAAGTAACGGTCATAGTCAGTCAAGCCCTGTCTTGTCCATCTCATTTTGGAACCACCTTTCCTTCTTCTCCCATGTAGTTCTCTTCTTCCCTTTTCCAGGTTGTCCTCTGGAGAAAGACGTATTTTGAATTCTCAGTACCTGCTGCCCAAGCTTATTGTCAAGCAACCCCATGAATAAACAGTTGCCTTTCAGGGAAGACAGGTGGTCAATAAATGCACAAATAAATAAATAAATAAATAAATACAAGATAAATTGTTGTGTTATATTTTCTTCTTTCATATTTCGGTAGGTGTGGAATGGAATGGTAGTGATGGGAAGGCTGATATGTAAACAAGCAATCACATAGACACAGACACAAACACACACAGGCGCACACGCACGCACAGACAGACAGACAGACAGACAGACAGACAGACAGACAGACAGACAGACACACACACACACAGAGTCCCACTGATAGCAAAAACAAACTATGCACAAACTGGAATCTGCACTAACTTAAAATAAACACCCCTCAGATCTGTAGATCCGTTAACTGAATGTAGCTTTTGGGACACAGTTACAGTAATCAGTGTAAAAAACTTTTATTTTATTGATAATTAAAGTACTCATATATCCTTTATTTTGTTTAATTGTTAAAAAAAATCACCCTCTTCTGTGAATATTTTTTTGATAGCGGCGATAAGAAACTAACTAACCATTAACCTTCTGGAAACAGCATATGCAGCCAGATACAGTAATTCATTGAATTGGATACCTGGCTGCAGAAGCAGATCTAAGGGTTTGAGGAGAAGAGCTAGTCCAGTGGTAGTGAATCTTCAGCACTCCAGATGTTTTGGACCACAACTCCCAGAATTCTGAGCCTAGATTGCCTATTGTGGTCCAAAACATCAGGTTTGCCACCACTGAGCTAGTCTGTGTAGCCCTGGGCAAGCTGCACAGTTCCCAGAAGAAGGGAATGGTAAACCACAGCTGAGAACTCAATATTTAGAAAGGAAAACACCACCATAGTCAGAGCTGACTGGATGGCATCTACTAAAAATTATTGTTGTTAATTAACAAAGTGTGCAGAGAGAAGCATAGAGTTGTCCAGCTGTAGCCTAGAAAACCAGGGTGTCCACCCGTGTACTGTACACTTACTTTCAAGAAGGATCGGTAAGATGTAAGGAGAAAGCAAATGATACACTAGACTAGGAAGAGCAGAGGGGGAGGCTGCTCAATGGCAATCCATGCGGTCTCTATGCACAAGGTGTGATAAATGTTATGCCTTAAGATAAGAGTTGACCCTAAAATATGCCATTTATACTTTGCCACATCTAGACTGGATGTTTCCCTTAAGCATACCCAGATCCTCATTTCTGAGTGCTACCCTGCTGAGCTTTGCCAATGCTCTTATTGGGTTACAGCTTCCACAGGTATAGAAAACTAAAAGGGGTCAGTCTGAGACCAAATGTAAATCATCACTTCTGCATAATGTTTCTTGGAATATAAACCAAGAGTCAAACAAGTTTAGAAGGCAGGTACACTCACATAACATAGCAAAAACATGATTTTTGGAGCTCCAACACTCTTTCTTTGCTAGATCTCAACTACCAGACTCTTACATGGTGTCTGTGAGTCTATCTTCTCTTCATCTCATCCTGTTTTCAACAGTGCAAAAATATACCTCATAAGCAGTTTAGCATCTGGAGCCCTTAATTGGATGGTGGTACCAAGCACCACTCCATCCTCTGAGTTCCAAGCTACTATGACATATATCAATGGCATATATAAAAAACAAGGCTCACGTTTGAAGTAGCAGGTGCATGTGGTACATCAAGGTGCAGAGTGCTGACAACCCCATACAGTGATATTGCCTGGATAACTGACAGCCTGAGGCGACACTGTCCCTTGGATGACATCCAGTGTTTAGGCCTAAGTGTGCTGTATGGAAACTTCCTTATCTTTTATTGTATGTGCATGAATGTCAGAATGCTCTACTAATTGCACTAGTACATATTTTATGGTTCTTGTGTCAAGAAGTTACTAGAAACTCATTATTTCTTTGTCTAGTCTTTGTATCAAACAAAAAGCCTTTACAGAAAGTTTCTTGGGCTTATAGTCCAATTAGTAATTGCAGCTGGCTATCCCACACAGAAAGTGCTGATTCGGCATCCAAGTGAAAAATGCATTAAATACTGAGTAATTTGGACGTTAAGTTGGGGTTTGTTTTTTTTAAAAAAGAATGTAAATTACAATGCTAGATAAGTTTTATACGCTTTTCCAATAACCAAGTATTCATATGGATTTGATAAACACAAGGTTAAAAAAATGCTAGTCTTTTTCATCAACCAAAAATAGGGACTTATATATGATAAAAGTGCCAGGGTCAACTTCCTGCATCTCAGATAGGGCTTCCTGAAAACTTGAGAAGATGCTGTCAGTCAGTATTGAGCTAGGTGCACTCAGTTGTCTGGCTCAATATAGAGCAGTGATGGCGAACCTTTTAGCGACCGAGTGCCCAAACTGCAATTCAAAACCCACTAATTTTTTTTGCGAAGTGCAAATACAGTAATTTAACCTGTATACAGGTAGCTATGAAGGGGCAATGTTGGGTGCCCACAGAAAGGGCTCCGAGTGTCACCTTTGGCACCAGTGCCATAGGTTCACCACCACTGATATAGAGCAACAAAACCAACAAAGAATCTTGTTGCGCCTTCAGAACTAACTGGTTTTATCTGCAATATTAATATTAAGCTATAGGTCAGTGGTGTTGAACCTTCAGCACCCCAGATGTTTTGGACCACAACTCCCAGAAATCTGAGCCTGGTTTGCCCATGACAAAGGACTGTGGGAGTTGTGGTTCAAAATATCAGGAGTAGACATGGGCACGACTTGGCGAAATTCTCGTTTCCGTTTCCGTTCCTTGTTTCCGTTACGTAACGGAAACGGTAACGACAATTAAACCGTCAGAACTCAAACTCGAACCGATAAAGGAAAAATTTGGTCTGATTTGTCGTTGTCGTTCATGGCATTGCGGCGATCGCGCGATGCCAAGCAGCACAGAAAAAAAGTTTTAAAAATAAAACCCCCCCCGATTCCCGGCCAAAAAAGCAGGCGAAAATATGCCTGCCTCAGTGAGGGCACCTACCAGAGGGGTGGTTTCTGGGGAGGGGGGTCCCCAGCCTCCCCCCTCCTGTTCTGGGCTGCTCTGGTGGGGGGCATCCTCGTTGTCTCGCCATGCCATGCGGTGCGGGCGGGGGATCCAAAATGGCGACCGCAATATTTATTTTGAAATTGTGGTCCAAAAACCCACCAAAGCACCACAGAAACATGCAAAAATTAGGTATTTTAACTGCCTGAATTTTTACAGTAGCAGCAGTGGGTTTTTCTTGCAATAAAACGTCTCCATTGATTTTATTTTATTTTTATTTTTATTTTTATTTTTTTTACACCTGTGCAATGATGGGCTGGCCATGGGATGGGAGTGGATCATGCAAATTTTTGGAGCCATTCCACCAATCGCATGGCCACTTGGCCAGGTTTTGACTGAGACTTCTGGGATGTGCCAGTCGGGCATAAAAAGCCCACTAACCCTAGCCCTAACCCTAACCCTAACCCTAACCCAAACCCATACGCCAGTACACTGTCCTTCTTAGTGGGTCAGAGGCACCCAGAGGTGCAGCCCACTAACTCACCCTAACCTTACCCGTAACCCTAAGCCTAGCCCTTGCCCTAACCCCAACCCTAAGCCAGATCTGTACTCGCATTGCACTACTACGCAAGTACACTTCCCTTCTTAGTGAGCCAGAGGGCACCCAGAGGGATTCCTCTCTCACTTCGCTCCCCGGTCCAAGTACAACAGTACGCCAGTATGCTGTCCTTCTTAGTGAGCCAGAGTAGAGGCACCCAAAAGAGAGGTGCCTCTGCCAGTGCCACTTGGTACGCATTACGCAATGGCTACACGTACCCTTCCTTTTGTAGCGGGCCAGAGGAGGCACCCACCCCAGAGAGGTGCCTCCAGGAGCCCGCTTAAACGCCTTCCCTTCATAGCGGGCCAGAGGAGGCACCCACCCCAGAGAGGTGCCTCCAGGAGCCCACTTTCCCTTCGTAGCGGGCCAGAGGAGGCACCCACCCCAGAGAGGTGCCTCCAGGAGCCTGCTACCCTCCCCCCAAACCAGTACTAACAACAGACGAAAAACAAAATGACAAATTTTTGAAAAAATTTCACGACAAACGGAAACGAGCCGAAACGGGCCGGCTCCAACACACGACAACTCGAAAAGTCATTTTTCCTGGTCGTGCCCATCTCTAATCAGGAGTGCCAAAGGTTCACCACCACTGCATGATACCTTCAATAGTTTTATTTGGTATAACGTTTTGTGGATTGTAGCCCACTTTTGCAGACTCATTTCAAAGTCGGGATTAAATAAAATATGCTCCTTTTTAAGATGGTGCAAGGTACTTTATTTTTGCCACATCAGACTGGCACGAATGCAGGAAAATTATTTTTCTCTTAGAAAATTAATTCCAGTTGTGAGTTGCCTCACTCTAAAGACTAGATGGCAAGTCCAAAATAACTAAGTATTCACCTGTTTAAGGAATTACTTATCACATTTTCACTTTGAACCTGTCATGGTTACTAGGGTTTACAGAAGAGGCCTTTTAGAAAGTGCCCCAGACACTTTAAGATACCTCTTTTTCCTCTCTGCTTTCATGTGAAAGCATTTTCTTCTCTGTTTTTGTTACTGTAGTTGTTGTACTGCAGTTCATGGAGGTTATGGCTGCAATGGACCTGTGTCAACATGCCACTGGTCCCATGCATGTAGCAGGTCACAGCCTCAGTTTGGTATTCACATCAGAACAGGGATAGGATGGTTTGAAGGTCAGGAACCTTGAGTCTTACCCCTGGTCATGGTCAGATCATCTTCTGCTGATATTTGAACTTTGCACAACTGAAACTCTCCAAAAGGGAGGAGAGACCTATTATAATGGTCTCCCCAACATGCCTTCTAATTTCCATCCCTGATGTATGGGGCTCTTTTACCAGTGCATGCAAATTGTTGTCTACCTAAAAAGCCTATTCAGGACATTGTTCATCTTATGAGCCTATTTCAGATCAAGGTGACAAGAGGTCAAAGTGAGCTATAAAATGGAGGACTCGCAACTAGCTTTCTTCAGACTGGCGAAGCTGTTTGGATGAACCGCGAAACATTTCAATCTCTCTAGAAAAAGAAGTCCAGTTGCCATAACTCAACTTCCTGATAAACTCACCTGGATGACTGAGAATCTTCATAGACATATAAAAACAGTTGTAAAGGTGCATGGGGCTTTCCCTCTCCTGCATGGAGGGGGGTGGTGGAGATGAGTGCATTTGGGCCTTAGTGAAAGCCTTGGTCTGCTCTAAGGGTTGATGGATTCAACTGCTTTCCAAAATGCCCTGAAGGATTTTCTGGCTGATTTGATTGATTTGACACTCCTCTCCTGTTGCCTTCCTGAACATGACTGCCCTTTAACACCCTCTGGGAAGCAAAACCCAGCCTTTTCTGTGGTTTATAAAGGAGTTAAGAATGATGAATCAGTTACGAAGAAGCTGACGATTTTGTAACCAACAGTTTTTGAAGCCTTAATCTGCTTCAAATAAATGTACTCTTCTTTGGGTGATAAACTATCACCCCAGCCCCCAAAAATGCAAGTCTAGAAGAACCTGAATATACACATATTCTGTACCAGCCTTAAAATGCCTATGTTTTTTAATGCTGCGTGAAATTCTTTCCCTCAGAACACAGCAGGATATTACATTAGCCTGTATAGTTAGCGTGTGTAGGCTTTTGTAATATTTGAACAGAATTTAAACATAGTAGTTGTCTGGTTGACAGTAAATTGAAGCTTTCATTACTTATGCTGATTTTCCATTAAAAGGAGGAGTTCCTTATTAAAGGAAATTGTTGTTTCAAAGCTCAAGTTTAAAAAACAAAACAAAAACCTGCTTGCTTTTTGACACCTTCTTTGCAAAGCTTCTGTGTTTCCATGGAGAAGTTCATGCAAAGCTGCTTTTTGTTGGTAGTTGGCACCTCTAATTATAGCTGACAGGATACTCCCAAATTTGACAAGGTTTTTCCCCCCACCTTTGGCTTTTAAATACAGTCATGCGTTTCTATAAGAAAACACAGGGAGGGATCCTGATTTCGTAACCTCATTTTAAAATTCTGCATCACTTCACCGTCTGAGGAATATATATAGTTCTGCATCTTCTGGTGAAAATTAAGTTTGACACAAAATTCATTGCAGGTGACAATCTGTTCTCTTGAGTTGTCAAGAAGACAATGCTAGGAAAATCCAGAACGCCAGTACTGTCAGAGGTGCATTTATGCATGTCTCCCTTGCACTTTTTCTGTTACACATGAATGCTATTTAAGCATGAGCAATTTGTGAGGGGAAAAGAAACCTGTGGTATATCCCAGCTCATGCATACTTTACATTTGAATTAGAAACAAACTAATATAATACAAAGCCAGTTTAAACCTCATTTGCAATAACTTCCAAATTACCCTTTGTAACAAAAATCTTTAGGGAACCAAGCAATCATAAATATTTACAATGACTGTGTTTAGACATGCAGTTTGTGGTTTATCATGGCAAAAAGGAACAACCTCATTTTTCCCACTATGCTCTCCACAGGATTCATGGATCACCTTATTAAAATCTTGCAACATCCCACACTCCAAACACATACTATAATCACATAGATAAAAGACTTTTTCTGTTTGAATTGTTAAATGACATTTTCTACATTTACTTAAAATTACACGAGGGCCTACATTATAACATTTTCAATATCACACCATGACCTATAAGACATCCTGTCTTTTCACAGAATTGTATAGCAGGAAAAAAATCATAAGAGTTACTGATTTCAATCCCCTGTCAAACAAGGATGTTTTGTTATTTTTTCATTTCTCCAACCTCAGAAAGGATCTTACAAAGTTTTGTAACTTTATTGTGAGTCCCAATAACGTTTTTTTAAATGTTTCTTTTACTGTTATTCTAACAGATCATGCAGCAAGCATTTTAGAAATAAATGAATTCCTTTTACACAGTTCTATTCCTGACCCTTCTCATTGCAAAATCATACATTACCTCTCCAAAATAAACTCTTTATGCAAATTCACCCTTGACAGATAACACAGCAAAGTGGCTTAACCTTGCCACAAAGTAGAATACCTAATTATGTCTTTCTTACTGAAGCTTCTTTCAGCTCCTGTCGCAGCCATTAGCCAGGGTGGTAGAAACTAGGTTTACTAATATTATTTGCTGTCCTTCTCTGCTCTGAAATACTGATTTGTCCTCTACAAGGTATATCTTAAAGTTGTCCTGGGAGTTGCAGTTGGATCCAGTCACAACTTCCCAGTGTGTATTTGTTACATATCTTTAAATGTTCACAGACATGCTTCCCCATTGCAAAGACAATGCTATTCATGGGATCCACGTGGCAATCAAGTGGCAAATGTTTACAACATTCAAGGCAGTTTTTCTTAGTTGCACAGAGGGATTTCTGGGTAACTGATACCATCTGAAGACTGCATGGACAATACTGTGATGGTGTCATATAAGCAGTGAAAAGGGTAAGCGAAGGCTGAGTGAACCTTGAGCATGTTCCTGGAATTGAACCCCAAGCTGTGAGTATAGTTATAATGGCAGTACAGCAGTTTAACCACTGCACGAGGAGGCTCCTTACACACCTAACATACCCTGTTCTGGAGATCATAATGAGCCAGGTTCAGAGAGACTGCAAGGGACTGAGAGCAAAGGGAAAGGAAATGTACTCTAGTGCTGCTGAATTAGAATTAGACCAATGGAATTAAGTCTTGAGACTAACTTAAGCCCTATTGAGTTACATGACTATATCTGGAACTAAACCAAGATAAAGGAGCTGCCCTTAACCCCAGTTCTCTGCAGTATACCAACTTCCATGTGACCAAAAGCCATAAGGGGCACTATAACTAGAAGCAAACAATGTAACTCTTGGTGGAGGTAGAATAAATATAGGCAGGCCATGGTCAGGAGGTGGCTCATGTCCTGACATTTGGATATCTCTGAACAGTCTGTGCTTTGCATTGTGTTGATAGTTAATTTTTTACATTTTGAAAAGAGAATAACTTTTCTTCGTTCCCTCTTCTCTTCCATCCCTCTCACACCCCTGGCTTTCTAACTACAACGGTTACTTCACGTCCCTCTCATTGCGGTTCACTGTCCTGCTTGGGACCGGTATGAAAAAAGGTTACTCCACGTCCATTGCGTGACGGCGGGGGTTTGTCCCAACCACGCCCCCTGAACTGGGAACAGAGCGTGATGAGACATACCTCTCCCTGGCCTCGGAAGTTGTCTTGTCTCAGTTCTTGTTTCGAGACAAGTGCCCATGAAGTAACGCTTGTCACACAATGCACGCATTCTCCACCTAGTGACAGGAGTATGAAGTTGCATTCTCCAGTACAATTCTAATGGCGTAAACAATGCATCGCAGAGAGGGAAGAAGGCATGAAGCTGGGAGTTTTGCCACTTAAAGTATAAAAGGGAAAGTTGCAGAGATTCGAAATATCGAAAAATGGAAGCCCAACCCCCCCCAAAAGGTAAACGAAGCTAGGAAAATTCAGTAATTGTCATGAAACAAGGATGTGAAGTAACAGTTGTCAGGATACCATCAACCACACCTGTGGGTTAACAGAAACAGAGACAGAACCGGGACAAAACCATGTGACCGCGAACAACGTTATCATGAAACGAAAGTAATCTCGGAATGAGGAAGGATGTGAAGTAACCATCTACCAGTCAAACCCATTTTGTTTTGTGCAGGTTTCATCTTCTACTGCTAGGCCGGTGCTTGGCAGTTACCATAGTAACAGCCATGCTCCACCACTTCCCACCCTGCCTTTCCAGGGCTCATGTGTGGCAACAGGTAGCAGGTGCAGCAGGAAGACTTGCTAATTGAGTTCATCCCAGGAATTGGGGAGGGAGGAGGGAGTCAGGAGCTGTAGCTCTTGTTGACACAGCAATGACAACTTTGTTGGCTGAGTTCCCATGTGGGAGACAGGCAGCACAGGGCTGTGTTGGGCAGGTGAATTTACAAGCTTCAGATCATTCCTCCTGATGTCATTTCTTCCTTTCTTGCTGTAGTCCCCCAAAGGAGCTGAACTTGGTGAGAGACATTCTCTCATACACACCCGTTGATCCTTCCTCCTTTGTTTGTAGGGGAGGAAACAAGACAGACTGCCCCATATGCAAGGTATGGGGCACAGTGATTAAGCACTAGGCTTTATAAAGTCATTTAATTTGTATAAGATTTTCCTTCAGATTTGAAGATCTAAGATTCTTCAGTCCTATGGTGAGCTGGGCTCTAGTTATAGCCAAAGCAATAATGTCTAACTATAATGATATATGAGATGATACATTACTCAGTGGTTTGGAGCACCATACTGGTCAACAGGGGTGATGAGATATTATATCTCCCAGGAGAAGGGCCCAGTGGAGATAATTTGGTGTTTGTCTGACTGATTGATTGAATTTGCCCTGCCACCACTCTCCAAATTGTCTAGTTCTACAAAGCCACAAGAAGGATAAACCAGTTCTAATTTTTTTATATTTAGAAAATTCTGGGGGAATTCCTAGGGAAGGAACTTTACTTTACATAATTATGGTAGTAGTGGTGATACATGCATATGATGGCATAAACCAAACTATGCAAAGTTAATGCAAATACCCCCCCTTTTGTTAACAAATGTCTGGTGATAAAGTAGTGACCATTAGACATGGGCACAACTCGGCAAAATTTCCGTTTCCGTTTCCGTTTTTCATTTCCGTTACGTAACGGAAACAGTAACGATAATTAAGCTGTCAGAACTCGAACTCGAATCGAAAAAAGAAAAATTTAGTTGGGTTTTTCGTTTTCGTTTGTGGCATCGCGGCGATCGCGCAATGTGAAGCACAGAAAAAGTTTTAAAAAGTTTTTTTAAAAAAAACCCGACTCCCGGCCAAAAAAGCAGGCAAAAATATGCCTGCCTGAGGCTTTGCCACCTACCAGAGGGGTGATTTCTGGGGGGTCCCCGGCCTTTCCCCCACCTTCTCCTGTCCTGGACTACTTGCACCAGGCTGGGGGGGGTCATCCTCGTCGTCTTGCCATGCCATGTGGTGGGGTGGATCCAAAATGGCGACCACAATTTTTCTTTTGAAATCGTGGTAAAAAAAACACACCAAATCACCACAGAAGCATGTGAAATTTATTTATTTTAAATGCCTGAATTTTAATAGTAGCAGCAGTGGGTTTTTTATAGCAATAAAATGTCGTATTGATTTTATTTTATTTTATTTTATTTTTAATTTTTTAAGACCTGCCCATTTGGGCAGGGCATGGGATGGGACCATGCAAATTTTTTGAACCATTCCACCAATGGCATCGCCAGGTTTTTGACTGACACTTCTGGATGTCTCGGAGGGCATAAAAAGCCGAGGCACCTTCCAGAAATCGCAGTCGGCTGTATGGATGTGGTTGAGGGAGGAGGGCTGGCTGCTGGTGCTGGTGTGATCCGATTGAGATTGAGGAGGGAGGCTGGAGGCTTTAGGATTTAAGTTAGGCAGACAGGGAGGGAATTGAATTTAGAAAATAATTTCTTTGATTCCCTGCAGCTTTGTCTGCTGAAGGGAATAGCAGTTTATTCTTTATTTCTTCTCTGGCAGTTTGTGAGAATTTTTTTCTGATATTGAATAAAGGGGGAGGTTCGACTGGGAGTGGGAGGTGTGGATTTATTTTAAAAATATATTATATAGTACCATTTATTTTCTATTTTCCCAACTTCAATTTGCTTGCACACACACACATTTGGGGTGCAAGCCAAGAACAGAACCTCTATCCTAAGTTATATCCTAACTGCCCACTCACCCATCCGCCTGCGCCGCTGCCCGCCCACTCGCCCGCCCGCGCCTCCCCCTGCCACTGTTGCCACCTGCCCATGGCCCACCACCACCACCGCCCACCCGCACCTCCCCCCACCGCCCGCCCCCCACCCCGCCCACCGCCTAGGGCGCAAAAACACCTAGTGCTGGCCCTGATTGCGGGACGCCCCTATGCTCTGGGAAGTCAAATCACGCTAAATCGTGGTGGAAATAATAAACGACAAATGAAATGACGAAACGACAAATTTGTGAAAAATTTTGCGACAAACAGAAACGACCCGAAACGGACCTGTTCCGACAAATGAAAACTCGAAACGTCATTTTTTCTGGTCGTGCCCATGTCTAGTGACCATATTACAATTTTCTGAGGAGGGATGTACTCAGCACAAAATTTTGGGAGCAGTCTCATACACACCTTCAGATCACAATGAACTCTTGATCTCCAATGACAGCTTGAGTGCTAGTACGGGTTATATAAAAGACGACTGGATTCTGATTCTGGCCTTTATCACTTTGATTAAATTGCAAGTCAAAACTTATCTACCAGCTTTCTCACTCCCCACATTTTCCAAACAGTTGACTGCTAAAGAATGCACCAAAGTAAATTTTTAAATGAGTATTTGAAATCAGAATTATGAGCAAAAACATGATTTACAAAACTACAGTGATACCTTGCATAAAAGAATTAATTCGTTCCAAATGAAATTCTGTTAAGCACATTTTCCTTTATACAAATTTCCCATAGGAATGCATTGAAAATGGAGTAATCTCTAATCATGACCATTTTTATGTTTTACGGATTTCTCCCATAGGAAATTCTGTTAAGCAAATTTCCCCTATCTCCGAATTTTGTTATGCTGTACAGATTTTATGTTATACAAACCGCTTGTTATACGAGGGTCAACTGCATTTAGAAACACTTAATGGATTTAGCATCTATTTTAACAGCAGATGTTCGCCTTTTCTATAGTTGTTTAATACAACAGAAATGTTATATAGATAGAAACACTTCCCATCTATGGCCTGATGTAAAATTCTATCATTGCAAATATTGTTAAGGAACATACAAGGTGTTGTGAGTTTTTGAACACTCCAAACAATCCCAGTTTAACTTGCAGTTGAATCGCAATAGGGAAGTTAAGTGCACAGCAAATTAAGAGAGCAAGTCATTTTTGACCTAAGAGACATACCAAAGCTGGATATATCCTGTGTCTGGCATACCTAGAAAAAGGGCCTGTCAAAGCAAACCTGAACTATGGCTGGTTTGAAGCTTATTAATTTAATATGAACAACTTGTGAGGTGATGTGTCACGAGAAATGCCAAGGCAAAGAAAATTAATATTTTTTCCCATCTTGACTTTTTCTGTTAGATCACTTTCTGTTTTAGCTTGTTTTCCATCAGGATCCTGAGGCATATTTCTCTAATATATTTCCCTCATATTTTTGGAACAATTCTCCCATTGTTCACCAGCTTGATGTATATTATTCTAGCACATTTCCAAATCATAAATCAAAAGCCTATCAACATGCATTAGGGAAATCCCCTCTGTTATGTAGGGTTTTGTTTGAAATTGCTTTAAACTAATTACAAATCTTTCTACGGCCGTTTTATTAAAAGGACAAGTTTTACATGTAAGCATACTCCCTCACATGGTGGTCTTGTCATATTTTTAATATCTAATATATTCTTTTTTTAAAGCCTGAATTTCCTTCCTGGCATTACACATACATGAAGGGAGAAGGGGATGGAACACGTTGGCATTTGATGTCTGAAATTAGTGCTCTCTCTGTGTGTGTCCCAAACAGCCTGCCAATAAGGTACATTTTACGCTGTACTTTAAAGACAGTGTCAGGTGCTGCCTTCCGTGACACTGGCACAACCAGAACTGTGAAAATCCTCACAATCATACAGGAATTCAAGGTTATAGTGGGAATACACTTGCCTTCTTGATCATTTTTATAGGAAGATTTTTAATCTGAATTGCATAGGAAATTTGCTAATTGTAAAGAAATCTGCTGATTGGAAAAAATAGTTGGAGACTTGACAGGAAAGAAGGAAAGAGAACAATAATTGTCAGTAGAGATGGGCACGAAATGAACAATTTTTCGTTTCCATTTTTGTTTTTTCATTTCGTTAGCTAACGAAACAACAAATGAATTTTGTCTTTAAAATGAAACGAAACGAACAGAAACAACGGGAATTTTGTCGTGCATTTCGTTCCTGTTACTGCAATATGAGTGAATTGCTTAAAATCCTAAAAAAAATCACAAAAATTGAAATAAATGGTAACGAAATGGTAACGAAACGAACGAAAACGAAAATGATTTTTTTTTGCAAAAATTCATGAAAAACGGAAATGAACCGAAACGGACCCTCCAAACGACAAACGACAAACGAAATGCCATTTTTTTTATTTGTGCCCATCTCTAATTGTCAGTATTTTTTTTTCATTCTCCTCCATTTAGGCTGTTTTGACAAGATGAGATGCCGCAATGTACAATTTTAGAAGCCTACAAGATTCCTCATCAACAGAAGAGACCGGAACAAAAAGACCTCCCCAAGAAGATCTCTGTAATTTTGCAGATGGTCTCTACTGCCCTTTGAATAGCAAAATCTGAGCCTGTGTGCTAGTGCATATATATATATATATATGTGCTTTAACAGTTCCGCTCCCCCAATGACTTTCCATGGTCACGTGATGATTCATATATAAAGTTGAAAGATGGGCGGCATAGAAAACAAACAAACAAATAAATAAATAAATAAATAAATAAATAAATAAATATACAGTGGTAACTTGTATAAAGGAATTAATTTGTTCCACATCAAATTATGTTAAGCAAAATTTCCTTTATACAAATTTCCCATAGGAATGCATTGAAAATGGAGTAATCACATTTTTATGTTGTACGGATTCGCCCCATAGGCGATTCTGTTAAGCAAATTTTCCCTATCTCCGGAATTTTTTGTGTTGTACAGATTTTATGTTATACAAACTGTTTTTTATATAAGGGTCCACTGTATATGTGTATGTATATATGTATGTGTGTATATATGTGTGTGTGTGTGTGTGCACACTAGCTCCCTTACTTAAATAACAGTTATAAGCTTTTATTGTGTTGTTCCTTTAAGTTACTTGCCAATTAGTCATGAATCATGATTATATCCCATAATTCCAACAATGAGTTCAAGGCAGAGTACATCACCCCCTTTCTCTCCACTTGTCTTCACAGCAGTCTTGTAAGGTAGGTCCAGCTGAGGGAGAGAGCCAGAATGAGTTGCCCAAGGGCAGCTGGTAAGTTTCCAGTATTGGGGAATGGTTTGGATGCAACCTAATAGCCTTGTTGAGATCTTCTGATCTAAACCGAGATGGGCATAATATCATCAAACTTTTGATGAGATAATAAGAAGAAAAATGTAGTTCAGCCAAAGTATTTTTAATTTGAGTAATAACATATTCTTTCTCTGCTTGTCCACATTTTCCATCCCCCATGAACCCCTGGCAACATGATGTTTGTTAGATAATGAAAATGTTTGCTCCCATGAGCGCTATTTGTGTGTATACAGATGGTGAGATATAAAGGTCAAGAAGACACGTAGCTGATGACACACAGCTCTATCTCTCCTTTTCCTCGTCTGCAGAGGAGGCAATTCACTCCCTCAATCTGTGTCTGGAGGCGGTCTTGGAATGGACCAGAGATAACCGGCTCAAGCTGAATCCGGAGAAGACGGAGGTTCTGTTCTTTGGGGCGCCCTTGTCTGGGTACAATGCCCCCCTCCCTAAACTGGGGGGTGTTTCCCTCTAGCCTATGGACAGGGCCAGGAATCTGGGCATGGTCCTGGACTCAGCCCTCTCCCTGGAAGCCCAGGTGATAGCTGCTTCCAGGGCCGCTTTTATCCAGCTCCGCAGGATCACCCAGATCCGCCAGTACCTTGATGAGTCCTCCCTGAGGACAGTTGTGCAGGCCCTAGTGATCTCGAGGATCGACTATTGCAATGCCCTCTATGTGGGGTTGCCCTTGACCCTGGTTCAGAGGCTACAGCGGGTGCATAATGCGACGACCAGGCTGGTGGTGGGTGTTCGGAGATTCGAGCACATCACCCCAGTCCTGGCTCGCTTGCATTGGTTACCCGTTGTCCTCAGGACCAGGTTCAAGGTCCTAGTTTTGACTTTCAAAGCCCTCCACGGCTTGGGACCAGAGTATCTGGCAGAGCGTATCTCCCAGAGATCAACTGGGGCCAGACCCACGAGACGGGCGCAGGTGCTTTCACTGAGGGTGGCCACACCCAGAGAGGTGTGGAAATCGCGCACGCGTGACCGCACCTTCTCTGTGGTGGTGCCCATGCTCTGGAACCATCTCCCAAGTGAGCTGCACCTAGCAAAGTCCCTGCCCGCCTTCAAAAAGGCCCTGAAGACCCATCTTTTCAGGGAGGCGTTTGGCGACCTTCCCAATTAGTTTTTTTCTCCGCCCGCTGCCATCTTTGTTGTTTTTTGTTTCCCTCATTCTGTATTTGCTTTACTTTGTTCTACTGTTTTTATTGTTAGCCGCCCAAAGTTCCCTCCTGGGAAGATGGACGGGATATAAGTCCAACAAACAAATGAATAAATAAATAACAACATTGCATGGAGTCTTAAGCAAATAAGCTAGCAAAAGAAGCAGCAATTTAAACTCCAAATCATGCTTTCTTGTCTGTGCTGAGGTCTTTATCCAGAACACAAATGACATTCTTTTAAAATTAGACAAGCCCGTCTTCTTCACCAAGGCCACAGACTTAGGGGGCAAGGGAAAAGTGGAGAGGAGAGAATTGGTTGGGGATACTGATTGGCCACTAAAGCAGAGGTGGGCATAGAGGGATGGCAGCACACCAGTTTTGAAACTTTTGTGCCATCAGGTTGGAATCAATTTAGATGAGGGACTCAAATAGGTCTTTCAAGTGTGGTACTTAAGGAGTGGCTTTATCAGTTCTGTTCCCCCAATGACTTTCCATGGTCACGTGAGGGTTCAAACTCTGTTCTCCAAAGCACTAGTCCATCACTGTCCATCCAACTGGGATGCAGAAGACCTTTGTCAAGTTTGAACTAGAGCCCATTTAATAGGACACTGTCTCTCAATCTCCCCAACCTGTATCACTGAAGTGGTGGCGAAAATGTTTGAGGGGAGCATGGAAGGATGGAGTTGGTTATTGTCACTGACAGAGGAGAGCAACAAATGATAAGGCCAATTGATGTGGGACAATTTTAACTTGTTTGTTTCATATCCCAAGGAATGGTTACATTCCTAACAAATATAAACAATCTCATACCTGTTTCAAGAAGCTTCAGACATTCAATGGAACTGTTGGAACAGCTTGTCTCCCCCTCCCTGGCTAGAGGATCATCACCCTGGAGGCATGCGGGGGGGGGTGACAGCAGAGTCCCCCAGTCCCCCCTCCCCAGCAAGAGGATAATCGCTGCCTCCCTGGTTCTTCCCTACTTTGTTCCTCAGCAAATTCCTCATGGCTGGAGGGGGAAGTAGGGGGGTCATGGGGCATGTCGCGTGCCAGGCAAAAGCTCTCCGAGTGCCACCTTTGGCCCGCATGCCACATGTTCACCATCCCTGCCCTAAGTCATGTGTAACAAGTGTGAATGACTAGTAATTACATAGCTGAAGGCCATTAAGATAGGTTTATTATGACAATATGATAAAAACAGGTTGCACGGCAGCTGTTGGAATATATGCTTTCACCTGGAAAGTCATTGCCATGCTACACAATTAGTGTGTCTAAGAGATTGTTATCCTTTGACATTAGATCAAGTTAACAGCCCTTGCCAAAATATACAAATAGTAAAAAGCTCTTCCTATCAATGATGCCTTTGGGACAGCTTGTTCTTAAGGACTGGTGGTAAAAGGAGGTACATATCAGCCCCAAATTGTTCCAGCTGAGTCCTTTAGTGGCATAAGCATTCCTTTCAGCATTTTTCTATTGCTGAATCTGGCATATACTTCCTTGTAGGTAAGGCTGTCCACAGGCAGGATCACTGTGAAGAGAGTTCTTCATAATCTTCATCTTTTTCCAGTGGTGCTGCGGCAGACAACCTGGCAGTTGAAATCAGGGGAAAATGTCCCTGGGGACTACATCTCACATTGCTTTTGCTTTGTTATGTCTTTTAAGAGATGTCTAGGAAAAGGAAAAAACAAATGGCCCATGATGCAAGCCTTTGTCAATTCAGATTTAATGGCTGTGCCAAAAATAGGCACAAGCAACAATTACTTTTGGCATGTATAATTTATGTGGTTCTATTTGCAATAAATGTGAATTTATCTTGAACTACAGAACAGTGTACCCATATTGATTTAAAATTCAAGGTTTTTAATGCCAGCATTAAAGCCTTGCTGGTAAACACTGCTCTTGTCTTAAAAATGTTCCCTCCCTAGTGTTTAATGGATATGTGTCGTGTTTAGTAGCTAATAGAGAGAAAGACAGAAATGTAGATATAGAGTAAGGTGTGCATGTGTGTGCATCACGTATAGATAGATAGATAGATAGATAGATAGATAGATAGATAGATAGATA
>JAHTLZ010000007.1:30823013-30835296 GCA_023846285.1 Phrynocephalus versicolor | reverse complement strand
CACACACACACACACACACACACACACACACACACACACACACACACCATTTGTTCCCTGATCTTTCCCAGAATCTTTTATCATGTTTAAATTTTGCCAGCATAGAGGTGTTTTAACAAACAGACTTTCTGCAGACATACCCAGAAAAAGTCTGCAAGTTAAATTATTATAATAAAGTGAAGGGTAGTTTCCAGGAGAAGCATTTAACAATTAGAATGTGTTGTATATTTCATTTGGACTTGTGGGGGGAAACCCTGGGTGAGGAAGATGGGAAAGTGACAGGGAAACTGGGGTTCAATGAGTGACATGTCCATGGTGGCTCCATTCATGTGGAATAAACTTCCCAGTGACTTACGGCGGGCTCCATCGCTGGCAGCGTTTAAGAGGAATCTTAAGACCATCCTCTTCAAAGAAGCTTACAGCGATGTCTAAGGACCCAGTCCGGTTGTTTTTTTTTGTCCCGCCTAACTACCCTTGGACAGTGTTGGCTTGTTAATTGTTGTCTGAAACTGATTTTTATTTGTTTTTATCCTGATGTTGTGCACCGCCCAGAGTCCCCATTGTGGGAATGGGGCGGTATATAAGTGTAAATAATAAATAATAATAATAAATAATATTTTACACTCGGGCACCTGTGGTACTTTAATCACTGCAATATTTGATAATACTGATAATACTGATTATTCCAGCTTCTCTTCTCAGAGTTGCATACAAAGTTGAGGAGAAGAAAACTTGTAGGAATTGATAATTAAAATGTTGATTCTAATTTTTAGTGACCCTTTCTAGGGTTTTCTAGGCAAAGAGTACTTGGAAGTGCTATGGCATCCCCTTCTTCTGGTAACATCAATGATGCAGCTTGCCCAAGACTACACAGGCTGGCACATCTGCTGAGAAACGTAGTGGGGAACTGAACTCTTGCCCTGTGGGTCTGCAACTAGATATTTATCTCACTTAGCTACTCAGCCAGTTGTACAAGGAGGAATACATATTAATTCTTCCTTCACAAGACTGGCATTGCTTTTTGAAGCTATGACAAAGCTCTGTGTCTGGGTGTGGTGCCAAGTACCAGTAAGAGGTAGCAGTGCAAATGTAGAACATAAGGCAAGCATTTCCCTCAAAGCAGCTACATTTTGCTGTTTAGAAAGTCTTCCATGAGGTTTTGAGGATCAGATCTTTCCAGCCTTTGCACTTATTCTTCTAAAACTTTGCAGCTTCCTTGAACAGAGTGCTGAGTGTGCCATTTTCATTTTAAACTACAGGAATACCTCAGATAACAAATGCCCCTGATAACAAATTTTTTTAGATAATAAATTGCAATTTCCAGGTATAGGGATGCCTCAGATAACAAATTTCCCTATGGATAACAAATTTTCCCTATGGGCTGCCTCAGATAACAAATTTCCATCATGCATTGGTAAAAAAGAGTTATCCCGGGCTGCATCGCATCTGTACTTTTAAAGTGCACTTTATAAAAAGTCTTGAGAAAAAAACACAGGTGTCTCTGCCTTTTTCCTAGGCTCTGGAACAGATTAATTGGTTTCCCATTCATTCCTAAGGGAAATCGTGTTTTGAATAACAATTTTTTTTCAGATAATGAATTGCCTTGGAGAACGAATTAAATTTGTTGTCCAAGGTACTACTATATAAGGAAAAGAGCTAAGCCAAGCGGTCTCCTACACCAATCTGTCAGTGATTTTGCAGTCACAATCCCCTCTTAATGGGGTACTTGACCTTTTGGATTTTTAGATTTTGATGGTCAATAGTAGAGATGGGCACGACCAGGAAATTTTTTTTTCGAGTTGTCGTTTTTCGGGACGGGTCCATTTCGGCTCGTTTCCGTTTTTCGTGAAATTTTTCAAAAATTTGTCGTTTTGTTGTGTCGTTTGTCGTTTGTCGTTACCGCCGTGATTTAACGCGACTTGACTTCCAGTTCCCAGAGCATGGGGTTAGGGGGTAAGGGCTAGGCTTAGGGTAACGGTTAAGGTTAGGGTGGGTTAGTGGGCTGTACCTCTGGGTGCCTCTGGCCCACTAAGAACACAGTGTACCGGCGTATGGGTTAGGGTTAGGGTTAGGATTAGGATTAGGATTAGGGTTGGTGGGCTTTTAATGCCCTCTCTGGTACATCTGGAAGTCTCAGCAAAACCTGGCCATGCGATTGGTGGAATGGCTCCAAAAATTTGCATGGTCCCATCCCATGGCCAGCCCATCACGGCGTGTGCGCAGGTGTAAAAAAATAAAAATAAAATAAAATAAGATCAATGGAAACGTTTTGTTGCAAGAAAAACCCACTGCTGCTACTATAAAAATTAGGCAGTTAAAATACCTAATTTTCACATGTTTCTGTGGTGCTTGGTGCGTTTTTGGACCACGATTTCAAAAAAAATATTGCGGTCGCCATTTTGGATCCCCCCGCACCGCATGGCAAATGGAGACGCTGAGGATGCCCCCTCCCAGCCTGGTACCAGCAGCCCAGGACAGGAGGGGGGGAAGGCTGGAGTGGGGACCCCCCCAGAAACCACCCCTCTGGTAGGTGCCCTCAGACAGGCATATTTTCGCCTGCTTTTTTGGCTGGGAATCGGTTTTTTTTTTTAATTTTTAAAACTTTTTTTCTGTGCCGCTTGGCATCGCACGATCGCTGCAATGCCAGGAACGACAACGACAAATCAGACCCAATTTTTCTTTTGTTGGTTTGAGTTCGAGTTCTGGGGGAGTAATTGTCGTTACCGTTTCCGTTGCGTAACGGAAACGAGTAACGGAAACGGAAACGAGAATTTTGTCAAGTTGTGCCCATGTCTAGTCAGTAGGATGAATGAACCCCTGAATTTCCAAAACTTGTAGACTTATACCAAGAAAGTCAAGCCAAAGCAGACCCTTTTCTAACAAAGGGTGGTGGACTCTCCTTCTTTGGAGGTTTTTAAGCAGACGCTGGATGGCCATCTGTCGGAAATACTGTGATGGGGGTTCCTGCATTGCTGGGGGTTGGACTGGATGGCCCCTGAGGTCTCTTCCAACTCTATGATTCTATGATTCTATGAACATGCCATGTAGGGTCTACCCCAATCCCTGTAGGCAGGCACACTTCCCTATTGCATAATACTCAAAACCAGTGCACTATGAATTTCCTAAGAGCTTTCCTTGCTCTATCCTTCTTTCCATTTTCTCTGGCTCTGTTCTTGTTTCTGTTTTCTAGCACAGATGAGAATGGTGGTAGCCCTGTATGTTGTTTGTCATGTGTACACATTTTCCATATCTTGGGAAAGTGTTTGAAAACTTAGTGGGTTCAGGATGCTGCAGACGGACTCCTAACTGGAGCTAGTCTAGAGAACAGAAATCCCCTTGTTACAACAGTTTCGCTGGCTACCAGTCAATTTCCAAGCACAGTGCTTTGACCTGTTCAGCCCTAAATGAGTTGGACCCAACCTCTCTAAAAAACCACAAACCTCTCAGTTTTTAAGATCTTCAGATGAGATCTCTCTCTCAGGCATACTGCTCCCACTCACATCTTTTAAAAGACAGACTAAGAGGGAAGACAGTCTTTTCAGGCAAGCCTTCAGTATCTCATTGCTGAAGAAGAGTTTTAACAGGGGAAATATATTTTGCCTCTCTAAATATGCTTTTAAATCAACTAGAATCCCACTAAGGAATCTGCTCTTTCCTAACTAGCTTTGGGAAAACAGGAATGGTAAAGCTGATGTAGTCTAGCGTCAGCCTAGGAGGCTTGGATTCCAGTGGATAGTACTCACTGAAGACCATACAATCATACAGTTGGAAGAGACCTCAAGGGCCATCTAGTCCAACCCCCTGCCATGCAGGAACCCCCATCACAGGATGCGTAACAAATGGCCATCCAGCCTCTGCTTAAAAACCTCCAAAGAAGGAGACTCCACCACTCTCCGTGGCAGCATATTCTACTACCGAACAGCTCTAACTGTCACGAAGTTCTTCCCAATGTTCAAATGGAATCTTTTTTTCTGAAGTTTGAGACCATTGCCCCGAGTCCTAGTCTCTGAAGCCATGGAAAATAAACCAGTTCCTTCCTCAATGTGACATCTTTTCCGATATGTAAACATACCTATCATATCCCCTCTCAGTCTTCTTTTTGTAAGGCTAAACATTCCCAGCTCCCTAAGCCACTCCTCGTAAGACATCTCTTCCAGACCCTCAATCATCTTGGTCTACTAAAGCAACTCCTTAAGTACATCACACACCTTGGAAACCCTAAGCGGGTCACCCTAAGTCAGAATTGCCAACAATACATAAAATATGCAGAGAAATACACAAGAAAATAATGTCCTAAGCCAGTAGAGCGCTACCATTGAATTCTCAAATGTTTCTTGGGATTCTAAAAGCTTCTGCCAACATAGCCTGAGTCCCAGAGATTCTGGAAGCTGTAGTTCAAAATATCTGGAGAACCAGCAGCTGAGAATTACTATCCTAAAATAGCCTTCCTTAGTCTGATGCATTCTAGCTGTGTTGGATCAGGCACCCCATAATCCTACAATCAACTGTGATTTTTCAAAATTCTTGTTAGATCTTGAATTGTGCCGTTAAATCACATCAAATGCAGAAAAACATGCTACCTGGGTATTCTGGGAGTTGCAGCCCATAAACTGTTGATTGTTGCCTTTCCAAATCCTTTGCAACACAAGGAAAAAAGCATTTATTTTATTTTTATTTCACAATTACAGACAAAGCTTTCCTGCCATCTGGCCAATGCATTTATCCTTTGTTATCACACCCTGGCTATCATTAGACTTTCAAGTTCAATGGAAGTTAAAATTCTTCTTTTGAATCCAGTTGTTTAAATGGGTGGCAGATATAAGCACTCGTGGAGAGGAAATGGATGGGCAGAGGACTGGGAAAGAAGTGTTGAGGATGAGACAACTATCTACTATGCCAGCATTCAACCATGGTCTCTTTTTTGGATGAAAATTTATACAGTAATGAGTTAGAAAGTATACTTTTTTAAGGGCTTGGACAAGATGGAATTCTGTCTGTATATATACTGGCAGTATCAAACTGCTGGAGAATGCAAGGCAAAAACATTCAATATTTGAAAGTAGATTGGGAAAGCACAGATTTATCAAAAGCAAAAGCACATAATGGTGTTCTCTTGCCTTCCTGGTGCTCTTATCCTTTCCTCTCGACCATAACAGCAAACTCAGCTTTTGAGTGCTGAGCAGAGATGAAGATGAATTTTTTAAAAAATGGTAATCCACCATGATGCATGATTCATCAGGGCTGGTAAATGGACAAATTAACCCATTTTCAGTGATGAATTGAGGAATCAATAAATTGATATGTCCGCCTTTAGAATGCTCCAAAAAGAACTCCTTAGCAGCTAGAGGCCCCATATTTGCAGTGATGCTTCCTCTGACTCTCCTCCACAATCGCTGAATGTTTGGTGAGGATTAAGGTTCAGACATTTGAGCTATGCACCCCCAAACAGGTCACTCCCAGGAACACCCCCGCCCCCACATCTAGAGAAACAGAATTTGCAGACAGGCCTCTCCCAACGCTCCTCTAAAAGCTCTCTAAAGTTTGTTGAAGATCAGGTTTCAGACATCTGAGTTATAAATATACACCCACAAAGTGGGGCCCACTAGAAAATTGTCCTTTGTAAACTGGGTTGGAGAAATCCGGTCTTCACCAAACTTGAAGAGATTGTCGAAAAGAGCCAGAGGAAGGTTGTTTGCAAGTTTGGAGTCTCTAGGTGCCTGGGAAGAACTTTCCTTGGGGATCTTATTTGGAGGTGCAAAACTCAGACATAATAACTCCAATCTCCACCAAACTTGGAAGGACTGTAGAGGAGAATCATGGGGTGAGTTCTTCCACATTTAGTGCATTTAGGTACCAATTTATATCTTAATGAATTCATGAATAAAAAATACACTGAATTCAACAATTCATATTTGTTATGATGAATGCAAATAGATGAATTTTGACAAATCGTCCAAATGCATCAGAAAATGGGATTCATTTTTTTTAATTCATCCCCAACAACAACACAACTTTTGGAACAGAAGCTTAGTTTATGTTTCATTAAAGCCAGAAAATGCTTAGTGAGAAAAGAATACCAAATGTTTCGAAAGAGAATCTATATGTGTCAGATGGAAGAAAAGCCAACAAAGCATCTTTAAGACTAACATGTTTTGTTATGGATGATTTCTGTGTGCTGTGAGTTACATCTTTTTTCATCTAAAGAAGTGCCCTGCAGTCTATGAAAGCTCAGGTCAAATAAAACCTGTTACCCATGAAGGTGCCTCACGTTTATTATTCAAACAGCATATTGGGTGCCTGCTGCTTGGTTCTGGTGATAAAAAAAAATGGTTGCTGCATCTTGTGTATCGTGGACTACAATTTCCATCAGCCCATGGTGAGCAGTGCCAGCGGTGAGTGTTTGGTTTAGCTGATTTCCATTTGGGGTCTACTAATTTGCAGTAGGCTGCTCAGAGCAAAGAATGTGGTGGCCTCACCTTTCATGGCACTCTTCCTTTTCTTCCTTTTCCTGTATTATATTTAAAGAGCTTCCCAAGATAGAATAAATAGAAACATACTCTGGACATGCAGAGGCATATATGTAATTATAACTCAGTAAGCCAATAGTCAACACACTATACCGAGCCATCAGTAGAAGCAAGAATTGTTCTTGGCAAAGAGCAGGACAAGAAGGTAGAAAGTTTATGGATAAGGAAGAGAATTGTTTGTACATGCGAGAGAGGTAGATCCAGACAAGCTTACCTACAAAGAGGGAGAAATGTTCATTCAGGAAAATAAATTATACAATTGCTGAAATGATGGACTCCGGTATGTTAGAATGCCCAGTATAAACCCAGTGCATGGATTTCCTTGTCTTTTCTTTCCTTCTTATGAATCTGTTTAAGCAAACAGATCTATTGCATCTGTTCATGCATGTGATTCTTTAAACCCATACAGAAAAGACACTAAGAAACTGCCTGGCTTTTCCCCCATCCGGCCAAGGACCTTACATCTAAGAAGTAACTCCTGGCAAATCGATCTTTTGCCATGTTATAACCTATTGGTGCTGCTCTGAGGAAGAGGGTTTAACCCTCGAAATATTAGCAATGTTTTTGTTAATATTCTAGTAGCCTAAAAGTATCACCTGTTCCACAATTGTATTTGGTTTTTGTGATGGCTATGCGGCTCCTCAACTTGTTTTGCTTCAACTGGAAATACCGAGATCCCAGGAATGAGACACACACACGCGCGCCCATACGTGCCAAGGAAGAGGCAAATGGACCATCAACGGAGACATGACAAGACTGCAAGACTGTGTAATCTCTTTCCCTTTTATTTGATCCAATTGGCTACACCGAGTGGACTTTTCAAAATTTTAGCCCAATCCACAAATGAAATGCATGGGCCTTCTGCACCAACTCCCCTCCCCCTTTGCTGGCAAGGCAGGGGCCATTGGCTTCAATAAGCCACATTGAGGAGAGGTGAGAGAGTGTGTGCGTGAGCTGTGACATGTCTTTGGAAGGGCTGGGACAATAAAACATATCCCTCCCTTCATTTTGGATGCAGCCTAAGAACATCCAAGCCTCAAGTAGGAAACCCTCCCTTTTATAAGTTCCTCCCTCCCTTAAAAAAAAAAAACAGCTAAGGGTGAGCAAAGCCTTTAAAACACACACAAGAGGAAGCAGCCAGCACACACTCAAGGAACAGTGAGCAAAGATTTTTCTTTTTTATTATTATTTTCAATAGCTAAGGGTGGTAAAAGCCTCACTAACAGTTTACAGCAAGGCAATCAAGAGGAAGAAGCTTTGTTTACAGCTTATTAGATGTTTCCATTTTAACTGTACTACCTGTCCGCCTATAAATACAGCTGTAAACAAGGTTTTATCTCTTTCCCTGTCTGGCCAGTTAATGCAAGAAGATATATATAACTCTAAACCCCAAACCGATCATTAGCACATTTATGCATCCAAGGCAAGATATAGGAACAGATATTCCATGAAGACCTCTTACTTTTCATTCTGGTGGCAACTCAAGTGGTGATAAGTAAGAATGAGTATGAACTGGAAAAACTGTGGCTTAGGATGGTTTGTAGTGTGTTGCAAAACTACAAACTACCACAAAGCCCTGGGAGTGGGTGGGTGGAATAAAACCAGTTTGCTAATTTTTTGTTTGTTTATGTTTGTGGAAGGTGGGTCCAACCTGCTCCTGCCATCACTGCCAGTGCCACAGGCACATGTTCAGGCAGGGGCCATCTTGTAGCACAGAAGCCAGGCCTGCTGCCTGAGAGGAAGGCAGCCATGGCAATGGTGGAAGTAGACAGGCAGAAGTGATAGGCACAGTATGAAGGAGGTGTGTGGAATCCCCTTTTGCACCACAAAACAAAAACTTAAAATTTAAGAAAATTACAAACTGATTTCAAATTAATTTTATTAATTTTATGTCTCAACAAATAATAAATTATTCTATACCCCAGAGCAGAATGAATAATAAAATTATTCTATACCCCAGAGCAGAGAGATAACTACTAGTTCCCTGAGCTCCTTGCCCTCTGAAGATGCTGGCCACAGAAACTGGTGAACGTCATCATACGTAGAAGGTTTCTGGAGTGAGTTAGAGGAAGCTTCTCTACAAATAGTAAGTTTGTATTTATAGACTTTGTGATTGCATTGACACTATGTTTTCAATGTTAGTTTCCCTTACTCATAACTTTACATGGAATTTTACTCTCTTTTTAACTGCTCACATTCTCTGGTAGCTTTAATGTAATGATGTCTTTTGATGTTGTATGATGTCCCTCAGTTGCCTGTTCTCAATACATGAATATGTCTTAATTGTATTGGACTATATATTATCCCTCATTACTGTAAGCTGCCTTTGGTCCTTTTCAAGGAGAAAGGTGGGTAAAAATACATAAATAATAAACCAACCAGCAATTCTAAACAATTGTTTTTTCTTGTTGTTGTTGCTGCTGCTGCTGTATGGTTATTGTCAGAACCTCTTGAATTTCTCCTGGAAAGCCTCACAAAACGTGTTGTCATAATTGTCACTCAGCAAAGACGCAAACATCCTTTTCGAGCTGCAGGAGGAAATAATTTACTTATCCCCTGTTTAAAAAACTGGAAGTGCCAACTTAATGAACCTTGACTCTTCCCTCTCCCTCTTTCCAGGCAGAAAATGCAGGTGGAACACGAGAAAGCCTTGCTTGCTTTCACAGAGGCATGTAAAAGTACCAGCGGCAAAGGAAAAAGGTGTGGTACAGCTCCGTAGAATGCCATGTGTCAAGACAAACAAATGCAGTCAGAGGCCACACACATTCCAGAATCTGAAGTTTTATATTCCTCGGAAAGCAAACTCAAACCTGTATTTGAATCTTCCTGAACTTCACTCCTCATTACTATTGCCAAATACAACACATGCTGCGTCCTAGCTAAGAGCGACATATCCCAGAAAAGGGAACGTGTTTCACCAAATCATCCTCATAATATGCCGTTATGGCTATCTTTTTCAGGGTTTTCAATGTACAGAATATTCAGAAGTGTTTTACCACTCCCTTCTTCTGGGGGAGGGGGCCATCCTGGGACAGTGCAGAAATAGGAGTGCTAAAAATGATATGGATTACTCTAAAGTTAGTTTCATATGTTAATTTAGGAAGACTGTCCTCTCTAAAGGAGAACACATGGACTCTTAGTCCCAGGTTGAAGTCTACATTTTTCTCAGAACTTGGGAAAATTACATTGTTGGGTCTATGGCACTTCCAGAATTGTCTGCCGCTTCCTTCCGTTGTCTCACCTCAGGGCCAGATCATACATTACTCTAAGAGGATTAAATACATGGTCCATTTTGTCACATCTGGGTAGCATTGATGGTCCAGTCTGGACAGTGACTCCACTACATCGTTGTTGTTGTTGTTGTTGTTGTTGTTTTAGCAGTCAGGACTTCAGTAGTCCTAAACCAAACTGGGCTATCAACAGTTTTTCTCACCCTAACCCCTGAAAGTGATACCTTTCTTCAATGTCAGTGCCAATTACAGAAAGTAAAGACTCATCTCTTAATAACACTGCTGAGGGTACAAAAAAGTAAAAATCCCTTCTTCAATTCCCAATCTGGACGTTATCTTGCCAGGTCTCAGGTTTTGCCCCTGATGTTCTATTCCTTTTCCTGCCTCTTTTTTTTTAACCTCAGTCAGGGCTCAGTTTTAGCAATGTCAGGGTCCCGAGTCCCTTGGAAATATTAGTTAGGTTATTATGACAGTGTCAGTGTTCTGAATGTTTTATGCAACCACTCAGTGAAGTAAATAATGAAGCCAGCAAGTTAAGAAATTAATAAGTTAATATGTTTGCTTTCTAATATGAAGATTTTGTAAGTAAAAGAGGCACATTTTATTCTGTCATGAACTATTGCATAAATTGTAATTACAGTTTCTACCAAACTACAGATTCCAGGATTCCATTAGATGGAGCCATGATAGTTAAACTGGCATCAGACTACTTGAGATGGAGCAGATAATGATGTTTTAAGTGGGTCAAGTATGCACACCTCTGTGCCCCACTCCACCCCTTTCAGTCCTAGCACAAAATATCAAATTATTTAAAAAAGAAACACACATGTCATTTCCTTAGACCAGGCTTGCACAAAGTCCGGGGGCCAAATCCGGCCCATCAGGCCATTCTGAGTGGCCCGCGGCTGGCTGGCCTGCCCCTCCCTCCCCCTCCTTCACTTATGGGTCAGTGGGTGGGGCTTTCAGTGGGATGGCAGTGTCGGGGAGCAACCGGCCCCTGACACATTCTCAGCCACCAAATCTGGCCCTCCTTACAAAAAGTTTGGGTACCCCTGCCTTAGACACTCAATTATAAGTCAGGCTGAGGAGAAGGGAAAGGAAGGTTTATAGCAATGTGAATGCCAGAAGGCCCTTGCCTCTGTCAAGGTAATATGACTGTCATCTCTTACCAGGATAGCATTACTGGTGCCTACTGCAAAGCCAAGTGCTTCTGGGAGGGATTAATGAAAGGTGAACTAGTAGTGTCAAAGTGTTATAACTGTCTAGTCTAGATATGCTCCTAAGGCATGGGCAGCAATTTTGATTTGACTGAGAGGACACACATTTATTAATTTATATATATATATTTTCTTTTAGAGTATTTTTACCCTGACTTTCTCCTTGAAAAAGGACCCAAGGCAGCTTATAGTAATGAGGGATAATATACAGTCCAGTACAATTAAGACATGTTCAAGTATTTGAGAAGAAAGGATTGAGGGACATCTTACAGCATTAATAATTTCATTTGGGAATAACACCAAATGTCTCTGAATCAGCCTGGGGTGCCTTGGGATGTGCCCTGGCACATACAATTTATGCTGAGACAAGTGCTCCTCATGTGTCACTTTCAAACAAGGATGATTCTACCATAAGGCAGAGTTAAGAAATGTGCCTCAGGACGGCACCTTTGGATATCAACAACGTGCAGAAAATAGTTATTTGCTTTATTATCATTGGCCTGGATCCAGCTGAGAGAAGCAGGGTGAAATGACGCTGGGGCTTAACCTCTGAATAAAACTTCAGTGGCTAGGCTTGTCCTGTTATGTCCATTTTTAAAAATTTCTTTCTTATTCATCATGTTCTGATTCCGATCCCTTCCCCTTCCTTTGGGAGATAGTTCCTTTGCTTTTATATTAGAATATTGAGTGACATCATCATTCACTTCCCACAATTTGGGTTTATTTCATTCTAATAATGGAGTAATTTTCCAAGCCCAGGGCTTCCTGACATTTCCTTCTAATATGAAGACCAGACGTTTGTGCAACTCTGTAAAACCCATCTGTCTGAAATTTCAGAACTTGTAGAATAAACCAATGGATTTGGATATGTTCTGCTTTCCTTCCTCAGACTTTTTCAGGTGTGCTTTGAAAAAATATACATGCAGGAATATAGGAAGACATTTTTAATTAAGTGGGATGATCAGTTCCTTCAATATTGATGGTACTGACTGGCCTCTGTCTGGGATCCCAGAATCTATTTTTACTGCTATTTTTATGACATCAAAACTGGAAATAAACAACTTGGATGAACAAAGCAATCACCTCATAAGACATTCTGAGAGAGGCCTCTTACCAGAAACTCAATGTGGCTTCTGTAAAAAATTAGGGACAGCTGACACAATCTTTGCCATTTGACAGCTACAAGAAGAGTTTCAAGAGCAACATGTTAACCCCTTTCCAACATTCATCATCATCATCATCATCATCATCATCATCATCATCATCATCATCATCATCATCATCATCATCATCATCATCATCATCATCA
>JAHTLZ010000007.1:30810363-30823003 GCA_023846285.1 Phrynocephalus versicolor | reverse complement strand
CATCATCATCATCATCATCATCATCATCATCATCATCATCATCATCACTTTATTTTTATGCCGCCTTTCTCCCCAAAGGGACCTAAGGTAGAGTTGACTAAACCTTTTGATATAGTATACAGAAGAGTGTGCAGGGCCACTAAACAGGACGATGGCCCAGAATAAGAGGGGGAACAGCTCAGGACCAGAACCAGCAGTGTACCTTCAATGGAAGGACAAAGGACACTCATTCCAAAACAATGATATACACATATTAGAGAAGATTGGTGGTTCAAGAGAGGAATCAGGGAAGCCATTCATGCATCTATAGAAAATTCCTCTCTCAACAGAGGTGGGGGCTTAGACACAATCTGTCTCCCATTTATTGTGCTGCCCTTTCATCTATCCCCAGACAAATCACAAGCACTTCACACCTCCAACAGGAAGACTGCTAATGACCCATACTTAATGGGTGTTGGGAAGGGCTGCATAGATGTGACTTTCAGGTACCCCGAGTCATTGTCCATCTAATGAGCCTATTCAGACCAGGGTGAGGTGAAACCGAGGTGGAGGTCTCTTTCTAGTCTTCCTCAAACTGGAGAAGCTACTTGGCTGAGTAGTAAAATGTTTTTCAATTCCACAAAAAAAAGAAGAAGCTTCCAATCAACATATGCAGAGAAGTTATATGGGAAAATAATGAAGAAATTTGGATATCCAGAGAAATTCCTGCATCTTTTGAGAATTCCATGGTGCTAGTCAAGTTTGTGTCCTCAAAAGGAGCATCCTAACTAATTATTTCCTCATTACAAATGGTGTAAAATAAGCCTGTGTTCTTGTTCCAACTCTTTTCGATCCTACATTTTCTTTGATGCCTGATTGGGAAGCTTATGAGGAAAAAAATGGGGGTCGTGACATTCAGTATTGCACAGATGGAAAGCTGTTCATCCTGTAGGCTCTTTGCCTGTTACAAGTCTGGCCTGAAGATCAGTACTGATTAGAGAATGGTGATACACAAACCTGACTGAAGTGTACCGTTTGAGAACCAGTTTTGAAGGAATACAAGCACCCTCTTACTTCATTGGGTAAGCTCTCTTATCTTGCCAGCATTATCTCTTGCTGCATCCTTCTGCTTTTTTAGAGGGGAGACGTGATAATATCCCTGTTTCGGACAGACTTTGCCCTTGTGGCTCAGGTGAAGGCGATGACGTGCCCCATTACTTGCTCAGATGCCCCCTTCACGAACAACCCAGAGGTAAATTCCTTGGTGGGATTATTAGTTCACTAGCCGACAGGTCCCCTGGAGCCCAACTTAGTATGCTACTTGTCGGCACAGACAGGTTTGTCACACAGCAAGTTGCAAAGTTTGCGCTGGTAGCTATGAAAATCCGGGTCAACCTCTAACTTTGGGAGGACTATACTGCTCTGCAAGTGTCACATGGTTTTTAAAGTTTTAATTATATTTGTCGCAGATGTAACTTTGTAAGTTTTTTTTCTTTCTGTTAATCAAGATTGCGATGACCAATGGTTTTTAGTAATAAACTATTACCTACCTACCTACCTTATTCGTGATGAAGACACCTCACAAATCTCTAAATCCAGCACTACCCTCAGACTATTTCAGTCACCTGAGTAGAATTGATGTGGGATCAATTTTTTAAAAGATAAAGATATTCGAAGCTATTGTTTTGCTCTCTACTTCATGGAGCAGGGGCATGGATTACTTGTCAATGCCATGCAAGAAAGCTCAATCGTTTTCATTTTACCTGTCTTCAGAGAAAACTCAGCATCAAATGGCAAGTTAAAACAAACACCGATAAAAACATTGTACAGCCTGAAATGACACCACTTCAGTCAGGATGAATGAAATGGCCAATTCCCCCCCGCCCAGCATGCTCAATGGTCATCTCCCAAAATGCATCTTCTATGGAAAGTGTGTTGCAAGCACTTGATTGCATGGCAGACAAAAGAATTGATTCAAGGACACACTGAAGAAATACTGGAATAATTTCATATTGACTATGTCTGTTGGGAAGCTCTCCCTCAAAACTACAGCGCCTGGTGAATACTTTCAAAGAAGAGGCTAAAGGATTTGAAATAAATAGAATCAAGAATGCACAAAGGAAGACTGAAGTGAGGAAAGCAAGGACGTAACTTCTTAACAGCCACCAAGTCCGGGATCAGCTAACTTGCCCCTGACCTCCCCCATTTTTGCATCTTCTAGGCTCCTCTTGGGTTAGTCAGTCACCTGTGTATCCATTAATACTGCGTAATTTAAACTAATGAATTTGATGGAAATGGCCATCTTCAAAAACAAAGGATGAACTACTACGTGCTACAATCCAGCAGTTTAACAGACTAGCATACTTTATTTGGCATAAGCATTGTGGATGGCACCTCGCTTCTTCAGACAAATAGATTATAGCTTCAGTGGACAGACATGTATGCATTATTGTACATGTGCCCTCAGAAAGTATACTGCGGTCTGGGGAACCCAATGCAGCAGATTTACGGGCCACACAGAAAGATGGGTAGGACAGGGGAAGAGACAGAGAGGGATGAAATGTACACAGAGTGATGCTAAGATGGTGTTGGCTTTGGGCTGAACTATCTCAGCCTAATTTTCTTGTCATACGTATCTCACTTAATCATGAATTCAGTTGCTAAGCTGCTAATTGGAAACAGCCTTAGGGTGTATATCCTGTTATGTTTTGGGGGGGGGGATCCCACTGACTAGCCATTCATTCCTAAGCACAGTCGAAACTGCTCATGCTTACCTTTAAAGCTTTGTTTGGCTTTAAAGATTGCCTTTTCCTAGTCATATGGAACTGTGCATTGAAATCAGCGCTGGTGGCCCTTTCAAAGCCTGCATCTGTCAAAGCTGTGAGGATTGGGAACAGGTTGGTTCCGCTCCCTGCAATATCAGTTGCATCATCCTCCACAGATGGAGGGAAATGGATAGAAGAGGCTGTTTTATGAGGGGAGCTTTTCCATGCAATCAGGGGCAGTTTAAAAAAACAGTATTTCCAACTGAATGGAAAGTACGGTTGTAATCACAAATCCTCAAATGCTTTACCTCTTAAGGTAGACTGCCATGGAACAGTAGGCTTGGGAGAGGAGGGGGTGGATTGTCTACAATTTGAAAAAGCGGCATTCTATAAAACGGGAATAAGTATTGAAAAATATGGTAACAGTTGCTGTTTTGCAAAACAAAACAAAACAGTACCATTCAATGGATGAGTTTTTGATCAATTGGCCTTACTTTTCTGATCAGATAACTTGTCCTTTTTTCTTTTTTTTCTTTTTTTTTTTACATTCTTGTGTGTGCTTACCTTCACAAGGGGAAAAGACACTAGCACAAAGAGAGTTTTCTTCAAATTATAGTTTGTGAAAATGGTGGGAACCATGAGCAACCACCTACTCATCATTTGCTGTCCCCGTCTCACAACAGAGCAGAGATCTCCTGAAGGGGCCTAAGTTGTACTCTGAAGCCATTCTCATCTAATTATTCACAATCCTTCATATTCCTTCCCATTCCTTCCTAATCTCAGCAGAGACTTTCTGCGTACAGAAAATATCCTGTATGGCTGTCGGGGGGGGGGGGGACCCTTATTCACCTTTTCCATATCTGAGTCAGCTAAATGTGTGAAGAGGGAGGGGACCTGTCTGGCTCTCCTCCATCCTCTGTTTGCTCCAAAAGAAGGAAAGGTCTGACAAGGAGAAGCTTGTCAACCCATGAAGACTTTCTAGCACAAGCCAGAACCTTGATTTCTTCGTGTTCTGGCTCATGTGAAAAGCTACCACAGATTGATAAATCTCCCCTCTTCCAACCTGTCGCTTCACTTGAGCAAAGCAATAGCAGATGGGTCCAGGCCAGCTGGTTCTCCCTCATTGTCCATTTAGCCCATTGGATACAGAATGACCTAACATGGCTGCTATTTCCCTCAATAGGTGGAAGTGATGGTGATAACAATGGAAGGGATAAGAATTGCCCTCCTGTCTCTCTTCAGATAGTTACCCTATTCAAGCTTTAGAATAGGCATGTCCAAACTTTGGCCCTCCTGATGTTTTGGGCCACAACTCCCAGAATTCTAAACTTAGATTGCCAATGACAAAGGACTGTGGGAGTTGTGGTCCAAGACATCTAGAGGGCCAAAGTTTGGACTTGCCTGCTTTAGTATATCCGAATGGGGCTTTAAAACAGTGATATTGCAGCAAAAGAGAATGACCATGGACTTATCTAGATGGAGGTAGTAATGCTGATTTTCTCTTTTATCCCAGTGATGACATGATACAAGGCTCTTTTTCATGAGTTCCATGCCTTTCCTCCTTCCTCTCTTTCTTTTTCAAAATGTATGTGGGAGGTTGGTATTACAGTATTTTGTTCCAGGATTTGTTCTTGGGACAGAGCTTAATGCCATGGCAGTTCCTACGGAGAATTCATTTACTGTATGTGTGGTATATTCTCGCAGTAAGAAGCCTATAATCAGTTCTCCAATTACTTTTTTATGATGGATCACAACAAAAACAAAGAAACAAATCCTCCAGAACCAAAGCTGCACTGAGAAACTGGATTTGTAAGCCTAATGAAGCATTGTTCAAAGCCATGTTGATTGTAGTGCATTAAAGACAACAATACCAAGAAGGTTTGTTCCCTTGCAGGATGAACCTCTACTTCTTCATGTGCCATGTCCTCGTAGAACATTGGCTATCAGTAGCCTGAACTGGTTTCTATCTAAGGCTATTCTAAAACAGCAATTGTGCTCACTGCGGACCACTGCCTTAAGTTCTTAAGCCAGAATGTTCTTCTACACCCCAGGCCATGCTTCCCCTTCTATTTTTCCTTGAAGGATAACCTGCAGCGGATGGCATTTCTAATTGCGCATTATGTGTCTGAAATATTGCAATGTTCTTCTCTTTACAATATTGAGGATTTCTAACTTGTTATTCATGTGCTGTAATACAGCCACATTAGTGACTCTAGCTGTCCAAGGCATCCTCAGAATTCTTCTGTATGTCTGTCCATAATTAAATTGCTTCCAGCTTCCTGCATAATGTGTCTATAAGGGCCCAAGTTTCAACACCATAGAGAAGTATGCTGAATACATAGGATCAACGTATTCGAGTATGAACATCTACTGACCATACTAATTTGCTGTGGAACTTGCGCCTGTCTTGTCAAGGCCTAATACAACTCCTTGAAGTAAAACTGCACATAACCCTATCATTTTCAACTCACTAACTCCAATGTTGTAAAATGCTTAATGTGCCTATATTATCTGGAGGTTGGAAATGTTAAGTTAGTCCTACAGAGAGAAAGTGTGTTTATGGAAGCATGCTATTTTTACTTTACATTTCAACCGTTCATTTCAACATGAAACATTTGCAATGACATTCTATACACTTCCGCAGGATTGATAGAGCTATACAGTACATTCAAATGCTAATGTGCAGATGGGATGATATAAAGATGCATGACTTCCTGTCACATGAGTGTCTTATTGTGTTAATAATAAGCATTAAGCATTAATTTCGGAATATCCAGAAGATGTTATTAGAAGGATGGCATCTTTTCTGAAGTTGAAAGCAAACACTCAAAATCAGGTCTCAGGATTGCCAATAATTTCTTTGCTGGATTCCAGGTTGAACCCCAAATTAAATATAAATCCTAGAGCTTCAGTTGTGTGTAATAAGACAAGGATAAAACCTACCATTAGATTGTGTGAGTTGTCCACCTCAGGCAGCAGATTTGGGATGTCATAAAGAGACAGCGTTCTTCATTCATTCATTCATGCATGCATTCAGTCATCGTCATCATCATCATCATCATCATCATCATCATCATCATCATCGAACTGTAGAACTGGAAAGTACTCTACGGATCATCAAGATCTGCCTCTGTCAAGTTGGTACAGCACGGAATCAAATTTCCAACCTCTAGCTCTGCAGCCCTCCTCCAATACCATTCACCCTGGGATGGGTGTCTCTACCTAAGCACATCCGATCTCTCCTGATTTCAGAAGCTAAGCAGGGTCAGCCCGGGTTATTACTTGGATGGGAGACCACCAGGGAATACCAGGTGCTGTAGGCTCCTGGAGTAGGAACTGGCAAACCACTCCAGTATTCCTGCCAAGAAAACTCCATGGACATGGAGTCACAAAGAGTCGGTCACGACTGTAACGACACAACACATACACACCTGGAGACTGGAAAAGTCTAAAACTTCTTGAAGGCTTCAGTGAAAACTTAGAGGACTGGCAACCCTATTCCTGAGCACAAAGGGCAAAACTCTCAACAAGGAAAATGTAATCAGGAAAATTGTTGTCTTTCTCCAAAGTCTGATTATGCCCTAAAGAAATTAATATAAAGCTAAGAGCTGAAAGGAATACCCAGTTTGATGTAATGTATAGGGTAATGGACTAGGACTCCAGGGACTTTGTTCAAATCCCTGGAAAATCTTGAGGAGGGGTGGAACTGGTAAAACCATTCCTTAAATAGCAAACCTTGAAAGTCCTATCAGGTTTGTTATAAGTTGGTTTGGCTTTGATGGCACCGATCCTACAAGAGTTGAAGGCATCGGGTTCAGTACATGTTCCATATTCATAAATAAGTTTACAGGGAGCCAAGAGGAGCAGCAAAGAGGCTGCCCCTGAAAAGGAAGGAAGGAAAGACAGCTGAAGGAACGTGGAGGTAAAGGAAGGGGGGATAGGCACAAAGTAGAAAGCCACAAGGTGGGGAGGAATAGAAGAAAGTGAGTTTCATATGAGAACCTGCTTGAAGACCTTTAATACTGCACATTATTAATCAAATAGTTAATTTAATTTACTTATTAACAAATTTTCCCACCATAAATTTCTTCCTGCTGCACCCCCATGGGATTTTTGGAAGCCTCACTTTTATTGTGCTTAAAACTTTTGTTTTTGGACTACATTTCTAAAATATAAAATCTGTGCTCTAGAGAACTCCCTAGGGAATGTGACATTTGTTGTATGTGTGTTCCTTAAACTGACAGGAAGCTTATTAAAATACTAATTACAGTCAGCTTCTACTACTGAAACATTTACTAGACCTGGATGTCTACCGCGAGTTGACATGAAAAATGCTCTCCATAGACTTTCCCCCCCTGACAAGCATCTTTTTCACCATGTTCCGTTTCAGCATCATTTGCTATTTGCAAAACAGCTTCTTTCCCCCAGCCAAAGCTAGCGCCTCTTCAGATGTTATTGTTTATATTGCAAATAAATATGACAGCCACTTTAGCTCTTCAAACTGATCGGCGTGGGTTTTATCTTTGAAATCCCATTGGATATTTCTTTAAAACCCTGTGTTAATTGCCGTGCTAGATCTAGTTAGCTCGCTGGGTTTGATCTGGAACACATTTAAATTTATAAGCCAACATAACAGGAAGTTTGCTGTTGCTTGTTCATTAACTAGTATAACAGAAACAACAAAGTAACCACAAGCTCCCCCACAGTCAGAGTTTGTGCAATTTATTTATTTATTTTAATTGCAAGACTTCAAAGCCAGCGTGGTCGGTGGCCATCCTGACTGGGATAACTGGGTATGCAGTCATCCAAAGAAGTAATTCTCCCACATTCTCTTCCCACCCCACCCCCCAAAATAGTAAGGCAAACCTTACTGCAAAGGTTTCTGTAAAGCTGTCTATAAAACAACCTTCATGAGGTGATTGTCAAGAACAACTTGCATGCGTTTCTTCCCCCGTCGCCCTCCTTTTGTCCATGTGATCGGAGACAGAAATAGAACCTGGAGCCTGTTATTGCCACCAGCTAAACAGAGAGCTAATTATGCTGTGTCAACTTGATCAGCTACAATGCACGCTAATTGAGGCTGAGAATAGTATTTGTATTAGGAAAAATAGCTGGCTTTAATTAGACAAATTGTATTTGAGCTGAAGGGACTAGCTGCAGTGTAATGAATGAAAACTCTGTTGCTGAGCCACTGCATGCATTTGTCATGCTCTCTGCTTTTGTGACTCTGGTGAGAAAACCGCTACCCAGAGCGCAGGTGGGCAGGGAATGTACATTTGTTTTTTTGGAAAAACAAACGCAAACCAAAAAGCATGGAGTAGTCTGTAGCAAAGGTTACTAGCTCATACTGTGGCATTAACCATGCCCTGCTTTGTTGGCCATAAGATGTGCTTTGCCTAGCTCATTTGTCGCAATAATATTGCCACAGCTCGGGAGAGTTACAGTTTTGGAATGCACATTCCCAAATGTATCTTGGACAGATTCTGCAAACTTCAGAAAGAAAAAAAAACACCCAACCCCAATATATAACTCCAAATTCCAGGTATTACAAATCATAATATCCAGCATTTGGAAAACTGCATGGTGTCACCCTTTGCTTCTTCTAATATTACAGTGGTACCTTGTATAAAGGAATTAATTCATTCCAAATGAAATTCTCTTAAGCAAATTTTCCTTTATACAAATTTCGCATAGAAATGCATTGAAAACAGAGTAAACCTTAATCACGACCATTTTTATATTGTTCAGATTCGCCCCATAGGCAATTCATTTAAGCAAATTTCCCCTATCTCCAGAATTTTTTATGTTGTACAGATTTTATATTATACAAACCGTTTGTTATACGAGGGTCCACTGTACTTATTTACGAATTTGTAAATTGCATTTCCATTAATAAAGCGACAACCTAGTGCACAGTATTTAATACCAAGAAATCAAAGGACAGAGCAAGCCAGTAAAGTAAACCTTGGAAAAAACAACAACTTGACCCATGTCCAGTGATTGAACAAATTAAACAGTCAGCTTTTCTACAAAGGAATAAAATTGTTCTATGATGGATGTGGATTCAGAAGCATAAAGTCTTATGTTACAAGCACAGAATCATAGAACCATAAAGTTAGAAGGGGCTTATAAGGCCATTGAGTCCAACTGCCTGCTCAGAGCTGGAATCTGAGTGAAATATATGACCAAAAAAAAAAGACACACTGTTTTGTCATTTCGTTACGTAATTAATTACTTCATCACAAAATGAAATGAAAGAAACTGTTTCGGTCCAGTCTGAACCAAACTGCTTTGTTCTGTTTGGGAAACCAAACCAGAAGAACTTCCATGGACTCTTCCCTGGAAGCTCTCCAAACTTGGAGTAGTTTGGGGTTCAGGGGACTGAGTTCTTAAGGTAATTGTAAAAGTGTAAAAGAGGAGGAAGCAGTTACTCACTCTGCTTGAACTGGCAGAAAATTAATTGCTTCCTCCTGTGTAGTGGTAACTTAGTGCTTAATATAATCATAGAGTCATAGAATCATAGAGTTGGGAGAGACCTCAAGGGCCATCCAGTCCAACCCCCTGCCATGCAAGAACACCCATCACAGTATTTCCAACAGGTGGCCATCCAGTCTCTGCTTAAAAACCTCCAAAGGAAGAGACTCCACCACCCTCCATGGCAGCATATTCCACTGCTGAACAGCTCTAACTGTCATGAAGTTCTTCCTAATGTTCAGGAAGCATACTTTCCAGAAAGTATGACACGGGAAGCAGTAGCACAGGGGAAGCTATTAATTCTCCATTCTGATAAACAATGAAACATAACAAAACATTATGGTACTCGGCAGGTATGTGTTGGCATGGAAATGGCAGGGGAGCTTCCTCAAGCTCTTCCCTGTAAGACCCCAAAATTTGGAGAGGTTTGGGTTTCAGGGGGCTAGTTATTCAACTGCAAAGAGAGTCCCCATAGCTAATTGCAAGAGTTTGTACAACACACACCAGCAATACATGGGTTAATTTAAGCAGCTACATGCCGACCAACCCTTAGTGTCATGCTGCCACTGGCAAGGGTCTTTCAATGCCGTGAGTGCCACCAGGGATGTTACATCACCCAAGGCACATTACAGCCGGCTCTTTGTGCCCTCTGCCGCCAGCTGGGACCTTGCGCCATTGCTGCTGCCATCTGCAGATAACTGAGTTTGCTGATGCTGAATGAGCAGATACAGAGGTCCTACTGTACATCATATTGCTAGTTTATATTATAATTCCAAGGTCCTTCTCACTTGTAGTGTTTCTGAACCAACTATCCCTCATCTTGTAACTGTGCATTTGGGTCCCCATCCCCAGTTGCAGAACTCTAAACTTATCCATATTAAATCCCATTCTGTTGTTTTTAGCCCAGTCCTCAAGCTTCTCAATATCTTTTTGAATTTTGTATCAGCCCTATTGGAGACCATAGAGATAAGAAACAGGCTAGAGAGTAACCACCCATCATGATAACCATAGTGCTGCAGCTCTATGGTCATCATGTTGGGTGGTTACTCTTTAGCCTGTTTCTCATCTTTATGGTCTCCAATAGGGCTGATTACGCTCTGTCTTCTAAGAATCAATCATGCAAGGTAATTTTTTTAAAACAGCCAGGAGGGGAAGCCTCCATTGTGGCTCCACCTGGGCCTGGGACCTGAGCCAGGTCTGGAGGCCTCTACAAGGTCTGGAGGCTTCCCTGCATGGAGACCCAGGCAGGGGGTGGGGGTAGCTTATCTTCACATTTTACTCTCCAGCTATGCCTCTCCAGGACTCCAACTGGGTTGGAGATGTACCAGGACCACAGTATGTACGTGTAAATATTTTTTTCCACATATACCTCTAAAAACTAGGTGTGTCCTATGGTCAGGTGCGTCTTATGTACTTCCTTCCAGTTTGAAAACAAGTAATTGATGAGCACTCTCTGGGTATAATCTTTTAACCGTGTATCCTTCTAACAGTTGATCTATCCAGCCCACATCTAGTGAGCTTCCTAATCAGAATATCATGGGGTACTTCATCAAGGGCTTTGTTATATTCAAGGTACATCTATCATCTATCATGTATCATACCATGTATCATCTATCACAGAAGCTACTTAATCAAAAATGAGCTAAAACTAGTCTGGCAGGATTTGTTCCTAACAAATCTGTGTTGGCTTCTAGTTAATACCATAAGCTAAATATATTACATCTTTTAAAATGCTAAATGACAATTTTCATTAAATATTTATTTCTACCTATGTACATTAATAATAATAATAATAATAATAATAATAATAATAATAATTAATAATAATAATAATAATAATAGACTCAGTATCGCATAGTTGGATTATTAAGTGCCTGGATGCCATTGGAATATGTAAAAGTATTAGTGCCCTAATTGAAAATGCGATGAAGAACTGGAAAACGGAACTGTTTGTCAGGGACGAAAGCTATGGATTGGTTAGCATTAGAGATGGGCACAAAATGAACAATTTTTCGTTTCCATTTTCATTTTTTCATTTTGTTACGTAATGAAATGACAAATGAATTTTGTCTCTAAAATGAAACAAAACGAACAGAAACACCAGAAATTTTGTCGTGCGTTTCGTTTTCGTTATGGCAGTACAGTGAACTGCTTTAAATGCTTTAAAAATCACAAAAAAATGAAATAAATGGTAACAAAACAGTAATGAAACAAATGAAAATGAATTTTTTGCAAAAAAAAATTCGCAAAAACCAGAAACGAACTGAAACGGACCCCCTAAACGACAAACGACAAACGAAACGCCATTTTTTTTTATTTGTGCCCATCTCTAGTTAGCATTAAATGAGGCATTTTTCAAGGTGACTCTTTGTCACCTCTGCTATTTACTATTGCCCTGATTCCCCTCTCAATAATTTTGCTGAACACAAATTTAGGGTACCAAACTGCTAAAAATTCAGGGAAAATGTCTCATCTATTGTATATGGATGACTTAAAGTTGTATGGAAAACTGAAATACACTCACTGACCAACACAGCCCAAATTTTCAGTACTGATATTAGTACTGAGTTTGGACTAAACAAATGTGCCACAGTGGCACTAAGAAAAGGAAAAATCATTGAGAGTGAAGGAACTGAAACGCCAAATGGACAAGCTATTAAGTATCATCAGTCTGAAGCCTATAAATATCTGGGCATACTGCAATTAGATAATATCAAGCATGGTCAAGTGAAAAATGTGGTCAGTAAAGAATATATCCAAAAGGTCAAAAAAGTATTAAAAAGTAAGGTGAATGGTGGTAATACCATCAAGGCCATTAATAGCTGGGCCATACCGGTCATCAGGTATTCCGCTGGCATTATAAACTGGACTCAGACAGAGCTAGATATTCTAGATAGGAAAACAAGAAAACTTATGACCATTCACTATGCATTACATCCACGCAGTAATGTTGACAAGCTGTATTTACCTAGAAAATTAGGTGGTAGAGGTCTTCTGCAAGTGAAGCAGACACTTGAAGAAGAGAAGCATGCGTTGGCAGATTATATAAAAAATAGTACAGAGCCAGCATTATTGGAGGTTAAGAACAGGGAGGTATTTAAAGTAAAGCAAACAAAGGGCCAATACAGGAAAACAAAAATGCAAATACAAGCTGATAGCTTGCACAATAAAGCGCTGCATGGGCAGTTCCTCGAAAAAGTCAAAGAAAAAGTAGATGAGGAAAAGATCTGGTTATGGCTCACCAGTGGAACACTGAAAGCAGCTCAAGAGCAAGCTGTCAGAACAAATGCAGTTAAGGCTAGAAGAGAAAAATCAGCTGAGAAGCGTTTGACTAGTGATTGGTAATACAAAAGCCAGTGTAGATAGCTGTGTGGTTAATAATAATAATAATAATAATAATAATAATAATAATAATAATAATA
>JAHTLZ010000007.1:30798548-30810353 GCA_023846285.1 Phrynocephalus versicolor | reverse complement strand
ATAATAATAATAATAATAATAATAATAATAATAATAATAATAATAATGAACAACTGCATTTATGCAGCAACATAATACCAAGAATTCCATTAAATATATGAATTTGACATATGCGCGCACACACATACACACAATTTCATGTACAAACACAAGGGGTAAAAGCAGTTTTTCTGAACAGAAAGCAAGAAAAGGTCCTGTAAAAGTCTGTGACGTTTCTGGAGTGTATGAGAGTGACTGGTTACACCTCCAGGAAATGTAACTTAATATGCCAGGTAGACGCCCTTCACCTGAACCTGGCCTTCTGCATTTCTGAAAACAAAATTCCAACTTTACACAATAAACCAATTTGCTTCTGGTTTTGGATGAAATGGCAACCATCAAATAAAAGAATGACCTTCACAATTCATTCTTTCCCCTACCAACTCAGATCTTACATCAAAATTTGAAATAACTCTTGATTTGAAAATAACTCGCAGGCACATCAGTCAATCAAATAAAAGGACTGCTGCAAAAGGGCCCCAGAGAACTTAGTCACAACAAAGGCAACTATTTTCGGAGAGGTTGCTTGGCAGGCACATAATCTGATAGCAGCTGCAGTCAGGGCCTTTAAAAAGAGTTGCAAACTGACTTTGGAGCCCATCTAGAAAGGATGTCAAAACGGACTTTATCAAGGCAGGTCTTCTTACCTCCTGAGAGAGTCTGAGAGATTCAACTTTAGCTGTCAAATCCATCACAACTATTAAAGGATCTTTAATGAAATTGGCAAAAAAGAACTGAGAGCCCCAAATAAATACAATTTTTGTCTTCTTGTTATTATTATTTAAAATATTTTATCCTGCCTTTCTCCTTAAAAGGACCCAAGGAGGCTTTATTTGTTAGAAACATATTAAAAGCTAAAAATAGTACATTATTCAAAACTTGGGGGGGAGGGGAGAGACAGCTCCAAAGGCCTAACAGTCCCTAATTGGGACTGTTTTGCAAGCCCAAGCCAAACAGGTGGTTGGATGAGTCGGCCCACATGATTGTGGGCATTCACAGGCTTACCTGGGCAATATAAATAGTGCCCGCCTCCGAAGCGTCCCTCTTTGCCACTTTGCACCCCACTGATCCCACCCTTAGTAGTTGTGAGAATGAGATTTTCTGGTTGCTTCGGGGTCGGATGGGAATTTTTGACCATCAGTCCAATTGGCACTGGACTGGTGGTGCGTTTTCACCCATCCCATTTTAATAAGCAGGCTTTTCCTTATTGTTCACAGCTGGCAGGTAGTGCAATTTGTTTGGAGGTGAGTTCATGATATGGTCCCAATTAGAGATGGGCACGAATAAAAAAAATGGCATTTCGTTTGTCGTTTGTCGTTTGGAGGGTCCGTTTCAGTTTGTTTCCTTTTTTGTGAATTTTTGCAAAAAAATTGTTTTCATTTTCGTTTGTTTCATTACCATTTCGTTACCATTTATTTCATTTTTTGTGGGTTTTTTTTAGGATTTTAAGCAATGCACTCATATTGCAGTAACGGAAACGAAACACACGACAAAATTTCCGGTGTTTCTGTTCGTTTCGTTTCATTTTTGAGACAAAATTCGTTTGCCGTTTCGTTACGTAATGAAATGAAAAAATGAAAACGGAAATGAAAAATTGTTCGTTTTGTGCCCATCTGTAGTCCCAATAACGGGAAGAGGGCAGCCTTTAATAGCAAATTAGTTAGATGGTAGTTAAGGTTAATATAAGTTCTAGTTCTTGTCAAATTGCCCCTTGGCTGCCCAATTAAGGAAGGGATATGACAGAATTTGGAATATCTGATGGTGTCAATTTATGGCAGGTACCCAGATTGCACTCACCTAAACTTTAAGTGCTTGGGATTCAGAATTTTGCCGCCCAGAGACCTCTTGGTAGTCGGGCAGCTAAAAAATCTGGTAAATAAATAAAATAAAAATAAAATCGAGGCCAATGTTTAATTGCACTATGATAGGCCCCCTTTTTAATTATGTTTCTTTAACAATTATGTTTAATAAAGTTGTGGCCGAATTTTAAACCCAATCACTTGTCTAGCCTGTTTATTTCGGGTCTGGGGGTGCAACATAATGACATTATATGTAAAATGTTAAGAGAAAGCATTACTAAAAATAGATTTAGAAGCTACAAAATACAGTATAAACCATCGCATTTATTGTCTCGCAGACAGCCACTAAGAAATGGCACTTTGTGAAAAATTAGTGGGTTTTGAATCGCAGTTTGGGCACTCAGTCTCTAAAAGGTTCGCCATCACTATCCTAGACTAATATTAAAAGAGTGAGGGTGGGTTGAATCTTAGTGTGTCTTTCTAAGGAGAAAGGTGAGATAAAACTATTTAAAATAAAGCAACATAACGACTGATCAAGTCTTTTCTCTTTTAAAGAAACCAATTAAATGGTTTATTTGCTGCTGATCTGGTGAAGGGTGTTATTGGCTTCAATTACATTTCTGCAAACATCAGAAAACTTTTAGACTGCAACTCCTAGCATCTACCAGGCAGCAGTGCTCTTAAAATTAACTTTTGTAAGCTTAGCATGTCTAAGCTTTCTGTCTAAGCTTGTTCCTCTTCATGTAAACATATTTGGAAAATGGCTACAATTGGCCCTACTGTTAAATATCTGCAGTTTACATGTGCTGGTAGTTAACCACACAGAGAGTGCATATTACATTAGTGTGTGGTATATAAGTTAAACAAACAAACAAACAAATAATATTGACATGGAATATGTAACAAGTCTTCCATCCTAGCTCTACTAAGGCATGTGTTTTGCTGCCTGCTTTCATAAATAACTAAAAAGTGTTGTGCTGTGGACTGGAAAGATGAAAGATTGTTATGCTAAAGAAATAGGATGGTTGCAAGGTGTATCTTTTCTCCCAGCCCTTTCTGTTGCTGTGGTTTACTAGTCACTAGATTCTGGTATTCATATGGTCTTGTATTCCAATCATTCTCTTCCTGTGCCTTTATTTATACAATTTTATTTATTTATTTATATAACTTATATGCCACTCACTACCTTTATCATTTTTATTTATTTATTTTGCTGAGCCCCAAGTGCCGAAGCTGTAGGGCGGGCTTGGGGCTGGCAAAAAAAAAAGTTTTAAAATCACTCCTCCACCCCCCTTTTAAAACTTTTTTCCAGCCCGAAAACAAAACAAAACAAAACAAAACAAAACAAAACAAAACAAAAACCCACCTTTCCCTCCACCAGATTAGGTGGAGGAAAAGGGGGGATTTAAAAACTTTTTTGCTCCTGAACCCCAAGCACCGATCAGCTGTAGCGTGGGCTTGGGGATGACAAATTAAATTAAATTAAATTAAAAATCGCTCCTTCCCCCCACCACCACCACCCAATGGGGTTGGGGGGGGAGTGATTTTTAAACATTTTAAAAAACAAATGGAAAGATCCCTCTTGTTCCCTTGTGGACAAAGCAAAAGGAAGGGACAAGATGGGAAATGTCTTTGTTTTTGTTTTCCTTTAAAGGGAAGGGCCCAATAGGATTACTTGAGTGTGGTGTGGTCTATTACCCTGAAATCATGTGATCCTGTCATGTGGATGCAAGAATTGCTCCAAGTCATATTCCACACTTTAAAGTGGGCCTATTTAGTACATTCTAGCTTGCTCCATGCAAGGTTTGGGCATGTACAGTAGTTGTATCCTTATTATCTGATTCAGGAGACACTTTGGCTTTCAAGCCTAGGTTGTGGGTCACTAATCAGGGGTTTTAGTGTGATGAAGCACCAGAGACTGGTGATGTAATACCCTTTTGGCACCACATGGGCATTCTGTTCTATATATTGATTGCCTGATCAACAGCATCTGGTTTCTTCTTTTACATTTTGGGGCTAAAATTCAGAGCAAGAGTTGGGCCCTTGTCTTCTCACAAAGGCAAAAAAGGTGGGGAGTTCTTTTCAAAGCCTTGCATTGCTACTTCTGCAACAAGAAGTCTCGCGTGTCATGATGCTGGTAGTCCAATCTCTGTTGTGTTCCAGTGGCATGAAGGTCTGAACGCTGGCACAATAAAAAGCCAGAAGCAAGTGGAGGGACCTGGGGAGAGAGTCTTTGGCCCCTATCCCATGTCCTTTTAAATGCAGATTAAATTTGTAGATAAACCGTGTCCAAAAATGCCGTCCCCATGGCCACTGGGCTTTTTGAAAAAAGAAGAAGAAGAAGAAAGAAAACCTGGTAACGACCCCTTAAGTGAAGTTTCCAAAACTTACCGGAGAGGTAGGGAATTTTTTGCCTCGCTTAAAAAATCCACCTTTTAAAGAGGCAGACGTCGTGGGACAGCACAGATGATCCAATTTTCTGTTTTGTTTTTTTCCTCATAGCGCCCCGGCTGTTCCTGGGGCCGATTGGGTGCTATTTTTCTTTTTCTTTTAACTTTCCCCCACCCCTAGCACCAGTCAGCTGGTTCTCTGGCTGGTCTGGTGCTTTTTTATTTTTATTTTTAAAAATTCCCCCCACCCTCCTAGTGCCAGGCAGCTGGCCAATCAGGCACTTTTTTTTAACTTCCCCCACCCCTAGCGACAGTTAGCTGGTCCTTTTTTAAAATCCTAGCACCACCTGCTGGCCATGGGGCTGAACTGCGCTTTAAAAAACCCCTTTATACGTGGGAACTGCTATCCCACATCTTCAGTCACGTGACGGGAGGAAGAGGAAAAGCTGGACCTTCCGAAGATCAGGATCTTCCCCAGGTGAGATAGTGGCCTTTGCTACCTGCGTGTGGCTCCAACACACAAACACCTTCACACTGAGCCAGTGAGCCCTGGCACCAGCTAGGAATGAGAACCACTGTGACTGCACTTCTAAAAATCAAACTACAGTATCTCTTTTTTTCCTGTGCTGCTACCTTTCAGGGTCATATCTTTGCCTAGAGACCTGAAAAAGCACAAATCCCCTGAAACTCAAGCCAGCCCCGATGAGCAACAATAGTTACACATTATACTACCCCAGGTGTGTGATTCTGGCTCTGTTATCTTTCTTGTACACTTCTGTTAGCACTGCTGCCCTGGCTCTTCATTAAAACATCCGTGGTAAATCTCTCTCCTCAGTCATTCTCCTGATTACACCCTAAATGCCCTGGTTTTGATGTCTTGCCATTCCCTTATCACAGTTTAGTTTCATGTTTCCACTCTCCTCTTCATTTAAGCCTTCTTATAGTTAATATCCAACTTACTTGAACAAACCAGGTGATTTGACTTTTTTTTTTTCTGAGTATAACCAGATGTGAATTTCTGACTAGACACATAGCAGGCAGTGTCGGTTGAGTCTGCAATACTCAGCCCCACTGTCTTCCTAACCATCCCATGGTAAGTAGATTCTTTTTCCACCAGCAGCTATACAACATTGTTGCAAATACTGCACAGCATGGGGAGTTAAGATCCATTAGGTCTGCTTGCAATGAAGACTTGCTTGCAATGAAGATGAAAAGTGGTAGCACTGGCTTGATGAAACAAATCACCACTTTTGCCCTCTTTTTGAGGGTCTCCATGGAAACGGAACCTTTTGTTTCTCAACACTGGTGGGGAGGGAGGGGATAAGTTGGACAAGAGGAAGCCACCCAAAATAACCTTAGTCTGTGCCCCAGTCAAGTTACTTCGTTTCAGTGTACTCATTTGTTCATGCCATTTGAGGAGCCCCCCCCCCTAAAAATGTGCCTGTATTTAATCAAATGGCAAGTCAAGAGAAAAACAGGGGCAGGTCCTTCTCTGTGCCAAAGATTGATTGATTGTAAAGGAATGTCAGCTTGTCCTGGCCTTTTAATATATTGAACATACAAGCCATGACACCATGAGAGTATATACGTATCCCCGGATAAATATTAACTAGCTGACTGTACTGTGTATAACGATTTTCAGTAACATCAAGGGTGTAACGGCAGAAGCAGAAATGGAACAACTACAAAAGTTATAGACATTTGCTTTTAACAGAATAGCAGCTTCCAACGGAATGGAACTAAAGCTTTTTTTTAAAAAAAAGCTGTGAAATGATGGGAGGATGAGATTGAAAACAAATATGTTAGGTGCTACGCTGGCAGTTTATCATGGAGGACAATAAAGCAAACAGCAGGTGGAAATGTCATCAGTATATGGATTGGGGCGGAGAGGGGGAGAGGAAACTACCTTAATATGTTCTATATATCTTCCAGCGTTATGTGCACCAGGTATTACAGCAAGAAATATAGCTACAGCTGCAGTTCTGAAGGATAATGAGAAATATAGTCTAGCATTCTTTGCAACTGAATCATTCAGTCATTCTGGCTTCTGTAATTCCAATAAAGTACTTAAAATAGTATAACTCCTAGATCATATATCCTAAGTCATTGCACTCTTGTGATAGACTACAATTTCCATCCTTCCTAGCTGGCTTTTTGTTACTTCAAGTCCAACAACACTCTCTGTACACTTTTTTACCATTTTTATAGAATGCTGACTAAAACATTACTTATATGTTCAGTGTGATTTGATTTTTTTTTTGAACAAATGCCACAATCCTCACCTCTCCAACAAAGGCCTTTCCATTTCATTCATTTTCTGGACAACTAGAGGTTTAATACTAGAACAACCAGTTGTCATGATAGACAGGGGTACTGGGAGCTGAGATTTAGTGGCACATGGGGATCTGCAAAATGAAGTAATACCGTGTTTCCCTGTCTTATATTTATTTTTTCTCAAGAAGACACGCCAGGGCTTATTTTCAGGGGATGCCTTACTTCTCTTAAGTATGATATGCTTGAATGTCAGCCCTGCACACAACCATAGCCACGCCCATCACTAGGTTTTATAATCAGGGTAGGGCTTATATTTAACAACTGCATAGAAATCCTGCTAGGGCTTATTTTGGGGGGAGGTCTTATTTTCAGGGAAACAGGGTATCTTGCTCGCTTTGCAGTGAGGGTGGGGGAAAACCACCTGACTCATTATCTGCCCCACTCCACAGCACACCAAAAGTACCTCTGAACCGGATCTGTGTGCATTAGGATTCTTGTGCCACCTTGAAGACCAACAGGCTTCATTTGATGCCGTGTCTTCTGGGCCATTGCTCATGTAGTCAGAGGGCTTGCACCAAAGAAATATTTGCCAGCATTTAAGGGTCACAACACAAGCATTTTTTGATTTTGCTGTAATAAATTATTGTATCTCAGCTAGGCAGCGAAGCATTTGCAAAAATTTGAAGACCACTGTGGGCAGTAATTATGTCAAACTGCATCTACAAAGAGACTGAGGGTGTGTTTGGCTCGAAAAATAGCTTGCATGATGGAATAACAGCTTGCCACTTGTGGCATGGTGCAGCGTGAGGTTTTTTCTGGTGATCATGCCGTGCACAGGAAGATCACGAACCAACCTGAACCTGATTGGCAGTCAAGCTGTTTCAGGAACAGGGCTATTGCCTTTTGGGGACGGGTGGGAATAATTCCTGTAGGAGTGGAAGGGTTGCTTCAAAGAAGATCACGCCCAGCAAAGCAATCTTTCCCCCATGCAATTGGACATGATCCTTTCTCGCTATCCTACAACATCCTGATTTTAATGTGGGGGAATACAGATTTTGAGGGATTGGGTCTAAAATAGACCAGGGCATATAAGAGCTTCTTTATTCTTTTTCTTCAATTTCTCATTTATATGGAAAACATTTTTTTAGACTACAAACTCCTAGAATTAGGGTTGCCGCATCACCTAGTTAGGTAGATTCTAGACATGCATTTCATCCCTTATGAATCAGATGATAACATCACACTCATGGTAAACTCTGGTGGTATGCTTGTGCAGGGTTTTTTGTCCATCAATAAAAACTGATAGCAAAAACAACCGTCTTGTGAGAATACCACCAGAAGCCCACATGCACAGCAAAAACCATTTTTTCTTTATTTATATGCACCAGCAATGTGCATTACTGCTTTACATGGCTTCCCCCACCTCAATATTTTATGCCAAAAAATAACCCTGTGAGATAAATTTGGTTTAGAAGTTGCTCCAATGACAATAAGTAAGCTTTGTGACAACACTGAGATTTTGCCCTGGTTCTCCTTAATCGAGAATCATAGAATCATAGAGTTGGAAGAGACCTCCAGTCCAACCCCCTGCCATGCAGGAACCCCATCACAATATTTCTGACAAATGGCCACCCAGCCTCTGCTTAAAAACCTCCAAAGAAGGTTTTTAAGCAGAGGCTGGATGGCCATCTGTCAGAAACCCCTAACCATTGCATGATACTAGCTCCCTCAAATCAGTGGTTACTAAATATTATACAAATTAGGTTCCCTGATTATAATTTGAACATGCAAATTAGGCTGCTGGTTTAGGAGAGTTAAGCCATAACAACTTTTCTTGGATAATTCTACAGTTGTTTGGCAGGCACAGCGTGCTTCCCTCCCTGCCTCTTCTGCAGTAGCAGATGCCAGCAGTAGCAGGTATCTGATTCTATATTGATTTTTAATGCCCCTAATAATATTTGACCCATCCTGAAAGGAACCCCTTCCATTTGGCAGTTTGTGAAAGCAAGGAAAGCTATAGAGATGGGCATGCTTTGCTTCTTGCTGGGTTATCCTAAGTCATAGGCACAGCATCCCAGGTGCTACACATTCCCTTCCCCCTGCACAGCTGGCTCCCTGACACACAATCTGGCATGCACTAGTCATTTTCTCCTAATTGCCTGATCTTCTAGTCCCCACAGAAGCACAGACTTCCCTTCTCTGCCTCCACCAGCAGCTGGCCACTCATTGGCTACTAGGGATGGGCTATTTGTTTCAGAAGCTCCCAGTTCCAAAACTACGCGTGCGAAACCAGCTGGTGTTCGGAAGCCTCCAAAATGCATTCAGCCTATCCTTTACCTTGCTCTGCACCAGCACTGGACTGAACTCCAATGAGGAAGAAGCCTCTGACGTCATTGTTCCTTCTCCCTGGTGCTGGCTAATCAGGAGCTATACAGGGAAATGCATCATCCTGCCTCCCTATTTGATTGGCCAGCACCAGGGAGAAGGAACAATGATGTCAGAGGCTTCTTTCTCATTGGATCTCAGCCCCGCGCGGGCCCAGAACAAGGTAAGGGGTTGGCTGCTTGCTTTTTGAAGGCTTCCAAACACCAGCTGGGCTTTGGGGGGGGGGGAATCACCTGCTTCCCTCTCCTCCTTTCCCCAGGCTAACTATTGCCAAGCCTTAGCCGGGGGAAAGGAGGAGGGGGAAGCGTGCTATAGAGGTGATACTTGGATGGGTAATTGCCTGCTTGGTGCTATCCACATGCTGTGCGGTTTGCACAGGAGAGCCTTAACTGGAATGGAGACCTACAAAGAGGGCATGAGAAGGAGAAACCCTTCTTCCCCTCCCCCCCTGTTCCCCCAGGATCTGCCCCCACCCCTTGCTGGGTGGGTGAGACATGGTTGGGGCGAGGAGAGGGTGCAAAAACTGACTTTATCCCCGGGCACTCCAAACTCTAGCTAAGCCAGTGCTCCTATGGAGTGATACAATTGCACAAATATATGTTTTGCAATGATTCAGATGCACAGATTCTCACTGGAACTGAGAAAAAAAATAATCTCACTACAATTTGTTTGTTTGTTTATTGCTTTCTCATATCATTCCAAAGAACAAATCAGATTTGAAGGTACATCTCTATAAATGAATTTCTTCAACCTAATACTTCCCAGATGTGTCAATTGAATTATGATTTAGATCTAACGATTCCAGACCATCAGTTTAACTAGAGCTGATGGAGGAGCTTGTCTATCACATCATGGGGCACTGGACTGGATCAGAGAATGAAGCTTTAGATTTTAAAATATACAGTTCACCTCAAGGCAAATTTAAGGTAGGAATGTTTAACTGCGACAGTAGGAGTGAGTCAATCCTGTAAACAGATTGTGAGAGCCCCATGAAAAGTTGTGACCTCCCACAGAAGAAATATGCTTCTGCTGCAATAAAAATGGAATGGACTAATTTTTTCAAGACTAAAAAAGTCTCATTGTGGCCCTCATGTGGTCACCTGCCATGATTTAAAGAACAAAGAAGGGGAAATGAGAAGAAAATTTGTGAAGGTTTTCTATTCAAAGTTAATCAAATGGGCCTTCAAAGACTTCTTGCCTTTTGTTTAGAAGGAAGTGAAATTCAATGGAGTTGTCAGAATTTCAAACTCTATCTTGTTCAACAAACTCCCTCAGTTTTTTTCCCAAATAAAAGACTAATAACCACTGGCTTTGTAATGGAAAATGAGCCGGAAATCACCCACAGAGCTGACAAAAAATGTCAAACAGCTTAGAGGGCTGAAATCAACAGTGCTCAAAAATATATGAGGTAATGTTTATTGAGGCCTATATGTGGCTTCTTCTTAAGATGTTGAGGCTTGTGTCTGCATGTGTGTGTGTGTGTGTGTGTGTGTGTGTGTGTAAGCGTACATGGTGAATCACAACCATCATTTATGTTAAAAAGTGGAGGAAGAGGAAGAGGAAAAAGTTTACTGGGCCTCTGAGGTGGACCTGAACTGAACATTCGCTGCAGAAGTTCATGTCAGTTGAAGCTGCTGAAATCTAGAACAAATATTCATACTGCAGGTTAAGGGCAAGCCCCTTGGGTCCTTCCTGAGGAAAAACCTAAATAAGAAAAAGAAATAAAGACAGCACTGGTACATTCAAAATCATTCCATAATGCCACCTCACAATTACATTGCTGACATGTAAAAGCAAGCAAGGATCAGGAGAGCCGTATAGAACTGGGTGGGGGGCAAGTTTACTATTAAGGACAACAAAGTTGAATAGTTGGGAGTTCTCGCCCTGTTTGAGAGGGTCTTTGGCAAAGTGCCTGCTAGGCTATATCAGTCCAGGCTTGCTTATTTAAAGCATTTGTTTATAGCTTTTCTCCTCAGCAGGGCTCCCATTTACTAGATAATGGTACCTGGTGGGCAGCAGGAATGTACCTCCAGAAGTTGCTGCTTTAATTTCCCACAACACCTTTAACCTAATGCTGTTCTATCTAATTACTCGGTCCCACGTCCCTTTAAAAACAGTTTAAATTACTAAATAAATCGTTCCCAAAAATGCCATCCTCATGGCCTCCGGACTTTTTGAAAAAAAAGAAAAAAGAAAACCCGGTAATGCTCCCTTAAGCGAGGTTTCTGTGACTCACCTCCCAGACTGGGGAATTTTTGCCTCGCTTTCAAAATCCAGCTTTTAAGGAGGCAGACGCCATGGGACCACACTGATGATCCGGGTTTCTTTTTCTTTCTTTTTACATAGCACCCACCGGCTGTTCCTGGGGCCGATCGGTGCTGGTTTTTTGAATTTGCCTGCATATCGGAGTAACAGGAAGTTCAATCCCGTCCGACAAGCATTAAATTCCCCCAGAGAAGTGGTTCGTTTTTTTCAAATGCTAGCGCCACCTGCTGGCCAAGGGGGCTGAACTGCACTTTAAAATTGAAAAAACAGATTTTGATGTGAGAACTCTTCTCCCACATTTAAATCACGTGATGGGATGAAGAGGAAAAGCCGGACCTTCAGAAGATCAGGATCGAAACCCAGGTGTGACCACAGCCTTTAAGTTGTGGGAATGCCGCTTAAGCATTTAAATGTTTCTCTCTCCTTTTTTGAATTTTAGATTATTTCTAGTTTGTGGTTATATTGATTAACATTTGATTTTTTAAAAAAATATTGTTTTATTTATTTTTAAAAAGTACAATACAAAACATAAAAAGTGACATTTTCACAAAATAAAATAAATTAACCAAAACAAAACAAAACAAAACAAAACAATCTACCTAACACAGATAGATAGATAGATAGATAGATAGATAGATAGATAGATAGATAGA
>JAHTLZ010000007.1:30783183-30798538 GCA_023846285.1 Phrynocephalus versicolor | reverse complement strand
CCATTTTTCTAAAAATGGGGTGGGGTGGGGAAGTCCATTTCACATATTATTTTCCCCTCAGTTGATATGCTTGATATGTCTAGATCTTCTGCCAAAAACTGATTTTCCTATTCAGTTCAAACAAATGAAAAACAGCTTCATGGCTGCAGATCAATGATGTGAAGGAAGGTTCACTGTCATCTTGTACTCTCCAAGTGGGATTTATATGCACATAGATGGTGGCCACAGGTGCTGCATTGCATCTCTCCTTGAAAATATATATCTCAACATCAAACTTTTTTAAACAAAAGAAGACTTCACCATGAGCACTGACTAGATTTTCCTTCCTATATCTGGCAACACACTCCAAATCTTGTGCAGCATGAATGGGGCGGGGGGGGGGGATTATTAGACATTTCCATAGCAGAGGTGTCGTCTTTCTTCTCCCATCTTGCTTGCAACCAGTTGATAGATGTGTCCAATGATCAAACTATCACCTGGTTTTGAAAGCTGCATAGCAGCAAAACACAGATTTCTAGCCAGGTGTTACTATTAATGGTGGAGTGGTAAATGCAGCCATGCCTTCAACTAGAGCCCAAAATGCAAGCGGATTAAGTAAAACCCATATCAGTAAATCAGTTCTAATAGTTTTAGTCTGCATTGAGAGCATGTCTTTACTAGACCTGATGGTTCTAAGTTGGTCATTTTAGATGAGGTCCCTGCAAAATATTTTGAAATACAATTGAAATAATTTACAAAAAATATACTGATTGGAGGAGGGGGATTGGCCTCTAATTGCTGTGTAGTTTCCAGCTAGAAATCCTGATGGGTGTAGCAAATAACATTCAACATCCCTTCAAATCAAAATGTCCTGGTTCTTCGACCCCATGCGTCCTGGTTCCACTACATGTGCAATATGGGTTTACCAGATACAATGATGCCTTGAATTACGAAATTAATTCATTCCAAAGAATTTTTCACAATTCAAATTTTTGTAATTGAAAATGCAGTTTCTCCTAGGAATGCACTGAACATCAATTAATCAGTTCTGGAGATCAGAAAAAAATGCAAAAAGGGGGGAGCGGATTAATTGGTTTTCAATGCATTCCTATGGAAAGGCTGCCCAGACACAGCAAAGCAAGGGAAGAGCTCTCCCCCTTTGCTGGGTTTGGGGAGGGGGGGGGAAATCCTCAATCAGCCAGCAGCAGAGCTGTCAAAATCACCAAAAACGGCTGGCCGACAGACAGATGATTTTGACAGCTCTGCAGCCAGGGTGATTTTTGCATGGCGAGCGAGGGTCTTTAAAAAAAGATCCTTGCTGCTCTGATCCCAGTACTTGAAAACACCCATCCACACAATGCAAATTGAACTACCTCCAATAGGTCTTCTCCTTAACAGCTTTGCTCAGCTCTTTTAATATACCTCCTAGAATTTCCATCAGCAAGCAAGCTTCCTCCAGGATTCTGGGAGGTACAGGCCAAAAAAAGTAATATTCTCAATCTCTTGGACTGTCAAAGAAACCTCTCGGGATTTCATGATTCATGTGCCTCCAATTGTTCATCTGGTATTTATAAGAGGCTATTATCAAAGTTGGGTGGAGGAGAATATGATGGGCAGATGTGAATATTGTAAGTGGTCCAAACTCGCTTACTTTGAGTTAGTTGACAAAATTCATGTACATCAGGCTTGGGAACATTCAGAAACTTATCCCGCAGCCTCATAACTAACAGGAATAGCAATAAATTAGAAATGGGTAAAAGGAAGGGGAGAAAATAAGTGCGTAGATAAAACGTTTGTGCAAAGAAATGGAAATGTCAACCAACATCCCTAAATCTGCAGACCAGGCACTTGGTTTGTATGCCCTCCATGGAAGGAGTTGAAACAAAAGACGAGAGATCTATAATGGCATGTTCATTTCTCTTTACTCTCTTTCCTTTGGTAGCCTCTGACCACAATATGTATTCAGAACACAGATCCAATGCACGTGCAAACGTACAGTACAATACATGTATACATGTCAGCTAAATGTTTGGTTCCACTGGCAATAAGAACGGCTGTTGAATCAGGTTTTGCTTTTTTTAAAAATTCATTTAAAATGAGGTGACTCCATGGTGCTGCTGTTGCTGCTAATGATGACAACAACGATGACAACGACAATGACAACGACAACAACCACGACGATAACAACAATGATGATTGGGAAGTGTGTTTTTGGTTTAGAAACTGGGGTAAAATACTCTTCCACCAGAGGGTTGTTTGGCTTAAAACATTTTTGAAACTGATCCATTTCAATTGTTTTGGCATATATAAAGCCTATGTGTCAGTGTAAATTAGGGTCTTTGGGTTACCAGCAAGAGGGGGAAAGAGCTGAAAAGGAGAAGGACCATCAGCTGCAGAGGCAGGAAGGGGAGAAGGCAGAGGCACCTGGTGGTAGCAGCAACAACAGCCACAGCTGGGGGAAGGAAGGAGGGATGGACAGGAAAGAGAAAGAGAAAGAGAAAGAGAAAGAGAAAGAGAAAGAGAAAGAGAGAGAGAAAGAGAAATTAAAAAAAGAAAAAGAGAAAAAGGAGGATACAGAACCCAAAAGCTGCTCTGCAGGTGTTTGCTTGATTGCTTGTTTGTTTGTTTGTTCGTTTGTTTTAATTAATATTAAAACATATTCAAAAAAATCTAAAAAACAGACACTATACATAGAAATAATTATTTGGGTAAGCAGTGGGGCTTTAAAAGAGATGGAGTCTATGATATTAGGAATGCATGGAATGCATTTAAAACCAATTAACCTGTTCCGTGGCTGAAATAAGATCAGTCCGTCCCTACTCTGCACAACAAATTGGTGGGGTAAGCAAGGACCGATGGATCTTTGGCCAGCCCAGGCGTCATGCAAGGCAAACAGCAGTGGTGGATTGCCAATGCCACTTGCCATGCAAGGTGCCCAGGCTGGGTGAAGATCCATCGTTCCCTGCTTACGCCACCAATCTGTTGGACAGAGCAGGGACCGATTAATCTTTGCCCAGCCTGGGTGGCTTGGGAGGAAAGCAAGGAAGGAGGGGGGGAGGCGACTGAGGCAGAGATTGCCACCGCCACCACCTCCTTCTTCTCCTACGTGCTTCAATCCCTTTTGCACAGAACAAAGCACCTAGGACAGTGGTGGTGAACCTTTGGCACTCCAGATGTTTTGGACCACAACTCCCAGAATTCCAAGCCTGTATTGCCAATGCCAAAGGACTGTGGGAGTTGTGGTCCAAAACATCTGGAGTGCTGAAGGTTTGCCACCACTGACCTAGGAGAAGGAGGAGGTGGTGGTGATCTGCCTCAGTCAAGGGCAGCTGAAGGCTGTTCTCCTCAGCCATGCCGGACAGGTGATTTTTGACCGGTCAGACCTATCAAAATCACGTCTGGCATGGCTGTGGAAAGCCATTGTAAGTCAAATTTTTTGGTTCTCAAAGCATAAGTCGAGGTACCCCTGTAGGTGCATATAGATATTGCTGTTGCTCTTTACCCCTCTTCCTCTTTCAGGTCCAGAAGAAGTTGAGAGCTTAGGCAAAAGTCCCCATAGGGAGAGTATCTCCAGGAAGTGGAGCCCAAAGGGAAGGGTGGTTTTTCCTCCTCTTCCTCTTCCTCTTCCTCCTCCTCCTCCACTGCTCACTCTCTAGGCAAAATGCTTAGATTTTCTGTGTCCAGAGGTGAGAAACCACCCACACGCCTCCCTCCTTGTGCATGTGTGGGCACATGTGCATCTGCCTGACCCTCAGGCACTGATCTGTGCATGTCCATGTGGATATGTTCTCTCCCTGCTTAAAATGCAATGCATTACTGTAAAAATGAATGCAAGCAAAGAAAAATGGTGAATTAAATGCCCCATGACCATAGATTGATTAAAGGTTGGTTTCAATTGAACTTTGGCTTATTCTGAGGTGTAGAATCTCAGGATGTATAAAAGTAGAAAACGATCTTTATTCTCTGTTAAATTGTTCTAAAAAGCTCTTCTTTGGTCTGTAGCAGCTCCAGACTGATTAAGAATGAGGGCACTGGTTAAGGGAACATTTATACAGGGCTGTGCACACTATCAAGGGCAGTGAGATAACATTGAGGTTATTATAATAAGGGAAGGAAATCTATCACTTCCTTGATGAAGAAAAGAAGCTTGGTATGCATATGATTTTATGTTATTTTATGAAATGTGTTCTAGCATGCCTATTGTGCTAAACATATGTACTCCTGTAAGTCTACAAATCCTAAGCCCTGTATCTCTTTTACAGAAGGATATTTAATATGTAATTTTGTAATTTTGTTTTGCTCAGCTCCTGAAGAAGGCCATGCCGAAACGCGTTGAGCCAGAGCTTTTAAAAATGATTTAACAGAGAATAAAGATCTTATACATCCTGAGACTCTGTCTCCCATCTGTATATTGACTTCTGTGGATGTACCAGTTCCTTTTGCTTAGTTTTTATGTCAGCACTCAGCAATGTGGATCTGTTCTAACTGAAGTCAGATGATGATAATCAAAGAATGGCAGTCACTGCAAAAGGATCAGAATGATGAGGTCTCATTTTAAAAGGAAGGGTGGGGAAGGACAAAGCCATTTGATCAATTGTGTTATGTTAAATAAAGCATTCTTTTAAATCAAACGTAGCTGCTGGTTCCCCCTTTCTTTCCTTTTGCTCTAATGGGGGAGGCAGCCTGGAGTATTTGTGGTATGTCAAGCATTGGAAAAATAAGCCTGGACGGAATAAGACACACAGATGTTTTCTATGTTTGGGGTGAGGGTTTTCCCCCACCCTTGTGTGTGTGGGGGGGATTCTTTGAACTTGTAAACCGCCCAGAGTAGCCTCATTGCTAGATGGCATGGTATAGAAATCAATCAATCAATCAATCAATCAATAAAATAAATAAATAAATAAATAAATAAATTCCTTGTTTTGCTTTCATAGGTGTCACCTTTGGGCACATAATACAATGCTGCAGTTCCTGCACTGAACGTGAGCCATTCATTTTGGGGTATAATACCTACAGTTTGGCCAACCCAGAGCCTGGAAGCACTGTAACTAGTTGCCGATATTACAAGTTGTATGTGTGTGCTCAGTCGTGACTGACTCTTCATGACTCCACGTTCATGGAGTTTTCTTGGCAGGAATACTGGAGTGGTTTGCCAGTTCCTACTCCAGGTGCCTACAGCAGCTGGTATTCCTTGGTGGTCTCCCAACCAAGTACTAACCAGGCCCGACCCTGCTTAGCTTCTGAAATCAGGCAGGGTCGGATGTGCTTCGGGCATCTAGGCAGCAATATTACAGTTACATGCAATTAATGCCTTTCCCTAATGAATAACATTACTAATTACTAACAATATGACATCATGACTGTTACCTTACCCAGGCACCCAAAATGGAGTTAGTTTGAAAGTGTGAACAGTTCTAGTTCTGGTCCCTAATTTGTGCTTTCTTAAGTCAGAAGAGAAGACAACCTGTTACGTGTCAAACATTTAGGAGTGTGATCAAGATCACTGAGTTTTCAAGAGCCTCAAGTGTGGGGAGAGACTCTGCTGGGAGCACAGATTTCCCTCTTCAGTCTATCTCCAGGTAGCGATAGTAGCAGTGGGTGAAACTATAACTTTCTGCCTGCTCATACTTTCGTATTAACATTTTTCGAACACCTAAATAGGGCTGATAACTTACCAAGGGGAAAATGCCCACCCCTCCCATTTTGAGACGTTTTATTAGCATTAGAAGGATGCAACCTTGCTAAATGACAGACGGGAAATATTGTGTGGCTCCAACTGTGTCCTCTTTGTTTGTGTCAGAAGCAAGCCATCGGTGCTTCCAGAGTAATAAGGATGATATGGGGGCATTGTTGCCCAAGGATAGCCCAAATGTGTTCACAGTCCTCACATTCTTTGGGAAGGCTTCTTCCATGTCCCCCCCAAGTGTGGGAATCATGCTGTACCTCAGTGAAACACATTCAGGTGTTTAGAAAGCAACTATAAAGACTGGGTCAGGATTCCCACTCTGCACCATGCACAGACACCAGAGAAATTGCAAGTAAGTGCTGTGGGATACTATAGCTGAGGGAGGGAGAAGGAAGAGGGAAGGGTTTATTAGAGGTGTCCTTGTTGCCCCGGGTAATGTTGTATACCCAACCTCACTGTCTTGAGTGCTTATTTCACCTTGTGGGGGCAATGAAACCTCTTCCCTCAGCTCCTCGTTCTGTGCAGGAAGCTGCCAAATCTAATGCCTGTTCTTATAGCTTTTGCAGAGAGAAGATGCCATTCTGCAGAGGAACTGTAACAATTCTGCACAACAGGATTGTTCTTCAGCCCTTTCTAGGTGAATCTACAGAGGAAAGGCATTCCTCTGCATAGAAATGTTAATAATCATGGGTGCTTGGCACTTCCTTAGGAAAAAAAATGCCCATGAACATTCAAGAAATCTTACAAAGATGTCCTGCCAGATGTTCCGTCTTCTCTTTTTTCAATACATGTAACTAGAGATGGGCACGAAATGAACTTTTGCTTCATTTCATTATTCGTTATTTATTTCATTACCTAATGAAATGAATAACAAACTGTTCTTTTTTGTACCGTCGTCTACTACCTGGTGGTGGAGTTGTCCCTCCAGTCCTCCTCATTGGGCTCCAGGGGGGAAAAAGCTGACCAGCCCTTGCTACAGCTGGTAGGCAGGCCACGTGGTCAGCACAAATAAAATAAAAATAAAAATAAATGTTTAAAACCCCTGATCCAGCATGCGGGCCCCGGTACCAGGCTGCAAGCACCGACCCCAACCCACAGGTTGCCGAACCAGCCCACAGGCCAAAGTAAAAAAGAAAAGAAACCCAATCCAGCATACAGGCCCCGGTACTGGCCTGCGAGCACTGGCCCCGACCTATGGGCTGCAGAAATAATAAAATAAAATAAAATAAAATAAAATAAAATAAAATAAAACTGATTTGGTGCGCGGACCCCTATATAGGCCCGCAAGAACCGGCCCCAACCTGTGGGCTGGCAAAAGGTTTTTTAAAAAGCCAACCGGCCCACGCTACAGGTGGTAGGTGGGCCATGTGGTCGGCACAATAAAATAAAATAAAATAAAATAAAAATAAAAATAAAAATAAAATAAAAATAACCCGATCTGGTCTGCAGGTCACTGAACTGGCCTGTGGGCCAGCAGGACTAAAAAAATTATTAATAATAAATCACGCAAACTGGAAAAACAAATAACGAATCAAACCAACAAAATGAATATTTCCATAAAAATTCATTAAAAACGAAACAAACTGAACTGAACCTTAAAACGAAATGAAACAAAACGAATTGCCATTTTTTTCAGTTCGTGCCCATCTCTACCTTTAACTGAAGCATAGATGAGAGGCTTCCATGAAAGCCACTGAGCTATCCAGCAATTTGTCCTTGCATACAAGGAGAGGTAACCACAAGACTAGACATAATCTGATATCTGCACCTTTAACAGTAACTCCTCAGGTATTCATTGACCTTATGTTAGAGAGAGAAGGGGTCACTAGTTCCTCCCAAATCATAAATTAAACTTTATCTTGATGTATATGGATAGTTATATTTTGCTCTTGTTATGTGTGCTATGAAGCTTCCCCCCACCCTCAGAAAAATGTTGTTGGAGAATGTAAACATTAAGCCAAATTATTGAAAAATCCCTATACAGTACATGTATACGTAGCTTATATATCTACTTATTACCATCCAACCTGACAAACATGTTCTCAAGAACATGAGGAATTGCTTTCTGATTACAATTTGTGATTTCCCCATTGCCATGTACAGATACAAAAGCTAGAAAGTGAAGAAAGCAGACAAGCGAAAGATTGGTGCATTTGAAATATGGTATTGACAAAGCAGACCAAAACGTTTTAGAAGCAAATGTGAATAAACTGAGGCTATTGTACTACAGGCACTTTGGCCGTTACTTCATGTCCCTTTCATCGCAGTTCATGGTCCCGCTTGGTATGGTACGAAGTAATCTTACCACACGTCTATTGCGTGATGACGGGAATTCGTCCCTACCACACCCCCTGAACTGTGATTTAAGAGGGATGAGCAATTCCCCTCCCTGGCCTCGGGAATCTGCTTGTCTCGCTTCTCGTTCCGAGACGAGAGCCCGTGAAGTAAGCCTCGTCACAGAACTAGTGCTGATTGTAGCTCGTTGCCATCTAGTGGCAGGAGTGCGAAGTGACATTCGCCAGTAAGTCCCTATGGAGTTAGCAAAGCAGTGCTGAGAATTTAAAAGACAAATGCCTTGATGTTTGCTCCGCAATGCATTGAAGGCTTCGGAGAATCAGAATATCAAAAAATGGAAGGTCGGACCAAAAAAAGAGAGAGAGAGAACGAAGACATAGAATTTCACATCTCATCACGGAATGAGGACGTGTCGTAACAGACCCAGTATCATCAATCACGCCCATGGGTACACGGGAACAAGGACAGAAGCGGGAAAAGACCACATGACCGCAACCGATGTCAACACGCAACGAACTTCCTCCTGGAATGAGAATGGAGGTGAAGTAACCAACTTTGTGATTCAACAAGACTTGGAGCAAGAGGGTATAACATTGGGAAAAGCTGGAGTCAGCAGAAAAAGAGGAAGACCAACTAGAAAATGAATTGACTCATGGCCTTGGGTTTGCAAGACCCAAACAGGGTTGTTAAGGGCTGTACCTTATGGAGATCACTAATTCATAGGATTGCCATAAGTCAGAAACAACTTAATGGTATAAAACAACAATACGTACAAATAACCTGTTCTGTGCTCGGGGGTAAGTAGTTGGGGCTATGTGAAATTGTTTAAGGTTCTTTTTTCTGAGCCAGATCTTTCCTTCTTGGATGAGAATATTAGGACCCAAACTCAGTCTGCAATTAATAACATCTGCCACAAGGAAAGACTTTTTTTTGTGACTCACTGTTTGGCTTTCAGGTCTTGGATGCAATAAATCCATATGCTCAGCAATTTTATAAGCTTCCAGGCAGAAGCACCTTAGGCACATGGAAGATCAAAACCCACCACTCTGGCAAAAAGGCCCAGTCCCGGCTTGATCCTATGACATGTGCAGGCTCAGAATGCGTAGTGATCTGAGTTGGCTGGAAACGAGGAATTCAGCTTGTTGTTCTGCTCCAAAATATGTCAACGACATTCAATGTTTTAAGTTGTTATTGCAGAGCTGAGGGAGAACAACCATGTTAGCCAACAAATGCATTAAGAAAATATGTTTTGCTTTCATACTGGTATGACAGACAAGGAACTTGCCTAATGCCAAACGAACAGCAGTGGTGGGTTGTTGCTTCTTCGGCTGGTGTTCAGGTTTTCCTGAAGTACTAAAGGATGCTTATAAACTTTTTGTTGAGCTCCATCAGGTACTTCTAGACAAGCAAATGTGGGATTTGCTTCTGTCAAAAGTTCAGCAGGGCTCTTACTCTGTAGTGTGTCTGGGGTAACGGTTGCAAAGCAAAACATAATTGTCAGTAGGTTTTTAAAACAGTTAACCAGTCCAGACAACTGTAGGTCTTCAAATGTCACCGGACTTCAGCCCCCAGCAATGCTCTACGACCGTGAAGGCGAACCTTTTGGAAACTGAGTGCCCAAGCTGTGATTCAAAAGCCACTCATTTTTCGTGAAGTGCCAATACAGAAATTTAACCTGAATACAGGTGGCTGTGAAGGGGTGATGTTGAGTACCCACAGAAAGGACTCCGAGGGCCACCTTTGGCACCCATGCCATGGGTTCGCCAACACTGTTCTATGAGGTCAATAATGAAGGGTTATGTGGGATTCCCCACCACCGCCACCTCACCAGCATGCCCTTTAAGCTGACTCACGCAAGGATTGTGGTTGTTAATTTATATACCATAATCACTGTGCATGACACTTTACAAGGAGAAATCAAGCAGACTGCCGCAGACCCCTGCTGCCAGTGATAAAAGGAAACAACAAGCAGCAAGATCCAGGCAGGCAGTGTAGCGAAAGATGACTATAAGCAAATGTAATTGTATACAAACTTAAAAGACAGAAGAGAGACTACAATCACGTCAAATTATACCATTCCAGAGACTGGAAGCAGGAGGGTGCCTGGTGGGGAGTTAATATATTCACATGAGTCACTCAGTAAAAGGTGAGAGGAACAGAAAGAAATTAAAAGATGTGCTGTCATTACATCTTCAGCTGAATTGGTTTGGTCTGGGCACCCCCTTCTCTCTATAAGGCCCCCACATACAGATAGTTCCCTAAATACAATGGCTTGTCCTACTTGCTAGAGCAATATTTCCCAATCTGGGGGTAGGGATCTCCAAGGGGGATCACGGGTCTCCTTATATGTCTTGTAGGCCTTGTTAAATAAAATTTTCCCTTGACCTTTCAGAGTTGCATATTAAGTTAGTGTTGCATGTGTACATGTGAGGAAACAGGTCCATTGGAAGAGAACAAAGCTTCTATTTCTGACAAGGGATGACTTTACCTTGTTAAAATCCTTTATATATAACTGTAACAGGGGGGTTGCAGGTTACTTGGCTATTACAAAAGGGGATCATGTTGGAAAAAGATTGGGAAACCACTGGAGAGATCCACCAAATCATAAGAACATAAGAAGACCCCCGTTTGATTGTGCCAAGGGCCCATCTAGTCCAGCTTCCTGTGTCTCGCAGTGTCCCCACCAGATGCCTCAGTCAGTGAGTGGTGATTTAAACTTAGGGAAATCCTGTTGATTTAATGGGTCTACTCTAGTTGAGGTACCAGAGAATTCAAGCCACTCCATCCTCCATGAAAGACTGCTTGCTCTGTAAGGATTAGAAAAATGAATGAAGGGATCGTAGTTTGGTCTTCTACTGAAATATGTCAGATTACCGTATATACTTGAATATAAGCCAACCTGCATATAAGCTGAGGCTCCTAATTTTAACACAAAAACTGGGAGAATTTTTTTGACTCAAGTATAAGCCTAGGGTGGGAAGTGCAGCAGCTCCTGGTAAATTTCAAAAATAAAAATAGGGCAGGACTTGGCCTCCACTGCCTTCTCCAAGCCAGACGAATGCTTGGGAGGTGGCGGAACAGGCAGGAGCAGCGCATATATATGGTGTGCTGCATTTGGAACACTGGTTTGTGCTATCATTGCTTTAATGTGATTAGATTAATGTATCATTTTTTAATATTATGAAAAGAAAAACATTCATGTGCCTTAGTTGTCAAGTTTTCCCCAACACTGGCTGGGATGGGAGGATAGAGGTGTAATGTGCGTGCACACTAGCGTGTGCATGCACAAACACAAATGCACACATGCACACACACACTGGTCACTTTGCCTCTCCCACCCCACTGAGCTGCAGCTGCACCAGCTCGTCCCTCTACACATTCCCCAGCCAAACTGTAATGCTCACCGTTAAGTCATCAAAAATCCTCCCTATCAACCACTGTTGCCTGGGACATTTTTGGGAAAATAAGTGTTTTGGGAAGACAGTGGGAAAAATGCTGGAAAATGCTAGAGTCCTGGCCAAAACGGGACACTTAACAGGTATGCCATGTGGTCCCTTGGCAGAATTTGAAGGCAAGCTTAAAAACAGTCAAATATCTCGAGCTTTTGATCCCTTGTGAACCTTCATTGGATGAGATGAGGTTGAATGGTGCAGAAGAGGAATGAAGCTTCCAAACATGATGGCCAGATGTGCATAGTAGACTCTTTTGTTAACAGCAAATGGTGGCTTCAAACTTAGATCAGAGGCATAGGTTTCAGATTTCACTTCTGGTGGAAATGCATTAGACTAATGGTTGTCAACTTGTCAGTCATTCAGCATCTCCCACCCCAACACACCCCATTTTACCTCCACATCATTCTGTATTAAGACATAAGGTTCCTTTTCGGCTGGCACAGAGAAACATGGCAAATCTCATATTAGAGAAGTTAATAGTATTGTTTATTTCATTTGATACATAGCAGTGCAAATTTCCCAACAAAGGATGCTCAAGGATGGGGAGGGGCATCTCATCCTGAAATTTAATAGGGAGCCCCCATACTGCTTATAAACTATCCCTGTAAACACCTTCCAATTTTCCAAAGGTTATTATGAATGTGTCTCCCTTTCATAATTATTCTAAGGTGGTTACTTCACGTCCTTCCTCAAGCCGAGTGAACTTGTCTCCGTGTTGAAATCGGTTTTCAACATGGATTGAGAAGTGGATTGGAAAGATTCCCGAGCTCCAGGATGGGAATCTCTCACCCCGCTTGGAGTGCAGTTCAGGGGGCGTGGTCAGGGTGAACTCGGATTGACCCCACAAGGATGTGAGGTTCTGTTCCTTCGAACTCGGATTGACCCCACAAGGACGTGAGGTTCCGTTCCTTCGAACTCAGATTGACCCCACAAGGACGTGAGGCTACGTTCCTTCGGACTCGGATTGACCCCATAAGGACGTGAGGTTACGTTCCTTCGAACCGGTCTCCAGCGGAGCCGCGAACTGCAGCGAGAGGGACGTGCAGTATCAGACCTGTAAGAGACAGACAATAATGTCACCATGTGGGTAACGCAGGCATATCACAATTGGGTACATGATGCCTACCTGATTTGATCTAGTCACTGAAATCCAGAACAACCTGAACATAAAGTGCTTTATTTGCCTCAGTGGGTAAAAGGTATAATCAGAGATGATCTAACTTGATCTGTAGGTGCAATTAATTTGAAGATTCATGAAGATCACAGCTGATAAACAGAAGATGAGATCCACAAAAGGAAGACACAATCTAGAAGTAATTGAAGGAAAATCAATGAATTCCTAACACAATACAACACAATGGCAAAATGAACAAGTGCAAAGCAGAGTCTTAACTACACAACTGTACAGGCTGTTCTAAAACTTAAATCTGAAACATTTGAGTCAACAATACCTTCATTTCAGTGAAGCACAAACTGGAAGAAAAATGGGGGAAACTGACAAGAGGTTGCATAACCGAGTGAAAATCTAAAGACTGTGGCTGTCATCACCGTTAGCGGCAAAGGGTTCACCATACGGATCATTTTCAGCCTGTCAGTTTACAGTATCCACACTGTATCAAATGCCTATATCCAATTATGTTCATTCAAACTTGGATCACCCTGTCTAGAGAAAACCACAGATGCCTGAAATGCACCAGAAGTCTGATTGTAAGCCAGCAAGGAAACACTGCCAAGTCTCCGCAGGTCAAGAGAAGTCAATCCAAGTTAGCCATTTATCTTTCTACATGATCAGCCTCTTGCTTTTACGCGGGCAAATTGTCGGCATGCTTGGTTGCTGCAATATAACATTCTTTGTCTATAACACGTTCTGCTGGATGCCAGCGTTTGCATGGGGTTTTCAACCAGCGTGACATTGCTTATTTGCCCTCCTAACAAGATGCAAAACAAATACATGGAAAGCCTGGCATTTGTCGTTAGCTGTGTTGTTGTTTAGACAGCACTTAAGCACTGCTTTGTTGGAGCTCTTCGTGGTTTAGCCAGAGGAGTTTTTTTATTTCCAACAGAAGCAAGCATTTTTAAAGCCTTTCTTTATAATTTGTACCCCAGCATCCTCCTTCCTCCTTTCATTTTGACACCTTTGAATTTACAAAAAGGTTTTCAAATTAATTTTGGGCTAAATCACAGTTCAATCTCAACCAGGGCAGGTCTACTGAAATTAACAAGATATGTTAATCAATTATAACACAGGTAACATTGGCATCAACCAGTCTGTTCTAATTGGGAAAAAAATTGGATTGTGCCCCTGGTGTTTCTCCTCAAAGCACGATGGGAATTTGCTTTTTACAGTTCCGTTGTCTTTCTTTCATTTTCTTCTCCTTCAAATGCCATGTCCTTATAGAACGCTGGTGATCAGTAGCATGATCTGGTTCTTATTCAAAGCTCTTCTAAATAGAGAAGCTGTGCTCACTGCAAACTAAATAGAGAAGCTCTGCTACACTGCAAATTTAAGCCAGATCTTAAGCCAGAATTTTCTTCTATGCCCCTTCTTTTGCATACACTAAACTGTAGGCAGCAATTTACTTAATGTCCCCGTGGAAGAGACAGAGGAACATCAAAATCCAATGAGATGAAGTCTAGGACCATACAGTGGTACCTTGTATAAAGGAATTAATTCGTTCCAAATGAAATTATGTTAAGCAAATTTTCCTTTATACAAATTCCCATAGGAATGCATTGAAAGCAGAGTAATCCCATTTTATGTTGTACGGATTTTCCCCATAGGCAATTATGTTAAGCAAATTTCCCCTATCTCTGGAATTTTTTATGTTGTACAAATTTTCTGTTATACAAGCTGTCTGTTATACAAGGTACCACTGTATATTCCATTTGCTACAGCCTGGCTTCCAAGTCTGAATTTATCGTTAAGCATGTCTATTGTGTTTCTGTGTGCCAAGAATGCACAAGAATAATTATTATAGAAAAGAACATTTATCATAAATGGTATAATTTTACTCAAAATAGCATGCAAATACCATTGAAATGAATGTTGGACAAAAGCAGTGCAGGGCCAGTTCTGCTGTTTCCTTTCTCAGCCTCCTTCTGGCAGATTTGTCCCTGAGCTGGAAGTAAAGAGAGGCTGGAGAGATAGTGAACCCAGATGGCCAATTTGATATAGCAACGCTCTGTTTCAATCTGCAGCCAAGTCATTAATCCGTTGATGATTCGGCTGCTAGCAGGAGATGCTTATATAATAATTTATAGTAGCGAGTGCGACACCATACAGATATTTATATTACAAGGCTTTTCCTGGGAAAACACCTTCTTCATGCTTAGGGACAAGAGGATTGGAAAACATCCTGGAATGAACCCCACATTTTAAAAAAAACATACATGGTCTAAGTTTGTTAAAGTCTTCAGACAAAAGCACATGTTAAGGATAAGACTGGCACTTGCACAATTGCTTGTTGTCAGCAATTTTCTCAACTTGGCCATGCTCAAAATTCTCACAGAGATTTCTGCCAGAATTGCAAGATGGACGACTTTCATAAAAAAATGAAAGCTCCGTCCTCTGCCCCTTGTTCTGTGGAGAAAGCTGCCAAATGTAATGCCTGTTTTGGTGGTCCCCGCTCAGGAAATTGTAACAATCCTGCACAATGGGATTGTTCTTCAGCCCACTCCAGGTGAATCCTACACAGGAAGGATGCTATATAGCACAAGAATGTTAAAAATCTTGGGTGGGTTGGTATTTCCTTGGGGGTGGAAATGGCCGATGAAACATCCAAGAAGCCTTACAAAGACGTCCTGCTAGATGTTTTCTTCACGTTTTCAATTCCTGTAATTGGAGCCAAGATGAGAGGCTTCCATGAAATCTGCTTGATATGGATCAGCCATACTTTGAAGATTCTCAGTCATCTAATCTGAATATGGTCTTTAGGTGGACAGT
>JAHTLZ010000007.1:30766299-30783143 GCA_023846285.1 Phrynocephalus versicolor | reverse complement strand
AAACTAAAATACAATCATACCTTGTGTACAAGCTGGATTATTGATACCTTCTCAATTGACAATGATGACATAATGATATTCTCAGAGTACAAATTTAAAAGCAATGATGATAGTGTGGTTGAAATCCTGTTGCCTAGAGTAGGATGTTTCACTAAAGTAGGCCTGTTGATTCAGTGGGGATTTGTTGAATCAACATTTCCACAAGTTCCATGCAACAACACAAGTCACAACCAGAGTAGGCCTTGTTGAAGAAAGAAAACTTACTGAAAAGTTGAGTCACCAAATCTTCATTGAATCAAATGGCCCTACTCTAGTATAAATTACTACAGTAAGCAACAAGGTTTGAGCCGCTGTCATCTCTTCATACATTTATTTGCATTGCTGTATCCTCTTCACCTGATCTTTGTCTTTGATTGCATGTTAACAGTACAAACTGCCAATTAAGTGCAACCCTCCCTCTCTCCTCACAAGGAGGTATCACATGGACCATATCACCTCAGTCTTTTTGCCCTGTAATCTGAGGAAACTGCAAATTGATGATTGGGCAAACAGACCTCTCCTATTTACACAGAGAGATAAATCTGTACTGACTTACCCTGGAACTGTATCCAAAAAAGCTTCAGTTTTCGCCCCTTTTTTGAAGTATAGAATAGATCCTAGAAACCTCTGACCAGTGTTGCTACTGGCATTAAAGAGCTGAGGATGTTAGAAAGATAAAAAGGCTAGTAAGCAACTCCCATACTACACACTGGCCTGTTTCTATCCTGAGATTTAATGGAGAGGCCCTCCTCTATACAGTATCTTAAATATGCTGTTAAGGAGAAAACAAAACAAAAACCACTCTCCTTTGTTGCCATTGCAACACTGCTGGGCTTCCTTTGCAGGAGGCTACAGAAGGCTGAGCTGACCAGTCAATTATGTTTCACTAGAAGTGTGTGTGTGTGGGGGGGGGATCTTCCTATTCAAGCAGACATTTATTTTGTCAGATAGATAAAGGTTTTATCTAATACTTCTCTTTCATTTGCAGCACCTGTTTCTCCTTTTCTTGTTTATAAACTTTAAAGGCTTAAGATATCTTTTCTTCTGGTTGGGGAAGATTTCCCCCCTCAATATAATTGCCATTAGCTGCCAAGTATAATGTGTAAGTACATAAAGGATAAGATATACATTTTTGTATGGGGGTGGGTGATGCTTTGGTACAAAAATGTGCCAGGCAGCAAAATTTCCCAGGATGTATTTTTCTATGATAGACACATGGTTTGTTACCTTTATCTTTCTCCTTTCCTCCAGCTAGTTCAAGCCATGTGAGTGTTCTACCCATTTTTATTGTTATTGTTATCTTTCAGCCCTGTGAGACAGATGTCTCTGCCAAAACTTGAGGCCAACTCAGGGGTTCCAAATACTTCCAGAGGATTTGGTCTGGAGCAAATTGTACCCATTGGCTTCATATTGCACCCCGAGTTGTAACCCTCCCATTGATAACCACTACCCCACAGAAGTTAAATAGTTGAGCCGTGTGACCAGAGAAGCAAATTCAAAAGGAAGTTAGGTGATACCTTTATTGGTCACTGCTAAAACAAAAAATATAAGCTAAGCTTTCGATAGCAACTTGCTATCTTTATCAAAGCATTGTACCAGAGACACATTCTTGATAGTAGGTGTTGTCTATCAGGTGCTGAGAATCTTTTGGTGAGATGAAAAACACCACATGATGGTATCAGGAAGCAGGCTGATGTTAGAGCAGCTTCAAAGTCCAACAGTAATGAGATGGCTCAGTTACTGCTGTTGAAATTGTGGGGGACCTCTGTTTGTGTCTAGTTCTTTGGGTTTTTATGAAGTCCCTCCAGCATACATATAGTTATATGCTACATTCCATCATTCAAACCCAGATCTCTTGAGCCCTAGTCCATCATTCTGTCCCTTATTACAGTATCATACTATGGTATATTTCTCTGCTTTCCAATGGCCTCTCTCTAGTTTCCTAGCATTTTTAGTTTGGTTGATCCTGTCTGAGACGAATCTGACTTCACAGTGGAAAACCTGTAAATGATATAACACCAGGTCTTCTGATGTAAGCAGTTTGGGTTTGTATTTCTCCAAGTCTGGCAGACCTATAGAGAAGAATAAAGGGCTGTTGCTGAAATGAACATTCTGGATGATTTAAAATACTTTGACAACTATCTCTATTTTTATTTAGAAAACGAATCATGAGGAATTAAACTGAGAAAAAGTAACATCTGTCATCAATCAATAGCCTTGCAGGGAAATTAATATGGTATTTCATTTTCCTTGAAATTTACTGATTTTGTTGTTTTTTCATCCCATGCCATTCATTGAGATCAGATGCATTTCAGTCTGAGTGTGTCAGATCTTGGACACGTAAGTAATAAACTCCTGAAGGGCCAATGGCAAGGGAACAATGGAATGTGCAACAATATAATCAGTAGCAAAAATCTATATTTAATGTGCAGCACTGCACTAGTACGAAGGATGATGAGTTTTAAGTATCTTTGTTCTGTTGTACTAGGTAATATGTCTAGTAGGTAATATGTTTGGGTGTATTTTTAATCTGGTGCCATTTAATCTTAGCCAGTATGTTTCATTTAAAAAATTCTCCTTTTATTTCTGACTTTGAAAAGTAATTTCTGACTTTGGAAATAAATGACCAAGTACAAATGGATAAAACAGTCCACACCCCACGCTCCACAAGTGTAACAGAGCCAGCTACTTTAAAGATGGATGGCCTTTTCATCTTTCATGGTGAACGAAGTGGTCATTTTTCCTCTTACAAAAAGCTGTCAAGGAATTCAGTGACGACCATTTTATTTTAGGGATTTTTGTCCTAATAAAAATCATTGTGTTTCCAAAATGAGATGAAGAAGAGGACACACACACACACACACACACACACACACACACACACACACACACACACACCGAAACCCTTTATAACAAATTCCAGCTTTTGCTTGCGGCGGTAAGTGCCATGTTATGTGGTAATTCCAAGTTCTACTTTATAGAAATGTTTAAATCCCTTCCACTGCCCAAATGTGCTAAACCTTCCTCAAGGGAGCTTTGCACATTCTAGGTTGGTGCCGTCAGAAAAAAAAAGAAAGAAACAGGATTCCTTTGTCTAAAACAAGAGAGTAAGCTGAGGTATGGGGGTGGGGGGTGGGGGACTCCAAGGATAAAAATAGGATACTTGACATGCAATTTTCCAAATAAAAGCCAAACATATATGGAATTCTGATGCTGGGCAGGGCTCCAGAGCAGATAGCTGTCTCTCTCATCCTGTCACAAGACTGCCACCCACCAGGATTGTGAAGAGAACATAATAAGTAAAGTTCACAATGGTGATGTTGGCTTTCTCTCCCAGAAGCTTGTCAATACTCATAAATAAAGGGTATTTCAGGTGCAGTGTAAAGAGATTCCCCAGTTCCCTTGAAATCCACTTAATACCAAGAAATGCATGAGTGCTCTCCATGAATAATCCAGTGTTATTTGTTCTAAAATGGAAAAAAAAACATTTTCTTATTATTGTAAAGCTCTGCCTACCACACTGAATGTGCTTCTTAGTAGAAAAATAAGATGCTGTGAGCATTTGTGTGCATCTCTGTCCAGATCCATGTCCAGGTCCATCATCATCATCATCATCATCATCATCATCATCATCATCATCATCATCATCATCATCATCATCATCATCATCATAAACTTTATTTTTATGCCACCTTTCTCCCCAAAGGGACCCATTTAAAAATGATGCCATGTATACTCTACAAACATATATCTGGGGTAGTATGGTGATGCTGTGTGTGGTACCTGTTAGCCAAATGTCTTTTCTTGATTGTAGCTCCTGCAATTCTATAGCAATGGTAGTGGACATACTCGTTGGAGTATTCTGGGAACTATATCCCCCTCAAGTCACTTGTCCATTGTTGCTCTTAGCCAAATATAATTAACAGGAAGGTGATCTATATATGCTGATGTGAGCTTCTTGAGTGTGGTGTAATGGGAAGGGAATGCATGAGTGGAAGTTCTCCCACTATGAACTTCTCTATTGATTTCAAAATTCCAAATTACTTGGATTTATGTTTGAACTGGAAATGATGCCCTAGGGCAGTGGTGGTGAACCTTTGCCACTCCAGATGTTCTGGACCACGACTTCCACAGTCCTTTGTCATTGACAACACAAGCTTGGAGTTCTGGGAGTTGTGGTTCAAAACATCTGGAGTGCTGAAAGTTCGCCACCACTGCCCTAGGGGAATTCATCATTTTTATTTATTGTTTTTTGAATTGAGATGTCATGATAGAGTGGAGAGGGAAAGATAGTCCTTCCACCTCAAGGTGTTGGAAACATCCAGAAGGGAATGGTGACCCCACAATGGAGAAGAGAGAAAAAGAACCAGAAACGAGGGAGAAAGGAGGAGAAAGTTTGTTGGTAGAGGAAGCCAGAGTTAGTTGAGGGGTGAGATTACAAAAGATGACAGTGGGATCGGGGAACAGGTCAGGATTCTTAGGAGGCAAAATGGCAGAGGAGATATCAACCACCTCAGAAACCCTGTTTCTGGGAGGAAAATGAGAGTGCTGGCGATGTGTGTGAGAGAATGAAAATAAGGGTTTGCAGTCTGGGATGGAGCAGAATCCCTCCTGTGGGAATGCCCAACAAGACCCATCATCAACCATGAAACTGTGCGAGTCAGGGAGGAGCCAGGGAAGCAGAAGGAGGGATCCCGGTAGGAGCTGATATACCCAATACCCAATATCCTCATTGCAACACCCTTTGCTAGGGTCTTCATCAAGCCCTGCCATTTCCCTTGAAAGAAGAGACAAACCAGAGAGAGAACCTCTCTGAAGCAGCAGCATGCATGCACAATTCCTGAATGGCAAGGGGTTGGACTAGATGGCCCTGCCTTGAGGTCTCTTCCAACTCTATGATTCTATGATTAATTGCCCAGAATGTTTTAGTTAAATCACCGAGTTCTAGGGAGGATATACAACCAATGGAAGTAGTTGTAGATAAGTTATCATTGTCATTCATAAATATAATTAAGGTGAAGCACAAACCTGATCTTAATATTCTTTTTCAAAAGGGAGAAGACAGTGAGGCTGACAATTTCCTGTTTGTTTTTTCCAGTGTGAAGTCCATTCTGCTCCATTTTTGCATCACATTCTGAATTCTGTCATAAAGCCCACACGAAAATGCCGGTGCAAAAAAAATTTTCTCTCCCCCGCCTTCCCAAAGGTCCACAGTTTTGAAAGCAATTATGCCTAATGCACAAATTTGGATTCACATGGTTATTTAGGAAGGATCATGTAACAGGTAAGCGAATCAGAATCGGAATCAAGCCGGTCTTATTTCTTGAGCCTGTTTCGCTTAACATAACTGACAGCTTAAATAATACGCAACCAGACCTTAAGTAGGCTAGGTTCATAATTCTTTGCAGACATGCACAGTGGTCTGAAAATAATCTGCAATTCTGGCAAAAGGGTGAGCCAGTGAAAACAAAAAAATTGGTTAGGCTGTTAGTTTAGGATAACAATCTTGAATAAACAATGTCTGAAACAAGTTTAATATCCCTGACTCCATGTTTCTTCTCTTAAAGTCAGTCTATGACTGAGTTACTGCATTGGCCTTGCCATTTCCATCCAGAATTAAAGAGCTTACCTTTAAGCCCATTCTACAGGGTTCATCCATTAGAACCCTGGACAACTTGCTGCAAATTCTCCTTTTCTTCAGTTCTCTAAAGGAAATTTAAAAGCTCGGTTTCTTTTGCAAATATGTAAAATTAGTAGGCTGCAACATTTTATCCATCCTTGGGGTGTTTGTGTTAACTACGTATTTATTAGAGTTAATAAATGTGAGCTCAGCTCAGCTCAGCTCGGTCTCTATCACATGGTGAATTGGCTGCAATCCCCAAGCTTGTTGTTGGAGAATCTGTACCAAATGTTGAAAGGTGGTGAAGGGAGACATGAGATGTGAGCTGCTCAGTGAGATAACTTGTTGACTTGCAAAGCTCACTGCTTATAAGAAGAGATCTCCGAATCTAGGCTGACAGATATCATGCTTATTAAAATAGAGTTTTGGAAAACTAACTTATTTTCATTACAGCTCTTGGAATCCCTCAGCCGGCCAGATGTGGTGACTTATATCCAAATAATGGCCTGCCCATATGGGTATATAGATGGGCATTTTGATTGCTGTTAGTACATTGTTGCCTATAGCAGAGCCTTTTGGTTCTGAATGTGAAAAGGAAGAACATGACATGACCATTATTGTTCTGGAACACATATATTTGGGAAATCTATAGGCCACAACTTTATTTATTACAACAAGCAGTACTCTGTCTGAGTCAATGGGTTGGATCCAGTGCATCAAGGGACACATCTGCCCATTGATGCTCCCACGTTCCTCCCGATCCCTTGGGAATGCCCACTTCTTGCCAGTTGTAGGATCCCCTGAGGTGTCAACCCCATTAGTATCCGGTGTTTATTTTGCAGTTGTAGGACCCCTAGGGGCATAGACCCCATTGGTGGCCTGTGCCATAAATCATTTCTGGAGGCCTTCAGCTTTCCCCTCCTGGTTCAGCCTGTGGCCCTCTCCATCTGACGTGTCCTAGTCAGCTGTTCTTCCGTACATACAGGTTCTCACTTGGATCCATCCCTCTACCTGTAAAACCGCCAACCACCTCTAAAGTTGTGACATGCATCCAATATAATCATTCACAAACTAAACATTTTTGCTACTACATTCCATTCTATAAAGGGTGGGCAGGCTGCGATTGCTCTGTCTTCTGCTCGAAAGGGGGTTCCCACTCACTGTTTCCCTTTTTTATATCAGGCCAGGCCCCTCCAAGGGGCCCAGGTTTGTGTGGTTCCACCCAGGTCATCAACATCAAAAAAACTAAGATTATGGCCACCGGTCCCATCACCTCCTAGCAAATAGAAGGGGAAGAAATGGAGGCAATGACAGAGTTTATTTTCTTGGGCTCCTTGATCACTGCAGATGGCGACTGCAGCAATGAAATAAAAAGATGCCTGATTCTTGGGAGGAAAGCAATGGCAAACCTAGATAGCATCCTAAAGAGCAGAGACATCACATTGCCAACTAAAGTCAGGATAGTCAAAGCTATGGTTTTTCCAGTAGTGATGAATGGAAGTGAAAGCTGGACTATAAAGAAGGCTGATCGCTGCAGAATTGATGCTTTTGAGCTGTGGTGCTGGAGGAGAGTCTTGAGAGTCCCCTGGACTGCAAGGAGATCAAACCTATCCACCCTGAAAGAAATCAACCCCGAATGTTCACTGGAAGGACAGATTTTGAAGCCGAGGCTCCAGTACTTTGGCCACCTCATGAGGAGAGAGGAGTCCTTGGAAAAGTCCCTGATGTTGGGAAAGATTGAAGGCAAAAGGAAAAGAGGATAGCAGAGAATGAGATGGTTGGACGGTGTCATCAATGCAACCAATATGGATTTGACCAAACTCTGGGAGGCAGTGGAAGATAGGAAGGCCTGGCGAGCTCGGGCCCATGGGGTCACGAAGAGTCGGACATGAATGAACGACTGAACAACAACAACCCAGGTCTATCCTTTGGCCAGGCCCCTGCATGTGACACGGTTATTCCGGCTCCCTCCCCCCGCACAACATGGTGGTTGCCATATTCTTTGTTTTGGCTGTCACTGCTGCGGCAACAATCGGTAGACCCGGTAAGTCGGGTTCCTTTCCTTTTCAGTTCAAATCGAATTATAGCATCAGGGCATACTTCCACTTTAATCCACCCAACCTGTCCCTTTAAGCCTTGCTCCTTTTCTGGCATAGAACGAGGGGCTTCTGGGTTTGGGGGAGGAGATTTGTTGTGTTGCTAATTAACCTTTAAAGTGAAAACCAGAATGGTTGTATCTTCCCCATCTGGACATGTCCTAAGTCTCTTCTCCTAATTTTGATTAAGAAAACATGGAAGGTCCTCCAGTGAACTTTGTCACTTAGTTTGGTGGGTGAGGTTCAGACTAAGCACTGAGGGGAATGAAAGTTCCCTTTGACTTTCCACCCAAAACTGGATAATTTCTGATTTCCTCAGAGATCTATGCAGTAGTAACCAGGAGACCAAATTAAGCTCTTACTAATCCAACCAATTCCAGTGCTCACTTACAAAACAAGGAAGACTAAATACAAGATACATCAGGGAGGGAAACGGTATGTTATCCCCAGCAATCAGCAATCACAGTTAAAATAGAGTGAAGGTGCAATCAGACTGTGGGAAAGGTGTGCATCCAATACAGTACTGCCAAAAAGGCTCACTTGGCAGGGAGCAATTTGCTTTAAAGCAATCCTTTTGTTTGTCAGAGAATGAATCCAGGCTGACCCCTCAGAAGTTGTGTGTGTATATATGTACTTTTATACTGCCCATCAGACCAGAGGTCACACTGGGCAGTTTACAGAAGAGAAGAATCAATATAAACTAGTAATCATAATACACCAGCATAATATAATAAAATGAACATAATCAAAAATCAAAAATACAAGTACACAAATAAAATTCAAATGTACAATAATTAAAAACAGGCAGTGGAGATGGCTGTCAAATATGTATACAGTGGTCCCCCGCCCATTTGCTGTTCATATACTGTGGTCCCGCTATATCACGGGACTGCAGTATATAAAAAAGCCCCCCCCCCCTAGGTTGAGGGGGAAAGGCCTGTTTCAGGCCTCCTGTACTTATTCGCAGGACTGGCAGTGCCCCAAACAGCCCGGTGAGGGCCTTCCCGGGCCTTGTGGAGGTTCCAAAAGGGCTTCCCTGCGAACCAGAAGTGACTTCCAGTAAATCAGAAGTGACTTCTAGATTGCCAAAAATCACATCTGATGCCTCTGTGAGCCTTTCTAGGCCTGTAAGAGGCCTTAGAAATTATTTTTGGTGACCCGGAAGTCACTTCCAGTTTGCAGGAAAGCCTTTTTGGGGTCTCCAGAAGGCCCAGGAAGGCCTTCACAGGCCCGTTTGGGGTAGTGCCAGGCTGGGGGTAAGTACAAGAGCCCCCAGCTAGCCCCCCTAGGCCTGACCCGACCTGCATCTGCATATCGTGGATTTTCAATTATCCTGGGTTGGGTTGGGTTGGGTTCCTAACCCTCGCGATAGGCGGCGGGGGGGGGGGTCACTGTACTCAGCAGCTACTAAGAATAGATTGAAAAGCTTGCCTGAGGTGTAAACTTTGCAATAATGATGATCTTTGAAATGCAGAGCTGGAATGAATCCTGTGGATTGTAGAGTGCAGCCACTCTTAAGGAGGCACAGTGTTTTGAAAAATTGAAATTGAATTGAACTTCTAGCTTCTGGCTCCACAGGCAGAGACCTAAACCACTGAGCTATGTAGCAGTTCTTACCTACAGCTGGTCCAAAAAAGTCCAGTTTGAGATCAAGATTGGACTGGAGCACAACTCCCTATATGCCAAATGATGAATGAGAATTCAATCACAACAGCCCACTCCACAAGACGTCCCAAATACAGTGGTACCTTGTATAAAGGAATTAATTCGTTCCAAATGAAATTATGTTCAGCAAATTTTCCTTTATACAAATCCCATAGGAATGCATTGAAAACAGAGTGATCCCATTTTATGTTGTACGGATTCTCCCCATAGGCAATTATGTTAAGCAAATTTCCCCTATCTTTGGAATTTTTTATGTTGTACAAATTTTATGTTATACAAGCTGTTTGTTATACAAGGGTTCACTGTACAACCTACAATTAGGAAAATGATATTCCCAAAGGTTTCAAGCCCCACCCCCATGCCAAAAAGTGCAGTTATAGAAATTCTATACATAGCATAGTCTCTGGTTCCCTCTAGTGGCCAGTTCTGGTAATACACCATGCAAATATGTATTTCTGGTTTTTTTATTTAATATTTTCAGGCACTAGATAAGTGAAATTGTGGGTACTGACCCCATGGATATCACAGTCCTCCTGTATTTCCCCATGGGATCATACCCTGAATTAGCCAACTTGATTAGCTTTTAAAGTAACAGGAAGTAAAACAGTTAAATTTTAATTAAACAATGCATTAATCATCATTAAAAAATTGAAACTTAATTTGACTCCAAATTTATAAAACTATATGAATTTGACCTGTGAAACACCAATAACTTCTGCAAAACACCCCTGGTATAGTCCTCACTGGCTCTCCAGCACACAGCACACAATCTGCTAGAGGCACCAAAATCAAAAGGCAAACGTTACAGGCAATTGCCATCTTCTGTTCTTCCTAAACAGTTTGCCTCCTGGAATATGGGGGTGGGGGTAGAAGGAAGTTCCATATATGTTCCTGTCTTGGTCCTGATTTGGGACACATGCGGACTCAATGAGTGAAAGAGACAACTGAGTGAGACATAGCTTTTGTTGCTTAATTAGAGTTGTGTGGATGGAAGGCTTATTTCATTTTTGGGCCATGTTGATGAGACAAGATTCCCCAAGAGATGTACCAGAACTGCTTGTGGGCTCTTCCTTTAAACCATGCCAGGCACTGCTGCCCCACGCCCTTTTCCTGTGCAATAGCAACAATCACCTCTCTATGCAGCAATTTCCTTCCAGCAATCAGTCTTCCTGATGCCAGAAGTGTGACGCCATCATGTGGGCGAAGTATTAAAGAGCTTTTGCTCTCCTCCCACCTATCTTGCACTTGAGAATAGGTATGACCCCCTTATCCACTGGATCATTGTCCGCTGATACACATATCTGTGGACTGAGGGGGGGGATATTTAAAAAAATAATTCAGTAGCCACAAAGCAGGCTGCTGTCACAAGCTGTAGCTGCAAAACAGGTTACTGCCACAAAACAGCTGAAAAGGATATCGTAAAGGAGATAGCCAGTTGTTGTGGTGGTGGCAGCTGCAACATTTAATTTTAAAAACTTTTTAATAAAATTAAAAAACAGGAAGGTTTTCACCTGGGGCAGAAAAGCCATCAGCATGGAGGAGGGGAGATAAATCTCCTTTGGGAGGGCATACCATAGCCTGGGGGCAGCTGCCGAAAAGGCACTTTGTTTGCTAGCCATCCCTCCTTGAGGTATGACTCTTTCAGGAGGGCCCCCTGGCTAGATCTTAATTGTTGGGTAGGTTCATATGGAAGGGGGAGGTCCTTCTTCTAAAGTAAACTGAAGGCACAAGTCGTTTTTAATCCCATTTTTTTAAAAAAATGGGTTATTGTTTTTCAGAGCAAAAACAATTGCCTTGTTTATGGCCACACAGGTCAATTTAGTTATGTACAGTCATGAATTATCCTACTTTGAGACTGGGTAGTCATAACACACACCAGAGAGAGAGAAATCGCCCACATACTTTTCTCATATACTTGAACATTCTGATCAGCTGCAAACAAGTAATAATTTAAAATGGGTTTTCATATCTTTAGATTTTTTTTTCATTTTACTTTGGAAAAAAGAAAGCCATGTCACCTGTGTCTTTCCCCAGCTTTTCCAAAAAGAGAGGCTAGTTGGCGGGTGTTTTGCATACAGAGAAATTATGTGGTTATATTCAACCTCACCAAGCACATCATCATCCATTATTGAATGACTGGGTTACAGGAACAAGGACCAATGCTCTCCTCCTTGTGTGAATAATATCCCCCAGATGGATTTAAGCAGATAAACAGGAGGGGGAAAATGCTTTTATCTAGAGCCCAATAGGTTTAACACATACTTTGGCTTTGGATGGTGCTGGCACTAGGAAACCTCATCCATTACCTGTGAAGTGTGGTTTGCTTGGGTTCTCCCTGCTACAAGAATGAAGGCCAAAGAGAAAGACAGAGGGGAAAAACAGACACAGCATAGGGTCATCGATCTAAGAGGGAAAAGTAAGAAAATAAAAGCAATTTTGCATGTTTTGAGGTACTTTTTCACAACACTTTTCTGTACAGCTTTCTCGGCTGATTGATTGACCTTTCTTCATAATCCAATACTATGTTTCTTGGCAGAAAAACTAGAGAGGGGGAGTCTTGTTTTGCTGATTTACCCATGCTAAAATGGCTCCTTCAGAACATCATGCTGCTGCTGCATGCTGGAACAGAGGGGAACTCACTGAGAGGAGTGTGATGGGACAGAGAGAAGCTCACTGAGAAACCAAGATGAAAACTTACCTCTCTAGCAGCTGCAACCAGAGAGAGCAGTAGACCAGGCTCTCATCCCCACCCCCCTCTTTCCACAGGTAATTACTGGGGCCCTAAAAGGACAGCCAGAGGCTGTCCAGAGTAAAACAACATGCAAGGCAATGTAGGAAAACCTATTGTTACTGTTTTGGGTAATGGAAGATATAGCCATCATAACATTCCTCAGCACTACAGAGTATTGATAATTCCCAAGGTACATACAAATTTGAATTGCTCTGAAAAATGTAGTGACAGGATCCCTGGACTGAAAACTTTGCTGGTAAATGCAAGATCAGAGAATGGGAAATCAGCAATCATCCAGGACCTGATCCTGCATGAATGTACTTGCATCACAGAGACTTGACTGGATGAGCCTGGGGGTGTCCACCTCACTCAGCTCTGTCCTCCAGGTTTCTCTGTGGAACAACAGGCCAGACCGGGGGGGGGGGGTGGAGTGGCAATAGTCTACCGCAACTCCATCCCTCTTACTAGATGCCATGTTCCCCAATTTCCTGGTTTTGAAAGTATGTACTTAAAAGTAGGAGCCAGGGACAAGATAGGAATTCTCTTGGTGTATCGCCCTTCCCATGACACAACAACTTCTCCGCCTCAGCTCACTGAAGTGATAACAGAGCTGATGTTGGAGTCCCCACAGCTCATTGTACTGAGGGACATGAACATCCATGCTGAAGCAGCTCTGTCAGGGGTGTCTGAAGACTTGATGAACTCCATGTCAACAATGGGTGTGGTCCAAATGGTATCTACTTCAACCCATCCTGCAGACCACACCTTAGACATGGTCTTCTGCCCTGATATGGACAGTGGGGACATTGAGGTAAAGGAACTTTCTGTAGTCCCATTGTTCTGGACAGACCACTATATGGTGTGGCTTAGACTTGCTGTAACTCACAGCCTGGCTGGGTGAGGGGGGGGGAGTAAGACAAAAGCAATACGTCCCCAAAGGTTGATGAATGCAGATGAGTTTTTAACCACTATTGGGGAGCTCCCTACCTCCCCGATCAGTGATTCTATTGAATCCTTGGTTGAACTCTGGAATGGGGAAATGAGCAAAGACATTGACCTGGTAGCTCCTAAATGCCTCCTTCCTCAAAATAGACCCAAATTAGCTACTTGGTTTACTGGGGAGTTGGCAAAATTGAAACGGGTGGCCCATAGAGCTGAAAGGCATTGGCGGAAACCCCAGATTGAAACAGACAAAGAAACAGTGAAAGGCCTTTGGAAGGCTTACTCCAAGGCAGTGGAGGCAGCAACAAAAGCATTTTTCTCTACCACCATTGACTTGGCACAAAATCACCCAGGGCAGCTTTTCAGAATAGTCACAAGTCTGCTGCTTGTTGACCAGGCGGATAACACAGACCACTTGTATCTCACTGCGAAGAATTTGCACAACACTTTGCATGCAAACTTGAACAGATCCAGGCTACCTTGGATGCAGCTATTGATCTAGAGCCTGTAAATAAAACAGCCCACCCTCCTTGTTCTGTATTAATGGATGATTTCATCTCCTACAGCTGGATGATGTGGTCAAGACACTTGGGGAGGTGAGGGACACCACATGTGTGTTGGATCCTTACCCCTCATGGATCATAAACACTTCCAGAGAAGGTATGGCAGACTGGTTAGGAAGAGTAGGCAATGCCTCCTTACAACAGGGCAGGATTCCGGCATTCTTAAAGGAGGCAATAGTAAAACTGTTGTTTAAAAAGCCCTCATTAGACCCAATGATACTGAACAATTATATTCTTTCCCTAAGAATATCCCATTCTTAGGGACAGTCCTAGAGCTGGTTGTGGCCTCACAGCTCTAAAGGTTTCCGGGAGGCTTTTGGTTGATTTTTTTTTCTCCCGCCATCTGCATTTCTTGTATTTCCTGCAATTGTTGTCTTATTTGTTCATTTTATTAGTTCATGTAGTTGTTGTTTGATTTGCTGTAAACCGCCCGGAGTTCCCCCTCCAGGAAGACGGGCGGTATATAAGCGCCATAATAAATAAATAAAATAAATAAATGAGATAAACTACCTGGATCCATTTCAGTCTGGCTTCAGACCTGGCTATGGGACTGAGACGGCACTGGTTGCATTGGTATATGACTCATGCAGGGAAATGGACAGGGGATCTGTGTCCCTTTTGGTTTTGCTAGACCTCTCAGCTGCTTTTGACACTATAGACCATGGCATCCTCCTGACTCATATCTCTGAAATGGGAATTGGGGGCTACTGCATTAAAGTGGCTCCAGTCCTTCCTGCAGGAAATAACACAGAAAGTGGTGTTGGGTGATTCATGTTCGACACCACGGCCACTGACCTGTGGAGTTCACCAGGATTCTGTTCTGTCTCCTATGTTATTTAACATCTATATGAAACCACTGGGGAAGATTATCAGGTCTTTTGGGGTCAGGTGCAACCAGTATGCTGAATGCCGATGATACCCAGCTCTACCTCTCTTCACCTCCAGACTCTAAGGGAACTACTACCTCAACTTTACATGAATGTTGAGCTGCAGTAATGAACTGGATGAGGATGAAGAAAATGAAACTAAACCCAGACAAGACAGAGGTGCTCCTGATCGGTTGAAAGGGAGAACAAGGGATAGGGATGCAACTTGTTCTGGATGGGATCGCCCTCCAATTGAAAAATCAGGTACGTAGCTTGGGGTTGCTTTTGGACTCATCCTTGAGCTTGGATGCCCAGGTCACAGCTGTGGACAGGAGCACATTTGCACAATTAAGGCTAGTATGCCAGTTGCACCCATTTCATAAGAAACCAGCTCTGGCCACGGTGACATATGCCCTAGTGACATCCCGGCTAGATTACAGTAATGCACTGTATGTGGGACTACTGATGAAAAGTCCCCGAAAACTTCAACAGGTCCAGAATGCATCAGCCAGACTGCTGACTGGGGTGGGGTACAGAGATCACATTACACCCCTATTCTGAAGCAGTACTCTGGAGATAGTTCAGTGAATTAGTTCTCTGGCTGTGGAGCCAGAGTTTGGGGGTTCAATCCCCCACTGTGCACCTAAGAAGAGCCAGTCTGTGAGTCCCTGAGCAAAGCTGCTCAACCCCAGGAAGCCCCCAACAGAAGGCGATAGTAAACCACTTCTATGTACTCTTTTTACCTAGAAAATCCCATACAAGGTCACCGTCAGCCAGAACTGACGTAATAGCACACAATTATTCTTATTATTAGGGCACTCCCATGAAGGTTATTTCTGCAACAGCATCTCCTAGGATGGATGCATGAAAAGAAAGAGACAATTTCTTGCAAGGCAGCCAGGCCTGCTAAAGAAATTTTGCTGCCTGAGGCAGACCAGCATCTTATGTCCCATCCTCCCCAAATGAAGTTACATATTAGCGACTTTGGAAAGTCACGTTACTATACCTCCTGAGGAAGGAAAGCTGGCAAGGGCCTCTTCCGCTTACAAACAGTAAAAATATAATCATAATGGCTTAAATCACTAATAAATTTCTGCACTTACATGACACTCTGATTACTGCCTGAGGCAGCCACCTCACTGTGCCTTCATTGTAGGACTGACCCTGCAAGGGAGTAACTTTTATTGGCCCAGTTTTAGTTAGTGAGGTTATTTAAGCTTTCAAAATTCATAAAGCCCTTCAGTGAGTAAATCCCTATGCTCAAATGAGCAGCGTTAGCCAAGAAGTGCTGTACATTTAGGAGCAATTATAAGATCAAATTCCGTCGGCTTTGAAAAATAATTGGAAGATTTTCAGTGCTTATATAACACGAATAAAATGACCAAATAATGTTGTTGTTGGAATGGAAATCATATATCTGCTCCCAGATTTTTCTTGTAAATGATTTACAGTATGAAAAAAAATAGAAGAAAAAGACTGAGCCAACATTCAAAGAAAGATGATCACATGATAGAGCACTGGGAAATCAGGCAAGAGAGATACAATACCAGGAACTGTGCAGGTGTATAAAAACTGTGCATGGTGTGGAGAAAGCAGAGAAGAATAAAAGTTAGGGTCATCCACTGAAGCTGAATGGTGAAGACTCAGGACAGATAAAAGTACATCTTTGCACTGTGTGTAACTGAATTGTGGGACTCACTGCCACAAGGTGTAATGATAGCTGCCAATCAGAAATGGGGAAGTTAGTGGAAAAGGGCGACCAGTAAGACAGCTGCTGGTGAGCTAAACATCCAATAATACTGAATTGGATGAGATACATTTGTAATACAAACACTGATGCTGACTTGTCATTTAAATTCAAGTTAGATGAGCAAGGCCTTATGTGGGGGAAATCAGAAAAGTCAATCCATTGTTTTATAGCACAAACATGCCACATTCCTGTTTTGAGCTTCAGAGATAAGGAAACGGCTACAAGAACTGGGTGTGTGTGTGTGTGTATTCTATTTACCACACCTCACCAAAAGCCTTCTCTGGCTTTAACAACCCTTATGATCTTATCTAAGTAATTATATGTTATTTTCATGTCATTTTGATTTTATTTTCATTATATTACTGGATTTTTATGGTTTTTTAAATTATATTTTATGAATTCTATGGGTTTGTTCTGTGTTGTATTGTGTTGTCTTGATTGTTGTGAGCCTCCCAGGGTGGCCTCACTGCCACATGGGCTGTATAAAAACCCAATAAATAAATAAATAAATAAATAAATAAATACATACATACATACATACATACATACATACATACATACATACATACATA
>JAHTLZ010000007.1:30742178-30766289 GCA_023846285.1 Phrynocephalus versicolor | reverse complement strand
ATACATACATACATACATACATACATACATACATACATACATACATAAAATAAAATAAAATAAAATATGTGTAGCCTGCATACTGTAACTAAACTGTAAACCACCCAGAGACTACTTGAAGTGGTACGGGGTGGTATATAAGCAGAACACTTTGCTTCATCTCTCCCCTACCCCATCCTTTAATCGCATTGCCTAAATTTTATGGGTTCAATGTCATGCCACACAACTAGGCCTGTTGTGTCACGAGTCCAAGACAATAATATCTACTGGGGAAGCCTTTAGGAACCTTGGGAGGGGGGGGGTCTTTAATTTTAAAAACAAAACAAAACACTATGGCCTGTTCCATCACCAGGACTTGGACTGCCATTGTCAATGTGGCGATTTTTGGCTATTAAAAGTTCCCATGGCAGACATGATCTCTAGGTTCCCTTCTAGCGCTGCAGTTCCAAAATGTTGACGATGACAGAAGGAGCGCCTTCAAAGAGTGGGAAAACATTCTGAGTACACTTGGGTGTTCCCGGGGCAATGGCACACCGCCAGTACATCCTTCACTTCGAGAAGTGTTACACTGGAACATCACCAAACCCACCCACTTTATGGATGCCAATCCCCTGGACAGTGGCTGAAGCTGAGGAAAAGTTTTTGCAGCCACTTCAAAAATAGTCTGATTGTCTGGACATTTTAATAGCCTTTTAGTTTTGCCTTCATTTCATGTGCGTCTTTTATTTGTGCAATGCTCTGAGAGGAAGGAAGGAAGGAAGGAAGGAAGGAAGGAAGGAAGGAAGGAAGGAAGGAAGGAAGGTTCGTGTTGTCAAAGGCTTTCTCAGGACAAAACAGAGCCCTAATGAAGTATAGAATCTGTAGGGAGAGATAGGAAGCTTTCAATTAATTTAAAATAAATTAAAATATTGCCGTTGGGGCTGATGACATCATCCTAGTCACACAGTTCTCACTGGCCTCATTACATGATCATTGCTAATGAACGCTCCAATGCTATATTCACTTACCCAAGAGAAATACTCCTACTGAACGCAGTAGAACTGACTTCTCAGTAGCGTTATAAAGGATTGTGCTCTAATGACTTTAATATCAATTTCATCTGTAAAGGGTGCAATTTCAAAAGTGAAGGCAGATCCCTCACTTTTAATCACCCTGATACAAGCAGAATTGCTCAAGGCATATTTCCACATATCCTCCTCTCAAGCAAGAAAACAATAACATTCAAAATCTCCCAATCCCACCCACACCAATGGCTGCAGGAACATTGATCACACAAATGACAGAAGGATTTTTGATACCATCAACTCTGGTATCCTTCTAGGGCTAGCCTGTCTCTCTGGGATAGGATTTAGAAGCAGTAGCCCTTCCTGATGGTGTGGGGTGGGTGTGCCCAGAACATGGTGCTGGGAGGCTCCTGCTTGACACCCCAGCTGTTGGTGTGTGGTGTACCGTATGTTTAATATCCACATGAAATCACTGAGTGTGATTGTCTTGAATTTTGGAGTTCAGAGTCACCCACTATGCAGATGACATCCAAGTCTATCTTTTCTATCTAAAAAAAAGCTATTTCTGCTCTTGATCTGTGTCTGCTCTCAGTAACAATCTGGATGAGAGTAAATGATCTGGAATAGAGATGGGCACGAAACGAACAATTTTTTGTTTCGTTACGTAACGAAACGACAAACAAATTTTGTCTCTAAAATGAAATGAAACGAACAGAAACACTGGAAATTTTGTCGTGCATTTTGTTTCCGTTACTGCAATATGAGTGAATTGCTTAAAATCCTAAAAAAATCACTAAATATGAAATAAATGGTAACGAAATGGTAACAAATGAACGAAAACAAAAATAATCTTTTGCAAAAAATCACAAAAAACGGAAACGACAAACGACAAACAACAAATGAAATGCCATTTTTTTTATTCGTGTCCATCTCTAATCTGGAACTTAATCCAGACCAGACAAGGGGTGCTCATGGTCAGTCAAAAGGCAGATAATGGAATAGGAATCCAGCCTTTGCTGGGTGGGATTACACTCCTCATGATAACAAAGGTTCACAGTTTGGTTGTGCTCCTAAATAGCTTATGTCCAAGCTGTCTGAAGCTACACAGGTCCATTTATGTGCCTGTCTGGGTATTAATATCATTGGGGATCCCTTTCTCTCAGTCCCAACAACCCCACAAGTGCATTTGGTGGAGACAGGGAGAGAGTCTTCAACTTAGTCTAAATTGTTTGTCTTACTGAATGACTTTGAACCAATATATTGTACAGCCTATTGGATCAATTTATAGCCAAATATTTGTATTGAAAACATTTGTATGTTTGTTTAGGTCTTGAATGAAGGTTAATGAAAACATAAAGAAGTAAATGTGTGTGTGTGTGTGTGTGTGTGTGTGTGTGTTCTGCCTTGGGCTATAGCAGTGGTTCCCAACCTGGGGGTCAGGACCCCTTTGGGGACCAAATGACCATTTCACAGGGGTCCATGGGCCAGTGAAGAAAAAAGGCACTAACGGCTTAGGTCTGGAGGAGGAAGGGGGAGGAAGGGGGGGAAGAATGAGTTACAGCTTGATAGGTTGGAGGGGATGTCAGTCCATGGCACCGGAGGCTGCGATTGGCTGAGGGTGCCTGTAGAGGGAAGTTCTCTATGGCACCCGGGGCAGCGGCCTGCCAAAGGGGGCTTGTTGTGTCTTCCAAGCGGGGCAAGGGGTCACCACAGCATGAGGAACTGTACTAAAGGGTCGCAGCAGTAGGAAGGTTGAGAACCACTGAGCTATAGCGTGAAATTCAGTGTCATCAACTACTGCTTGAACCCCAGTACGCACTCAAAGCTCCCAGCACTTCCTTCTCCTTCCCTCCCTCCCTCCCTCCTTTCTTTCTTTCCTTCCTTCTCCTCTCCCTCCCTGCCACCAGAAGCATACCATTTGCTCAACAAAATGTTTGTTAAATGAAAAATGAAAAGCCCTTGTTAGTAGCATTATTACGCCAGTGGGCAAAGAGGAATGCCTGACTGGTACGTTTTGCCACCAAGCAGCCAAAATGTTGCAAGAATAATATCCAGGAACAGGTGTTAAAGAGTGAAGCATAAAATAAGTGGAGAGATAACTTAGATCCTGTTTCTAATGCTAATGTGACCTATCTCACCTACACAAGAAACGCAAGACATCCATGGCACCCACACAAGCACTCAATAGATTGATCCCTGGTATAAAGCAAAATATGACTAGCAGTTATCAAGCACATCCAATCTTGCTTGATTTCGGAAGCTAAGCAGGGTCGGCCCTGGCTAGTACTTGGATGGGAGACCACCAGCGAATACCAGGTGCTGTAGGTGCCTGGAGTAGGAACTGGCAAGCTACTTCAGTAGTCCTGCCAAGAAAACTCCATGGACATGGAGTCACAAAGAGTCGGTCATGACTATAATAACGCAACACACACACATATCTAAAAGAAAAGAAGACAAAAATCTCCAGTTTATATCCACCAAACTGAAAATGCAGCTATTGCGTATAGCTGTTTCTAACAAATATCCTTCCCTCATCCTCCCAAGACATGACATGGGCATCGGTCACAGGACAAGTGAATTTATCTGGTTCATTTGAGCTCTTCCAAAGGCTCCATCACTGGGTTTTCCATAAGACCTTGGGCTTTACAATTCCTGGGTCTGTTATTAACTTTCATTATCCAGAGACTTACTGAGATTCTTTGGCACCAAGTTTTTCCCCCCTCCACATTTTTAAATTAAGCACTATCAAGAGTCCCAACTGGGTTCATTCATCCCTTCAGGCTACTTCACTGCAGATCTATTTGGAAATTGAGAAATACGCCAGCTTTGCTTCAGGTTCCAAATAATTTCTGAACTCAAAACATATCCCTACTGTTATATACATATATCTCGTATCTGAGACAATATACCCCCATGCAAGCACCTGAGAAATATTTTATTTATTATATTATTTTGAATATTTTTACCCCACCTTCCTCCGTAGAAAAGGACCCAAGGTGGCTTATAATCATGAGGGACAATATACAGCCCAGAACATTTAAGACATATTCAATTTAAGAACAGGGAATTAGAAGAGGCATCTTAGAACATTAAAAGGCAACATTAAAGCTACAAAGAGCATGCAAAAAGAAAAAAAATCTATTATGTGGGGTGGAAACTAACATAGAAAACACTGGTGTTCTTATGAAATCATCAATGTAATCATGCATGGCAATCCATATAAAAGTCAACATGACATGGGTGATGTATTATATTCCTAAAGGCAACTCCTTAGACACTGCATGAACAAAATGATAGACCAAAAATGCCTTTGGTCTAGTCTAGCATAGCTCTTTGTAAAATTCCAAAACAAAACTCTGGGATCCAAAGATTTTTCATAAGCTCCATTTGACTGTCCACCTGTCCTTGTTTTCACCACCTGCTTTCACTTTTCTGGCTCATGCTGTAATTCAGCTCCACAACTGCCTCAAATCCATGGCCCTTTAACATGCAGTTTGTGGTTTAGAGAAAGTAGTTCCTGAAGAAGAAACAGATGGGGAAACTTTGATTATTTGCCCAGCTGGATCATGTACAGAGAACGAAGTCTCCCATGCCACATATGTCAGAAGGTTGTCATAGACACAGATAAAGTTTTGGGGGAAATAATGTTGACAAGATATATCAACATCTTATGTGTATGTGAGTGTTTCACAGGTGGAGGCAAGGAGAAAGGAACTGATCTTTTGTGTACTTAAAGGCCAGGTGATCTGAAATTAGGTAAATAAAAAAATCTAGATGAAAATGGGAACGAAATGTGGAGGGCACATAGGATTCGCAGGGTCCAGGGCCCTGCAGAAGTAGGATATGAAAAATGAGCAAACAGCAATATCTATTGGTGATTCTGGATAAGAGATAAGGGAACTTCCATCAACATAGCAATGAAAAACATAATTAAAACAATATTTTGCAAAGGTAATACAGGTGATGTGATGACTAGGAACTAACAGTTGGTGATTCAGATTCTGCCTTGTTTCATCTTCATGCAGGAAATAGATTTTCCCCCTGTTTGCAGCAAGACAAATAGGTTTGTTTGCTTACTTGCTTATCTTTAGTCCTGACACTATTTTAGTGTCGTATGTGGACACTAGATACACACATATATGTTACAGCATGTTAAGTATGAGTTTCCTGTGCTTCTCCCTAAATATATCCCCTTTCCACCTTCTGAAAACATTTTTGTCATTTATATACTTGCGCCTTGAAAAGAATAAACCTATTAATAATCTGAAATGCAATTACTGCACGCACACCCTCGGTAACATTGTTCATCTCTTCCATCTCAAGCCATTTACATTTTAGAGCCCCAAAGGGGATTTAAGAAATTAGACTAATTGCTTAACAAATTGCTGTGTTAAACCCAAGATGTTTTAAAATTATATAACGCCAGATCCTTTCCCTTCCCCGCCTGCCTTTAGTCTCCCTTCTAGTAAGTTGGCCAAGCTAATTAATTTGAAAATGTTGATACTTTAAAGGGGTGCCAGGATGAAATTTTATTTACTAAATTGTAGCTTTGAGCCAGGTGCTTAATTTATGGAGAAACTTCTGAGGGCTGCTTTTCAGATTGAAATGTTTAAAGCACTCAGCTAATCATGCTGTCCAAAATGTGGAGCAGGAAGCCTCACAAATTTGAGAAGGCCTGAGACCAGCTGTACAGTAGGACCCCAGTATCCGCTGGGGATTGTTTCCAAGCCTTCCCATGGATAATGAAAACTGTGGATAAGAGAGAACACCGAAATGTCCCCCAAATTGCTGTTTTGTGATAGTAACTTGCTTTACAGCTGCTGTTTTGCAACAGTAGCTTGCTTTACAGCTGCTGCTTGTGACGGTAGGTTGCTTTATAGCTGCTGTTTTATGACAATAGCATACTTTACAGCTGCTCTTTGTGACAATAGCTTGCTTTGTGGCTGCTGAATTATTTATTTGTTTGTTTTCCTGCCAACCATGGATAACTGAATCAGTGGATAACGAATCAGTGGATACAGGGGGCCTACTGTACTCCATTGCAAGGTGAGTTTTGGAAGGTGCAGACTGGGCACACGAATCAAGAATCTCAAACACAGGAAAATTCTGTCCACACGACTGATTAATGCGTATGATATTATAAAGATCTTGGAGAGAGACTATTTTATTTGTTTGTTTATTTATTTACGGCCAGTGACCAAACTAGACAGGTACAGCAACAAAATGTGCATTCCATGATAGTATTTCAATTAATACATAAAATTGGTAGATAAAATTGGTAGATTAAAAAGTACAGGTTAAAATTTAGCAGCCATTAAAACATGAGTATTATATTTATTTATCTCCATTTATAATCTGATTTCGGACCCTTAGTGCTACTGCACAGAATTTGGCAACCTGCTTGGTTATTTGGTAACATTTATCAGAAAGGAGCAGATGCATGTAAAAATCTATTGACCTCCCAGGGAATTTGCCTATGATAGGGGGGATGAGTTCTCTACGTAGGTCTTGATAATAAGTACAGAATAAGAGAACGTGTTCCACAGTTTCCAGCTGATCATTAGTACATGGACAATTACGGTCTGTTAATGGTAAACCTTGATATCTCCCCTCCAAAAACTTGGAGGGAAGGACATTAAACCGCGCCAAGGTAAAAGCTCTCCTGGAGGAGGAAGATACAATCCTGTCCAGGTAAGGAGACACAGTGAATGCAGATTTCTTTAGGAAATCAAGTTTCTGAACCAGAGCAATATGATTCGGTAAAGCTATGTCTCTAATTTGTATCTTCACCTCGTTTATGGCTTTACAATAACCCATTGCTTGGAGGGCACAGGGGGAATACCCTATATTATTTATCACTTTTATTATTTGTATTTTCCATTGTGATTGGAATTTATCTAGCAAGATCAGAGGGGTTAGGCCATCCGAAAGGAAGGTAAGTTTGAGCCAATGTTTAACCATCAAAAATTTAGTTAATGCTACAATAGGAATAAGTCCAGCCTCTAGGCGGAGCAAAAAGTTGGGTACACATGAGGGAACCACCAAGATAGCTCTTACAAAACTGGTTTGAATGATCTCCAGGGGTTTCAGGTTAGCATAAGCAAATACCTGTGCACCGTAGAGCATTTGGGTGATGATTTTCGCCCTAAAAACTTGAAAAGTTGAGGGAACATGTTTTCCTCCAGTTGTGTTGTGAAACTTACTTATGACTTTAGCATTCCCTTGTGCTCTTGTTGCTACATACTTGATGTGTGTGGACCAAGCACCGGACGACTGGAATGTTATGCCTAGGTACTTGTACTGCTGAACTTGTTCAATCTGATGACCGTTAAGAGACCATTTATGCTTGATTCTCCTTCTACTGAAAACCATTATTTTGGTTTTGGTATAATTGATTTCTAACAATTCTTGTGTACAGTAGGAGGAGCAAGATCTCAAGAGCCTTCTAAACCTGACACACGCAGTTGACAAAAGCACTGCGTCATCTGCGTACAAGAGTATAGAGACTGGGCGGGATGCCAGTTTAGGTCAATGAAAATCTATGTTAGATAGGCTCTCAACAATCCCATTAATATATAGATTAAGCAGGGTGGGAGCCAAAATGCATCCTTGCCGTACGCCCCTACGGACAGGAACCCGATTGGATAAAATCCCATTAGAATTGCAAAGGACCTGTAAATAAGAATGTTCATGTAAGAGACGCATTAACAAAAGTAGTCATTTGTCAATGTTCATAGTCTCTAACTTTAACCACAGTCTATCTTGAGAAATGAAATCAAAAGCAGATTCAAAATCTATGAAGGCAGCATACACAGCCCCACCTTTATTTGATGAGTACTTACTAACTAAATGATGTAAAACATGGCACTGATCAATTGTAGATTTCTTGGAGAGAGACACAGCTGAACACAAGGCTGCTCCTATTAGTGGTTTTGGTTTGCTTTGGTTTTTGAAAAAGGAATAATGGAAAGAAAAAAGGCTTGGACACAATTCCTGGAAGGTGCTTGGTTTGCCTGCAAAGAGTAGCAGCTCAACCATCCTTGAATTTCTGTGGCCTTCATTTTGGTCTCTACCATGTTGAACGGTGCCTCCAAGGTTCAGGGTTGCAAGCACTTCCACTGTTCCTCCATACACCTTACCTTAAGTTATTTTAGTTCTTTAAAAGTCCCTTTGTGTTCTTCAGAAACCATGGGACCAGTTTTGCTAGGCCTTTCCTACAATTGCTTCAGTGGTTAAACTGCAGTTATGCAGTCAAGACTCCGCTCGTGACTTGAGTTCGATCCCAATGGGCTCAGGTAGCTGACTTGAAGGTTATTCAACCTTCCGTCCTCCTGAGGTGAGTAAATTAAGTGCTGTATCCAGCTCACTGGGGGGAAGGAGCAACTGCACAACACTAAAGGTGCTGTAGGGCAGTACAAAATGAGTACTGTACACTTTGCTTTTTCCCATTTTTAGTTGTGAGACATACCCACTGAATTAGTACAGGCCAGAGGGGTCACATGGAAACTCCTTTTAACTTAAAAAGTAGGTAAATATGGTGTGGCAAAATCACCTTAAGGAGCAAAGAAAGATGTAGAGAGGCAGTGTTCCTCATAATCTCAAGGATACTGTAGGATACAGTCAGACTAGGTTTTAAATGCACTAAAATTGAATAGATTCCTTTGCAAAGTGTCTGTGGGTGGTAACAGCAGGCCTGATAATGCACTATTGGGGATGCATTATTATTACACCCACCCATCAAAACATGAACCATAATCTCAAGACGGAAGATGAAATACAGAGGCATCAAGGCAGAAAATGTTCTAGTAATGAGTTATCTGTAATTTGGTAACTTGGTGCAATCCATATGCTACTAGTGAAACTCAACTCTACCCTTCCTTTCTGTGTAAATCAGAGAAACCAATGTCTAGAATCCAATAATGATGAGGACAAACAATTTAAACCTTAATGCTGACAGGACAGAGATCCTTCTGGCTGGAGATCAGAGCATAAGGATCCATTCTGTGCTGGGTGGGTTTAAACATCCCAAAAGGATCAGGTTGGCAGTTTAGATGTACTCCTGGATACTAAGGCTTCACTAGTGGCCAGCAGTTCTTTTGCCCAAAGCTGGTGTGCCAAATGCACTCATTGCTGGAGATGTCTGACTTGGTTACTGTGACACATGCCTTACTGACATCCTAACTGGATTATTACAATGTGATGTACACAAGCCTGCCTCTGAAGAGCGTCCAGAAACTTCAGTTGGTCCAAAACAATACAGCCAGAGTGCTGCCTGGGGCCAGTTATAGGGAATTTATTTATTTATTTCTTGATACATTTATATACCGCCTATCTTCCAAAAGGTACTCCAACAATACAATGAAAAAGAAAACAATAATGCAACAATATATGAAGGGTAAAAAGGTATAATAGTAATCACAACATTAAATAACAAAATTAAATTAAAAACAACATAAAAACAACATAAGCTGGCAAGGCAGTCTTATTCTAATGGTCCCAGAGAGCTGGGGGGGGGGATTAAATTAGTGGACGGTATTAATTCCTTCAGTTTCACTATATACCTCCCTGTTTCCAGGCTCAGTTCAAAGTGCTGATTATGATCAATGAAGCCCTATTTAGATGCAGGCTATCTGAAAGAATATCTTATTCCATACAACCATCCAACTTTTTGAAATCTGGAGAGGCCCTTCTCACTATCCCTCCACCTTCAGAAATGTCTTTGGTGAAGACTGAAGAGAAAGTCTTCTCTGTGACTGCTCCCAAGCTCCAGAACTTCCTTATTCACACAGTCCCTTCCGCAACTAAAAGGTTGAAATAGATCTGTGCTGGTTTTCACTGTATTTTAATCTTCTGTTGTTTTAAACGGTTTGCAAGCCACATCTAGTCCCAACTCTGGGGAAAGGGAGGCATAGTAAATAAGCAAATAAATAAATAAATAAATAAATAAAGTAATGAAGTAATGCATGACTTCACTTTCTGTTGGCAAATGCATATTCTAATCACAACTTTGAGAGAATGGTTTCTATGTATACTAAATGGCCATCCTTTAGTGCAGACATAGAGGTGATCAGAGTGAAGCTTACTGTAGACTTATATCCTAAATACACCATCAAATACATTGGAATTTGTTCCACTTTTAAAACGGGTGAATTCAACGTATTTTTCCCCTTGCCAATATGATGTAAGGGCTGAAGAATCCTTCCTGGAGAATTTGCTTCCCCCCTTCTCCTGGCTTGAGATTTTGTCTTTTTTTGTTGCTTGGAAGGATTAAAAACGTGTGTGCTTCTCTCCCCCCCCCCCCCCAGCATGTCCCTGTTTCCATTTACCCACAAGCGTGATTGATGGTATCGTGACGACTGTTACTTCATGTCCTTGTTTTGTGACAACATCTGTACTTCCCTGTGGAAGTCCCTTTTTTTTTTGTCCGACCCTCCGTTTTTCGATATTTTGATTCTCTGTAACTTTGCCTTTCATGTGTTAAGCAGCAAAGTTTGAGGTTTTATGCCTTCTTCCCTCACTGTTTACACCTTTTGGATTGTACTGGAGAATGCAACTTCGCACTCCTGCCACTAGATGGAGAATGTGCATGTTGCGTGACAAGCCTTACTTCATGGGCATTTGTCTCGAAACAGGAACTGAGACAAGCTGATTCCCGAAGCCAGGGAGAGGTATGGCTCATCACGCTTAAATCCCAGTTCAAGGGACGTGGTCGGGACAAACTCCCGCCGTCATGCAATGGACGTGCCGTAACATTTTTTCGTACCGGTCCCAAGCGGAACAGCAAACTGCGATGAGAGGGACGTAAAGTAGCCATCATAAAAAGCCACCATAGGACTGTATACCTTTAGTCACTAAAGCAGGGGTCCTCAATCTATGGCCTATGGGCCAGATCCGGCCCACTAGGGTCCTGAATCTGGCCCACCAGCCATTGGAGGCCTCCCACTTGACCCCACCACCACTTGAGCTGAAAATTCACTGCACAGCAACAGCAGCTGCCACCACCTCAGCCACCAACACAGCTTTCATGGTGCACGGGATGAATGGAAGTGCCATTTCGCACTAAAGGTTTTGGTGATTGAGGAGAGGGCCAGAGGGATTTTTAGCTTCCCGCTAACTAGGAAAGTTAGATGTGTCCTGGCTGCTCCTTGCTGTGTGCGGAGAAAGGAGGGGAGGGATGGAAAAGCCGAGACAGCATGTGGGCAGCTTTAAGGCTCAAAGGAGGCACTGCTGGTGCTGAGAGCCAGCTAGGATCCCCTGGCCCATCCCTCCCGCCCCTGGCAGCATAAGCGGTGGGGGTCTAGTCTGGAGAGTGCAAGTAGCCATGTGGTGCCTGCAATGCTTGTCCGAGCACTGCCATGGGCAACACAAGCTCCTGCACTGGTAAGTGCGCCCCTCCCTTTCCTTATAAACTTATATGATGGTACAACTCAAGAGATCACTGGTGTTGGCAGACTAAGGGCATCATAAGGTTCAGCCAACACCACCAGTCAATCCAGGACGATTGTTCCATTTGAGTGGTTGAAGAGAAATAAGATGGTTGAGTATTTATTTGCAGGGAATTTGGGACTGACTTAGTTTAGAGAATAAAACTCCAAGTGTAGGAAACAATACCGAGAGCATTAGGAATTAAACAAGGAGGGAGCAATTGGAGGTGAGGGTTAGGGTGGAGTTTCCCAGTAAGAGCTCTACTGAAGGAGGGATAATGGAAGGAAAAGGCAGGCAGGTGGGGATAGGGGCCCTGACACAGCAGCTGTGAAGGCCAAAGAAGAAGCAGGAATGATCTGGAAGCATCTGCCGAGAAATCAGGTAATATGAATGGACAATCTGTAAAAAATCAAGCTGGCTTTCCTATCTAGACTAGGCAATCCAGGGAGGTGGGGCTGGCAGGGGGTCCCAAATAGACAATGCAAAGAGAAGTGGGAATTGCCCAGTAGCTTGTACATGAGAAAGAAGCACTCACTAGCAGACTTTCTCCCAAATGAAACATCTGAAATCTCCAACCAGATCCAGACAAACTGATGAACACTTGCATCACTTGCTATGACTAGCAGTGACAAATATGGAACCGGATATTGACCATCTTATTAGCCAAAAGCAGGCCCATACTTCTCATTGAAATAGTATTCATTTATGTCGATTACAATTGTTCTTCATTTTGAATATTGCATTCTTTTTCCTGTTTTTGTGCCCTACAAAAATATGTGCAATGTGCATAGGAATTTGTTCATATTTTTTTTCAAATTATAGTCTGCCCCCCAACAGTGTCTGATGGACAGTGAACCGCCCCCCACCCCCGTTTAAAAAGTTTGAGGACCCCTGCACTAAAGGCATGCAGTTTGGTGCCTCTGTCATTTGGGGAGAGAGGCTGGAAGACGCTTGACAGCCCTCTGGCTTGCTTGTAGATGCAGGTGTTATGTTTGGACAGGGTGTATGCATGTGTTTCTGTCTGAGGGAATCCGTGTGAAAGGGAGCAGAGCAGAATGCAGGATTTGACAGAAGCAAAAGGAGAGGGGGTGGAGAGTCCTAAATTGGAAATAGTCTCTTCAGGGACATCTCTCTTTTATCAGAGAAAAGGTGCCTTCATTGGAGAAAGAGATCCAAGTTGAGAGGTGTGTGTGTGTGTGTGGGGGGGGAGGAAATAGGATCCCAGTAATGACCATTACAAGGCCTTAAGTGTTGGAGAGAAAGAGGAGGATAGGGGCTGAATTTTGCACAGAAGTACAGGTGGAGAGAAAAATAGGCTGGAGGAGGGGAAATCCCGTAGTGTGAATTGCACTATACCCAGTGCAAACGGTGAAATCTCAAAACATTCCCCAGACCCTGTGTGACGACTGACTGCAATTTAAAAAAATGTATTGCAGACTATGAATCCAATTGAACCTAAACTGAATCATTCTGATTTGGCTCTCCAGTGTAGCCATAACCTCAATCCAAAGGGGCGTTCAGGAACTAGCGGAAGCCTTGAAAATGTTGTCAAACAGTGACCGACAGGCTATAAAATTCAACCTATATATAACAGGGAAATTACAAGGGAAGTTCAACATGGTCACATTTGATTTCAAAAGCAGAAACCTATCAAAAACGAGGAGATTAGTGGAAGAAGGCAGTAGAAGAGGGTCAAATCTCTCCAGAATGTTTCAGGTTTTTTTTTTTTTATAACCACAAGAATAGGAACTGAGCTGGAATGCATGCCTGCAGTTCAGGTAAAGGCACTAGCAAGTGCTCTTATTGAATACTTAGTTAATAAGTACTTCTACTTATTTAATAAGTAGAATGAAGTCATTATGGGAAAAGTGTGCAAAAAAAAATCTAAGTTCCACCAAATGGTGATTGCCAAAGGGAATGCAGATTTGCATAAAGTAGAACAAGCAGACACAAAAGGATTCAAGGACTGTACAACCAAACACAAAGATCGTCAACAGTATTGTGTCTCCTGCTACTATGTATGTGTGTGAAGCTGGATAATGAAGAACGGCCATGTGGGTAAAAATCTATCTGTTCCAAATATGAAGCCAAATGAGAGCTTTATATAGATACTGTGAACTTTCAGAAAGACAAACAAATGGGTCCTACATTAAATCAAGCATGCATGTACATGGCAAATCTGTAATTGTAAGAGCCTCGTGGCGCAGTGATTAAATGCCTGTACTGCAGCTAAAACTGTGCTCATGACCTGGGGTTCAATTCCAGGTAGCAGGCTCAAGGTTGACTCAGCCTTCCATCCTTCAGAGGTTGGTAAAATAAGTACCCACCTTGCTGGGGTGGGGGGAACAATGTGTAGCCTGCATGATTAAACTGTAAACCGCCCAGAAAGTGCTTGAAGTGGTATGGGGCGGTATATAAGCAGAACACTTTAATGTGAGCACATCATAAGAAGGCAAGATGCTCTGGAAGAGAAGATAATGCTGGTAAGTGTTGAGGGCAGCAGGAGAAGAGGAGAACCAAAAACAAGGTGGATTTAGCTCCCTACGGAACCACAGCCTTGAGTTTTCCAAAGCTGACCAGGGCTGTTCACCGTAGGACATTCTGAAGGTCATCCATTCATAACTTCACTGTGCGTAAGAAGAACCACCACCAGATGCATCAATCATGGCCCTACCCAACCCCAATTAAAGCAGCTCCACTAGCTGCCAATCAGCTATCGGGTACAATTCAAGGTTCTGACCTTGACCTAAAAGCACTGTATGACCTGGGTCCAAGCTACCTCAAAGATCGAATCTCACAGTATGAACCAACTCAGGTTTTAAGGTCATCAGGAGAGGCCCTTCTCTCCATCCTGCCACCCTCACAGGTACGTCTCGTGGGAACCCATGAAAGGGCCTTCTCAACTGCTGCACCCAGACTCTGGAACTCCTTCCCAATAGAGGCCAGGACTGCCTCACTCTGTTGGTCTTCCAGAAACAGGCAAAGACCTTTCTCTTCAGGCAAGCTTTCCCTGAATGATGGTCTACCATTATGTGTCTTTTATATGAATCAATAGGTTCACATAGACTGTGTGTTTATAACTACTGATAACCTTGTAGCTTTAATGTAATGTTGTCTATGAATGCTATAAGATGTCCCTCAATTCCTTGTTCTCAAATACTTGAACATGTCTTAATTGTACTGGACTGTATATTATCTGTCATTAGTGTAAGCTGCCTTGGATCCTTTTCCAAGGAAAAAGGCATTGTAAAAATACTCTAAAATAAATAAAATAAATAAACCTGAAAATACACCTTCCACCTGCACAGCGGGGCTCTGAATACTGCCAGTTTTATGTAATCCCCACAAAGGCTAATTGTGCTATGGCCCTTCATCTGAAGAGTTTGACATCACAGAAGATCTTTAATCCTACCCATTTACTTTTTATAAAATGTCCTAATCGAACAGGATGGAAGACCTCAGCCAGATATGTAGTCTGTAGAAAGAAAAATGTCTGAGATAAGGGCTATAACTTATATTTATTTCTTAAATCTAGTATTACATTTATATTGTTTTTGTCTGCTTGTTTGCTTTTGGATGGGAGATTATCCAGTCAGGTCAATTTAGACCTGCAAACTTAAGTGGCATAGGCAAGAGAACTCAGGAAAACTAGACCTCCATCTGCAATGCAAGCATGGCATTTTTAGTGTATCACATTATATTTTTGTCTAAAATTGATAGACAAATTGCTAGACACCCCAACATTGAGGGTCATCTTATCCACAGATGTAAGCCAAGGAGAGACCCGTATGATTGCAAAACTGTAACTTGGGGTTGGAAAAGATGGGTCATTTTATAAATGGGGCCATCTTATAGGTGGAGAAATACATATATTCTAACAGTTGCAGTATAAACACTGGTGGGAATCATGTAACTCTGTGAATCATGTTGCAGAACATAGTGGCGCATATGCTCAATGACCTTAGATGAACTTTCTGAGGTTTTGACTTTCCAGTTCTACAACTGAATGATCAACTAGAAAAACCCTTTTACTGTGCAAATAATTCCCTTTGTAAAGATAATTCGATTTCTCCACTGCTCCTGAGATAAGAGCGACAAATTCCATTGTGGAAGACCACCCAAATCATACTTCTTGAGCAAAACTGTAAAATTAACAAGCAGGAGCTCTCCACAAATTGTCAGCATCGTCCCTGGCCAACTTTGCTTTCATCTGGTTGCAGCTAAAACCTGAGAGAGCAGCTGGGGATTTTGCGAAACAAGGAGAGATACATGTAAAGGGAGACATCCAGCCCAGTTATAGACCTAAGAGGGATGATCTGTTTGCCTTTCTGGAGGAGCTGTCAGCAAAGTGGTCAACATGAAATATTATAACTGCAGACGGCACACTGTTAAAAGCTGGCCAGCGGGTGTGGAGGGGGGAGGGGGGACTCTGCTTAACCTTGCTTCTGCTTTCCAGGTTATGAAGCAGACTTTTAAACATATCCCTGAAGTCAAGAGCAGGATAGGACTATCAAAAGGAGCGGAAGGTGTTGCAGTGATCAAACTTTCCTTCCTCCACGTCTTTGACGCCTTGAAAGCTTTCAATTTGTGTTGCTCAGAATCATCTAGCTCCCACTTTAATGAATATGAATGGACTTAGGGGACACTTACATTGGCCATTTACCCCACAATTTGCATCAGACTGGGCACCTGGTGACAACATGATGGTAAAGCTCCCTGTGGGGAAGCCATTTGGGGAAGCATCTCCTTTGCACAGTCATTGTCTTGATTCAGCTGGTCCAGTTTCCCTTGGGTCACCTTTCTGTCCAGGGTGATCACCTGATTGGATGAAAAGAGGCATTCACTGGGATGTCAGTTCCCCTCAGCCAAGCAGAACTTATCTCTAGACAGTTTATTGAAAGAAGAAGAAGAAACTATCAAGTCAGGAGTGAAACATGCTATTGCTTGGGCACTTGGGAGAACAAAAAGAGAGAGGGAGGCAATAGGAATTACCAGTTAGCACCTTGTTAGCACCTCAAGGCAGCTTCTGCTAGTGGAGTCCATCCAGACCAAGCTGCCTGCCTCTGCCCCTGCTACCTACTGCAAACCATCATTTGGATAGCTACAGCAGTTTCACCTGTAGAAAGTTAATATCTATGGATCCAAATCACAGCAGATCAAACTGTATTTTCCGTGTTTTTAGTTGCAGCCTAAATGAATGAATGCATCCGCAAGTGGCTGGATAGCGATTCATGTTTACAGTTTGATGGATGGAAGTCATTCACTTCTGGTGCAAGTTCAACACTGACTTTTGTATCAGACAATGGTTTCAGCTTTAACCTGGTAAAGTTTGGAGGGAAGGGACCGTTTGTTCTGTTTTCTGGTAGTTTCACGCTGCTTTAATTTCCCTTTCTTTGCCTGTGAATTAGATTAGGTGAAAATACAGTACCAATGAAAGCTTGAAAACCCAAATATTACAGTCATTGTCCATACTGACCTGGGAACTCTTGGAGTTGAAGTCTGCAAAATAACTTTTTTAGATTCTGGTGTGGGACCAATACTACATACTGAGCAACACAACTGAACAGAGATTTGGAAAACAAATAGGAGTGGTAATACTCTAAAGATCTATTAGAATTGTTGTAGATCACAAGTGGAATATGAGACAGCAGTATGACTGCATAAATGCTATTTTAGGCTACATTAACAGACGTGTTGTTTCCAAATCCTGTGTAATACTAATTCTCCTCTGTTCTGTGCTGGTTAGGCCTCACCTTGAGTGTTGTTTCCAGTTTGGGATGCCACACTTGAAGAACAATGCTGACAAACTGGAATAAGTTTGGACTGGACTGGAAAATAAGCCCTATGGAGGAAAGACTGAAAGAATTGGGCACATTTAGCTTTGAGAAAAGAAGACTGAGGGTTGCTGGGAGAGCATTTTCCAAATACATGAAAGACTGTCATGCAGAGGAAGGTCAGGATCTGTTCCCAATCCTCCCTGAGTGCAGGACATGCAATAATTGGCTTAAGGTACAGGAAGCCAGACTTCAGTTCAGTATCAGGAAAAACTTCCTAACTGTTAGACTAGTATGGCAATGGAACCAATTACCTCAGGAGGTAGAAGAGCACTCTAGCGTTGGAGGCATTCATGAGAAAGTTAGACAGCCATATGTCAGATATGTCTGTGAAGATTCTCAGTCATCCAGTTGAGGTTACCTGGGAGTTGAGTCAAGGCAACTGGACTTCTTTTCTTGGGAGATTGAAACATTTCTCTACTTATCCAAGCAGCTTCGCGAGTCTGAGGAAAGTCAGTGTTGAAGGCTTCAATTTAAAATTCACCTAGATTTCACGTCCCCCTGGTCAGAAGAGGCTCATTACGTGGACAGTGGCCTGGACATGCTTGTTAGGTGTACAATGGCCTGAATAGGCTCCTTAGATGTACAATGGCCTGAGGTGTGTGAATGTCCCAGCTGGGCAACCCTTCCCAACAGCCATTAAGTATGGGTCGTTAGCCGTGGCCTTGCTCGTGGAGGTGTATCAGATGCATGTTAGATATATTTTAATCTGAATTTCTATGCTCAATATTGAACCAATATTGGTTCAGAATATTGGGAAGAGATTATATCAGGTTGGTGATGGGCCATAATTTTGTTTCAAATTATTTTTTGATCATAATTGGGTCAAATTTATACATTTCAAATGAGGAAGAAAATCAAATTAACAGATTTAGCCATAAGGATAAGTCAGTATTTTGTCTCACCTCAATTCTGCTCCCCCACCCCACCCCAGATCTTACCCATTCTTGACAACACTGAAATGTGGGAGAAAGCAAAATTGATCATCCCCTGGAGACATGGGAGAATTTGGATTCATTTCATGGGTGTTTTGTTATTGTTGTTTTTAAAATTGAATTTCCCCACATTTGCAAAAGTCAGATATAGAAGTAACCAAAGCTGAGGAATTGCTTTTGGGGTATGGTGAATCATCCTGAACACAACCCAAACCAGAGTGTTCAACATACCAAAATCATAGAAAAAGTCAGCATGGTGACTGTTTTGCATGGAGAAAAGAGGGGGGATTCTGGACCCAGATATGTTTATATGGTACATAGCACTGCAGTTAACACCCTCTTATCCCATCCATCCAGACATCAGCAAGATAGACCCCTTGCCAGGTTATCAGAGACTGAGCCTTCCTCCCATCCACCCACCTCTCAAGAGCATGTTCTTTCATTTCAGGTATTTACTGAGGAAGCAAAAGAACTCTGCTGAGGTAAATCTGCATCAAAAGGTCAGAAAGATATAAGCCATCTTATAAGAAAGAGTCTTCCATGCTGCTGCAAAGACTGGCGTGAAGCAAGACATTTTTATAGTCTTTTGAAGTCCTGCCAGCATAAATAGCCTAAAGTAAGCATTTTAGTCCTCATAACAAAGTATAGAAAATCAAGGGTGTCATGCATTGAAGGATATACTCCATGAGGTTCACAGAAAATGCAAGCATAGTTTAGCTGTAGTAAACATTTTAAAAAATAATGCCCTGGATGTCCTTCTTGATTTAGTATTTCTGCACAGGAACATCTTAATAAAACTCTTACTGACTATACTCAGGCCAACAAACATGTTGTTTATTACTGGAAGAATACCGGGCAAAAATTGAAATGAACTGCAATGAAAAGTCTAAGAGTGGGGACTAGTTACAGCTTATAATACAATAATGAGAGTTTCTAAATTCAATTTCATACCAGCCAGATCACCACACACAAATGATACCAGTTTTAGAAAAGATTACCCACACAGGATTCATATAGGCTTAAATTGTGTGCTTCTATTATCACACAACAGCATCATTTTTTTTTCCTACTCAAAGGTAAGTGCAAAGGACCCAATCCAAATTGGAACCCCAGAATAGGAAGCTATAGGGGCTTGCCCCCTCATGTGGTTTTGGTCCAGATCAACAACTCTGTAATTTACATGGCGGTGGGGAATTTGGAGACATAAGCTTTCTTTATATCTATGCCATTTGCTGCATAGATATGGGAGGTGTGCGAGTGGTGGAGTCCAGTTCTGCTGTTGAGACAAGACTGGACCTACCTCACATGCTCGACCCATGGAAAACAGAAGTTGAAAGAGTAGTTTCTTTTCTTTTTGTAGGGTTCTTTTCTTTTTATCTGATTATGGTACTTCCCACGCAGGATTCAATAAAGGCATACAACTTGCTCCTTTATTTGTTTCGTCCACAATGACAGAGGTACAGTGGACCCTCGTATAACAAACGGTTTGTATAACATAAAATTTGTACAACATAAAAAATTCCGGAGATAGGGGAAATTTGCTTAACAGAATCATCTGTGGGGAGAATCCATACAAGATAAAAGTCATCACGATTAGGGATTACTCTGTTTTCAATGCCTTCCTATGGAAAATTTGTATAAAGGAAAATTTGCTTCACATAATTTCCGTTGGAACAAATTAATTCCTTTATACAAGGTACCACTGTATCAACTTTTAAATCTTCATGTTCCAACATGGTAAAATTATCAATAAAATGATTATTCTTAGATTTCAAAGAAGGAGTGCTAAACCATGACTTTATACCCTAAAGTCAAGTCGGGAAGGGTTTCTCCCCACAATGACCCCTTTTCCAAGGTTTGACTTACTAGTCCTTCTTCATTCTCTCTGGAGGGTTCGTTTGGATTGTCGCATCCCCCTCTGAGGTCTGGGTCCCACGGTCGCGCCATCTCCTCGACCCACAGACCACCAGAGGACTTGCTTTAGCACCCACACCCCAATAGGGTGTTTCTTCCCTTGCTTTTCCTTTTTGACCCACTCCTCATCTTGTCTCTCCACCTCCAGCTGGTATCTTATTTATTTCATCTTTTTTCTATATTCTCGGGCCTCTTGCTCTCCCTAATACGAACACCCAGCTTTGTTAACACATTTCCTATAACTCATTCTCTTTCTGAGGCATCATCATAATTTTTTTCCATTTGGACTTACTGGGGTTTTCCATCATGGCAGTGAAATGCATACCTTTCCCCCTTATACCTCCTAACCCCACCTCCATTGTTTCCCTTTTGTCCTTTCCCGCCTTTTTTCATTCATCCAATCAGAGCGTTTCCTCCAACCACTGTCTCGCTCCTTCTCTCTCCTGTTCCTCTTGTCTCTGTCTTAGGTTGTTATCCCACACCCACTTTGTTGCTCTAGGAAAGTGCTCTGAGGTGCAGATCTTAAAATTGTTCCCCCACATCCGCCGTGCTTTAAGCAAACTAAAGTGCAACCAAACACACCCCAAGTGCAACTCAGCGTATCTTCCTTGTTGCCTGGCCTCGGGGTGGTAGAATCCTTGTCACTGTTTTGTTGTGGTTTTTAAACCAGTACACACGCCATGGGGTACCGTTTAATCCCCAGCATAACTGTTCAATCGCCATAGGGCCACCTAGTGGCACTACTTGGAGTAGCCACATGACAGTAAATTCACCATATGAGAAGTCACTATGCACGGAAAGAAGCCAAAAAAAGAAGTATTCAAAGTTCGACAAATGACAAATGAAAATCGATACACTGATATACCTACTTACCAGTTTTTTTTAAAAAAAAATAGTGCCAAAGCTTTCTAAATCAGGCCTTTGTCCTAGGTGCATCACATTGAGGTGTTTGTAAGGTACTTGCAAGGTGGGGTAAAAAGTAGGCAGGCAAAAAAAGGAGAATTATAGTATTTGTACTCTGGAAAATTTTTTAAAAAAAAACCATACTCAAACCAACCATGTCATTGACCTTTCTGATTGTAACTATTATTTTGATACTTGTTCAGAGACTTCCCTTTCAGGATATCATATTTTTCTCCCAGTTGCTCACTGGAACTGAGATACGTCTGTTACCCTCAAACAGGGAGGGTCAAGTTATTTCCCTCCCCCCCTCCTCCTCCAGCTCTCAATGGCTATCATTGGGTTGTCTTGAGAATGCATCTGTGCTATATGTCATGCTTGTTGCAGAGTTTCAAATTCCAGCTAAATTTTTTTATTGCAGCACAGTTGAAGTACAAAGGCTCACAGAGGAGAATAAGTTCCCCAGATAATCTATCCCTTTCTCATTAACTGGGCCTTACATTCTAAGTGAATCACTCTGAGACATATGTGGGATAAAGAATAAAAAAAATTGTTTACAGTTACTTGAAATTACAGACTTGTATATGCTACTTTCTTTACTGCACAAATACTTAGCAACCAACTGAACACATGAACAGCAAACAACCGCTGCCAGTCTGGGAAAAAGCACTTGGGGGAGAAGGTCTTTCTTCGAATTCTAAGGCTGAGAGGAAGGATTGGTTCGTACTGGAGGAATAAGAAAAGTCCCTCCAAGTCAAACAAACTACAGGTAGTACTCAAGGTTGCAAATAAAACGTCAACAGTAATGCACTAACACACCTCTTTCCCTTGTCTCAGGAGGTACTGTTCTTGGAAACTGCCCATAAGTCTTTCCCAATGAGGCACCCATCGGAGGAAAAACTGAATCAGTTCTTCTATATTATTTGAGCAACATTACTTCCCAAGCAACAGCAAAGTGTCCAAGAACATCCTGCAAAGAAAACAAGGGCAGGGGAGAAAATTCCTTAGATGCTTTGAATAGGTTGCACATTTGTAGATCAAGATTTTGGATCAACAGGGTGTTTTGTGGTTCAGAATCAAAGTGCAGAATTACAGCCTGCAACCAGGAGTAGCAAAGCAGCTAAGGAAAGGATTAGAAAAGTTTTGTGAAGGCTAAGTCCCCCAATGCCAGCCTCTACTTGTGACAGATATGTGCTGTTATTAACATGGTCATCAAGGCCTTTCAGTACTAGCTGCTGTGGGATTTCAGTGAGAGAATGCTGTGCAGCTTGTGAGCTTCTTGTGAACACATCTTGGACAGTGTAGCTGAAATCTACTCAAATCCTTCAGAAGTAATCTATTTAGGTCTCCCCACCACCAAGACTATGGACATTGCACAACCTGTTGCTTATAATTTATTCATTTTTCCAATAACTGAATTATTTTACAATGGTAGCCTAAGTAGTTTGCAGTGTGGTTATGATTGTTTTTAGTTCATTTTACAGTCACAAGTTGCAGCCTCAATAGTGTTGGTGTGTATTAGACCTTGGGTTTCTACTTTGGGCTCTGCTTACCTTGGAACTATATAACTGTACACAGGGCCGGGGTTAGCACTAGGCGAACTAGGTGACCGCCTAGAGCGCAGACCTAAGAGGGGCGCAAAACTGACCTCACAGAGGCACATTTTCTACAATTTGTCTGTTTTTGAAAATTGGGGGAGGGGGGTTGTCCGCAAGCAGTTAGCCTTGCGTAGGGTGCAAAAGAGCCTGACACCAGCCCTGACTGTGCACGTTAGGGATGGGCAGGAAACAAAAAATGAAATGCTGTTTTGTCGTTTTGTTACATAACAAAACTCAGCAAACTGAAACGAAATGACAAAATGAAATGGTCATTTTTCCATTGAAATGAACTGTTTTGTTCCATCATTTTCAGGCTCCAGCCAAGCTGTCAATGGCTGGAGCCCTTTTAAAATGGCTCCCGGAGTCCTGGGCACCAAATGTGGTGCCTCTAGGACCCAGGGGAGCCATTTTGTTTCATTTCATTTTGTTTCGGATGAAATGTTAAAAAATATTTCATAAGAATTGAAACAAAACAAAACGGGGGTGAGCAGGAAATGAAACAAAATGAAACATAATTATTCCATTTCATGCCCATCTCTAGTGCACGTATAATTACTAATTTTTAGATGTTTTGTCCAGCATCTGGTTCTCCTAAATGTAGGGGGGAGGGCCTAAGATATCCCTTTACAGGCATTCAGGAAAATCTGAAATCACAAAGATATGCAGACTGGTTACCTGTGGAACTTTGCTTGAATTTAAGAGTAACCCTGATTTTACAAGATCTTAAATACCACAGGTGACACCCCACATGTGGCAGTAAACTATTTCTCTTTGCTCACAATTTCAAATCTTTTTTTTAATGGCCAAACAGGATTTGCTCGTTCAGCTAATTCAGTGGCAACAGTTACTGAGTGTCTAGGCTAGACTGCCTTTTCAGTTATTCACAAAGATCCGATCCTTTTAGCTGGAGATCTCAGGGTTAGGCCTAGGAGTTAGATGCAGACCAGATGCTCTACCGCATACTGGGAAATTGTGTGGCTCACAGTTCACTTCACACACATTGCGTCCTCCAAGGCCTCTCTTCTAAACATGCTGCCCCAAGTCCCTGTGAAGCCTCCCCTTTGTCAGAAAACACTTGCCCTCAAATGGAGAAGCAAGACCTTTTAAAAAAGCCTCCAGGGTGGTGTATTTTTTCATTTTAAGTTATCCTTCACACATTCACTTCACTTGAATCAAAACTGGAAGGGGCTGTCACCCACCTTCACACTGGCTGCCTCTCACTGCCATTTTGCCACTACTGCTGCCGATGATGTTAAAGGAGCAGTCACTCTCTTTCAGTGTTGGAAAAATGGATAGATGCAGCCCACTGGGGTCTGAAGGAGTAGGGAACAGGGCAGGGGCGTCACCTGGATCCATCATGGCTGCCTACCTATGTTCCACTGCATAGCTATGATTCCCTGTCATTTAAAATGGCATGAAACAATATACTTTAAGCACAGTTTTGTAGCCTTAAGCTTTCTTTCTTTCTTTCTTTCTTTCTTTCTTTCTTTCTTTCTTTCTT
>JAHTLZ010000007.1:30679989-30742168 GCA_023846285.1 Phrynocephalus versicolor | reverse complement strand
TGATGTGATAATACCATGGGGGTCCATGGCCTTAATGTTTTATTTCAGGAAGGAAAAAAAATTATGCACACATATGTTAACGGTGGCGGGAGAAAGCAGGTAGCCAAGAGTGAGCAAGCAAGAACCAGGGAGGTGCTGGAGGCCGAAGGGGCAGGACCGAGCAAAGTCGTCAGTAGAGATGGGCAAGAATAGAAAAAAATGACATTTTGGGTTTTCGTTTTTATTTCGGGTCCGTTTCAGTTCATTTTTTTTAAAAAAATCATTTCGTTTTTTCATTTTTCATTTTTACCCGCTTTTTGCACGACTTAAAGCATTTCCATCTTGTTTCTACTTAGAATCAACCCTATTTAAGAGCTCTCCTGCTCCTTTCTGGTACAGAGGTACAGAGTTAGAAGTTCCTGTATTTTCGGCACATTTCAGCATGCTCCTAATTAAATAATTATCACTGGGTTTTTACAGATATTCAGGACATTTAAAAACAGCTAATTTCATTGTGCATCGCCATTAACAAAAACAAAACGTAACAAACCTAATTTTCATGGTTCTGTTCGGTTCATTCCAATTTCATAACAATTTTCGTTATTTGTTTGTTACGTAATGAAATGAATAACAAATAACGGAATGATTTTTTTTCCCGTTTCGTGCCCATCTCTACTCGTCAGCCTAAGATGGGCAGGGTGCCAGGGCTCCCAGTTTTTCCGAGAGGCACCACTGGGAGGGGAAGGGAGGGGAAAGAGAGGCAGGAGGTAGGGCTGCTAGTTAGGAAGGCAGGCAGGCAGGCAGGAAAGCAAGGAAGCAAGAAGGCAGGGGATTGAGGCAGGGTGGATGAGTTTTGCTGCCCACCACCACAGCTGCTGTTTCTGCTGCTGCTGCCGCTGCCAAGGGGGATCTCCGTGCCGCTCCGCCAAGGCATGCTACTGGATTGTCTGGTCTGCTGCCTGGGAAGCTCCAATGGCCGGGGACACCCCTGGCCATTCAAGTTTACTGGGCAGTACAGCAGTGCACCTTTAAGCCACCCAGTCCTCAGTGCTGCCCACCAGGGGTGGTGGGATGTTCGGGGTGAATGCTTTCACCCCCAACACCCTAACACCACTGTTGCCACTGTCACCCTTGGATAAGAATATTTGCTCTTATCCAAGGATTTCAGTATCTGCGGGGTGGCCCAGTACCAATCCTCCACAGATACAGGGGTCCTACTGTACGTCCAAGCCTATGAAAAGCTGCTTTGTGGTATTAAAATCCCCAGTGGTACAGTAGCTGGGATTCTGAATGCTGTACTCCACAAAATGGTAATGTTTCCAAACATTGGTAAGTTCTATATCTTTTACTTTTGTCTCCCCCCCCCCCCCGAATACAATTTCACTGGGCAAATGTCAAAGCCCACTTTACAATTTCTGTCACCTGTTGTTTCAGCTCTAATACCTGCCTGAAATTTAGTCACAGGCCTTATGTGCCTCTACTCATGGGCCTACCCAGGCTTCTTCCTATTCTTCTCTGGAATACCACAGGTGCATTTGTTAGCTTAAAGGACAAAACACTAAATAGCATCTCCTTTTTGTGACATACCATGGCAGTTTTTAAATGGGTTTTCCTTAATTTCTAGAATGTCTTCCTCAATAAGGTGCTATTGTACTCCACCTAACCTGATCCTGGAAAGCCTGCCAACCTGTCAATTCATCACAGACTAGAAGTTGGGCGGTTAATCTTTTCAGCTGACTTCATTTCCTGAAGCTCAAGTAAAATCCAAATATTTAGCTGTTACAAGGCCCTGGCTTCCCATTTGACTTTCACTGATTAATTAGCAAAGGCCTCTTCTAAAAGCTTCAGCCAGTGGTTCTTTTTGTTCTACATTTTTCTACCTTTGCTGAAACGATATCCAGCAGTTGCAGGTAAATGGGGCATTATTTCTAGTATTATAAGGAAAGCATTTAAATCAGCCAGTCTGTTCAGACTTGCAATTGAGTGCACCAAGCACTTACTTATTAGACTGCATATTATATCTTAGATTGGTTTTCTTCTTCCACCTTTCTTCCACTCTTCTTTCCTTTTTTCAGGAAAATACAGTATTAATTAGTAGCTACAAAAAGAACTTTAAGTTTCGTGGCACATTTAAGAATCATAGAATCATAGAGTTGGAAGAGACCTCAAGGGCCATCTAGTCCAACCCCCTGCAATGCAGGAAACCCATCACAATATTTCTGACAGATGGCCATCCAGGCTCTGCTTAAAAACCTGCAAAGAGACTCCACCACCCTTTGTGGCAGCATATTCCACTGCCGAACAGCTCTAACTGTCATGAAGTTCTTCCTACTGTTCAAATAGAATCTCTTTTCCTGAAGTTTGAAACCATTGCCCCGAGTCCTGGTCTCTGAAGCCATGGAAAACAAACCTGTTCCCTCTTCAATATGACATCCTTTCAAACATTTAAACATAGCAATCATATCACCCCCAACCTTCTTTTTGAAAGGCTCAACATACACAGTTCCCTAAGCTGTTCCTCCTAAGACATTTCTTCAGACCTTCAACCATCCTGGTCGCCCTCCTCTGTACTTGCTTGAGGTTGTCAACATCCGTTTTAAATTTAGGCGCACAGAACTGGACACAATACTCCAGGTGGGGTCTGACCAGAGCAGAAGAGAGTGGGACTATCACTTCACTTCACTTGATCTCGACACTATGATTCTGTTGATGCAACCAAGAATCACATTGGCTTTCCTGGCCGCCGCATCACACTGCTGACTCATGTTCAATTTGTGGTCCACCAAGACGCCCAGATCTCTTTCACAGATACTATTTTCCAGCCAGGTATCTCCCATCCTATATCTGTGCAATTCATTCTTTTTACCTAGATACAGCACCCTACTCTTCCCTCTGTTGAAACCAATTCCTTTAGCTTTGGCACAGCACTCTAAGGAAGGGCACATTTTCTTTCCTTTTTCTTTTTTAATATTAGCTTTATTTCGTTTTTCTTATAAGGACTAATGGATAAAAAGGGGAAAGGGTCTAAGGGAGAGAAAGGGTACAGTACAGATGATTAAATCATAACATTATTGGCAGTTATGACTCTAAACAATTTTAATATTTAATATTAAACGTAACTTGTTGCTCTTCTTCAGATCATATTATAAGATAGTATTTTGAATTTATTCAAGCTTCTTTCAGTTACAATTCTGTATACATTTATAAAGTGGTTCACAACTTTGATTTGCTTTTTGAGTTGGTTGGTCTTTCAGAGCTTCTATCCATTTCTGCGACTTCCAAGATATTTTCCATCAACTCTTCTTGTGTTGGTGTTTCCATTTTCTTCCATTTCTTAGCATACTAGATTCTTGGTGCAGTTATTATATCTTTCACTAAGAAGGGAAGCCTGGTTATAATGGGGGACTTCAATTACCCTCACATAGACTATGTTAAATGTTGTTCAGCACAGGATAAAGAGATAAAGATCGTAGATATGCTAAATGATTGTTTCCTGGAACAGATGGTTGAAGACCCAAATAGAGGTACAAGAATCCTTGACTTGATCCTGAGTAATACAAAGGATCTGGTGCAAATTGTCAATGTGACTGATCCAATAGGGAAGAGTGACCACAACACAATTACTTTTAACTTAATCATAGACTGCAAATCACTGATAAAATCTAACACAGAGACCTTAAATTTTCCAAAAAGGAAATTTCCCAAAGATGAGGAAACTAGTAAAAAAGAAGCTGAAAAGAGAAAATTGAGAGAGTCCAAACACTCCAAGAGGCATGGAGGCTGCTCACAAAAACAATAACAGAGGCCCAATTGAAATGCATACCCAAAAGGAAAAAAGTGCACTGCCAGGCCCAAGAGGATTCCAATGTGGCTCACAGGAGCTGTTCAGGAAGGGACCAAAAGCAAGAAAAGCTAATTTAGAAGATGGAAGGCTTGTCCAAATGAGGACAACAAGCAAAAATATAAATTCTGGCAGAACAAAGGCAAGACAGCAATCAGGAAAGCAAAGCAGGACTTTGAGGAGTGTATAGCTAAAAACACTCAAATTAATAACAACAAGGAGTTCTTTAAGTACATTAGAAGTAAGAACCCAACTAGGAAGGCCATTGGATCATTAGACAACAATGGAAGGCAAGGGATTCGTAAAGAGGAAACAGACATTGCAGAGAGACTCAATGAACTCTTTGCATCAGTATTCACTGAAGAAGACAGAGACCACATGTCCAAAACCTAGCCTATCTTTCTAGGGAGGGAAACCGTAGAATTAAGTCAGATAGAAATCAACAGGGGGGAGGTCCTTGCATGTTAACTTAAGTAAAAAAAAAAGTAGCAAATCACTCAAATTGCCCTTACTGTGCTTTGTGCTAAGCATGTACTAGTGTCAAGGTTTGCAGTGTGGTATGTATGAGTGTTAAGCAATGATTAAGGGTGTAAAGAAAAAGCAATTTTGAAAACAAAACTCTGTTCAAAACACAAGTAGGAAATTATTTACAGTACTGTAGTCAATGCAAAACAATTGTTTAAGTATACCAAAACAAGTAGCCTGCTCTGGCTGAGCAAGTTAAAATAATTATAAACAATCCTGGCAGCTGAATGATATTTGGGTTGTGATTTGTAAACTGAGATATAGCAGATGCAAACGCATGTCTGATAGTTGGCACTCTTCGTAGGTTTGATGCTTTGTAATTACAATATCTGGGTCTTATAAGGATTTAGGTTGCCAAATCTTTGTTGCTAAAGGTCTATGATCATTTAAGTTCTGCAAAAAAAATGTTTTTCAAAACAAAATTAATTATTAGTTAATTATAGCAACCTGGATTATAGATTACAGATCATTAACATTATAGTATATGCAACAGCAATACATTCGTAATTTTGAGTTTAGACTACTGCAGTGCCCTCTATTCTACATGGGGCTGCCTATGAGGTTAGTGCGGAAGCTGTAGCTGGTGCAGAACACAGTTGCCAGGTTATTAACAGGAACTGAAAGATGCCAGCATATTACTCCTGTTCTGGCCACTCTGCTTTGGCAATACACTTCTATGCTGACTTCAAGGTTCTAATGTTAACATACAAAGCCTTAAACGGTTTAGGACCATGTTATCTGTCAGAGCGGTTTCCTCCAAATAGAACAGTCCAGACCACTTGCTCCTTCCAATCTGGGCATCTGAGGGTGCCTCACACCAAAGGAGGCCCATAAAACCTCAACCAGAAATTGGGCCTTCTCTGTGACAGCCCCTCAGTTGTGGAATAAACTGCCCGGTGAAATAAAGTTGGCACCCACAATCAATAGCTTTAAATAGCTATTAAAAGCATGGCTATGCAGAGCAGCTTTCCTGGAAACTTAATTCTTTTAACCTATAATATCTAGGAATCTCTCGCTCCGCCTCGTGTTATGTGTCTTTAATTTACTTTCACTACTATAACTTAACTGCTAATTTTGTTTATTTGTATTATAATTACATTGATTATGGTTATTTTTGTTATTTTGTATTTTATTTGATTTGGAATTCTATATATATACTGTGCAGTATATGTCTTATAATTTGTATTCTTCACCTTGTAAATCACCCAGAGTAGCCTTCGGACTAGATGGCACCCCCCCCTTTGGAGCTTATTAACTCAGCTATCTGACCCCTAAACCTTTCCAAATTTGGGGGGGGGGGGTTCAGGGAAGAGTGTGAGTTCCCCTGCCATTGAGTCCTTTAGGACAAATTGTTTCATTCTAGAAGGGGGAAAGTGGTGTTTTGTGACGAAATGAAACACATCCTACCATTTCGTTAGGTAATGAAGTAATGAAATAATTCATTACCTAACAAAATGACGAAATAGTGTTTCATTTTTCGTTTCATGCCCATCTCTTATGACACCCAGGTGAATTTTGATTTGATTGTTAATGATTGTTTGGTTTCACTCTGGAATTAATTCTTTACTGGTATAAATGCTGCTGTGACAAACAGGGACTTTTCTCTTTGTTTTTTTTTTTTTCATGATAGATCAATTTTTTTTTTTAGGATTCCTAGAAGGATCAAGCACCAGTTCTCTGATCTGATTCTGGTAAAGGGGCCATGTTCCTGAACTGGAGGAAGTTTGGCTCTCATTTTATTCTCTCACCTACCCACCCCTATTCTTTGGCTGGAAGATCTCAGTTCTCAGATCCCCGACATTATGGGAAACTATTTCTGATAACATAAGGGGATTCCTGCTAGCAGAAGAAGCTTCTGCCTATTCTTAACCCACTACAGCTGGTGCATTTGCAAGCAGGGTTTGTAACATCAGACTCTTGCAATGGAATATAACAGTAGCAGCCAGAGGATAAATGATCACTTTTCCTACAAGATTCTAATTCATGACTTCCCAATGCCCTATATATCTGACTGTACAGTATATTCAGAACTAGGTCACACATGGCTCACTGGGTTTTACTTTCCAGGAACTGGGTGGAAGGCAGTCATAGGTGCTTTCTCTTAAGCTCCCTATGGAGAAAATTTCTGTTTCATTTCTAAATTATCCTTCCATTAATTGTAAGGGTAGTTTTCTTAAATTTAGAACATATAGAAAGAATCCAAAAGTAGACATGTAGACGTAAAATGAAAAGAAATGAAATAGCAAGTTAAAATGGTAAATACACTGCAGGCAAATATTTGGAGGTAGTGAATGATATAGCAAACCCTGTTTGCAGTGTAAAGGATTGATTATTTTCCCACTTACTCAAAATATTCTGCAATATTTCTGTTGCAGTTCCTTCAGATTAAAAGTGAAAAATCTTCCTGGATTTGTGTGCTAAATGCCCTGCTTCTAATGGAATGTATCTCTCATAGTACTCATTCTGACAACTCTGAATGTTATGCTTTTATTCACCGGGTTATTTCTGTCTGGAGACACAGCTGCAATATGATACAAACCTGCTATATCCCAAGTGATCCCCTAATCCTGCTGCTTGACAGCACTCTAGAATCTCAAAAGCTATATTTTACGTAGCTTAAGCACTGGATAGTCATTATTACCCCCTGTACTGAATACCAGTTGAACACCTGTAAGAAGACATCACTTGGTAGTACAAAATAAATTTTATTCCAGCAAATACCAGAGACAGTTAGAATTGCTCTGTTTATTTGGAATTCCAAATTGTGGTGAACTCAGTAATCCCCTTTATATATGAGTTCAGCAAGACTAGAGCTTTCTTTATCATAAACAGCTGACCTCACCTTGACATGCCTTTAAAAACAAAAACACATGGTTTCTTCATTTGCATTTAGCAGCCCCCTGCCCCAGACTTTGGATGGCAGGCGAATGATGTTATAAGCCTTATAAGGTGTTCTCTTTTCACTTTTGACTCTTCTCTGTGCCTTTAACAGCAGCTAGCCATGGAAAAATGTAGAAAGTGAAGCTTTATTGAGACCAGTGACAACAGCTTTACTACTAAGGAATAAAAGCTAATTTTTTGCTGGTCAAAGGACAAACATAAGAACATAAGAAGAGCCATGCTGGATCAGGCCAACGGCCCATCTAGTCCAGCTTCCTGTATCTTAGAGTGGCCCCACCAGATGTGTCTGGGAGTGCACGGGATATCTGTCTCCTGATACCACTCCCCTGCATCTGGCCCTTGAGGTACCCCGGTTTTAAGCCTGGAGATTACACATCTCCCTCATGGTTTGTAACCTGTGATGGACTCTTCCTCCAGGAATCTGTCCAATCCCCTTTGGAAGGCATCCAGGCCAGATGCCATCACCACCTCCTGTGGCAGGGAGGTCCACAGACTAACAACGCGTTGGGTGAAAAAATATTTTCTTTTGTCTGTTCTTACTCTCCCAGCCCTCAATTTATGTCCCCTAGTTCTGGTATTTTGTGAGAGGGAGAAGAGCTTCCCTCTATCCACTTGACTCATGCCCTGCATTATTTTGCACGTCTCAATCATATCCCCCCTCAGGTGCCTTTTTTTTCCAGACTAAAGAGGCCCAAATGTTTTAGCCTTTCCTCATAAGGGAGGTCATTTTAGCCGCTCTCTTCTGCACCTTTTCCAGTTCCACTATGTGTTTTTTGAGATGCGGTGACCAGAATTGTGCACAATACTCCAGGTGCGGCCTTACTATCACACTAAGGTAGTGATGAAGATTGTTACTTTTTTGACACAGCATGTTGGCAGTGTCTTCTGGGAGTTAGAGTCTACAAATGTAATGTTTCCAACCTCCTAACAATAGGAAAACAAATACAGTGGACCCTCATATAACAAACAGTTTGTATCACATAAAATCCTGTACAACATAAAAAATTCCGGAGATAGGGAAAATTTGCTTAACAAAATCGCCTATGGGGTGAATACGTACAACATAAAAATGGTCATGATTACTGATTACTCTGTTTTCAATGCATTCCTGTGGGAAATTTGTATAAAGGAAAATTTGCTTAACAGAATTTCAAGGTACCACTATAGTATTACTGGGAGTAGTACTGGTCTTCCTGCAGTAGGGTGAACCTGTAAGCATGGGCAGGTTTTGTGTTGTCTGCTACCAAAGTGGGAGGGCATATTCTACCTTCTGAGTTATATTGTTTGTTACTGTGAAGGCTTTCTTTTACTGTGAGACTTTTTTTTAAAGAAAGCTTTGTTTTTTGTTGTTTTGTGTACAAGTGATTGACTGATTGTAAGAGAAGGAAGAGTAAGCTTAAGTTCTGGGGAAATGCCTCCTTCCGATACTGGGCCTTGCCTGCAGAACACATCACGCCTCAATTACCAGAAAAGCTGGATCCAAGCATTGGGTACCACCAGTAAACTTGACCTTCGCCTTCACTGCAGCTGCAGCTGCCTTGAAATTCCTTGGAGCTGCAGAAAAAGTAATACAGCCATTTAAACAGCCTGTCTGTCACCCTCCACACAATCCTTTGCCACATTTATTAGAGGACAAAAAGGAAGCAGCCACTGCACTTTAAAAAAAAACCCACGAACCGAAGAAACCAGAACCAAGACTGAACATGTTGCAGTAACAAAAGCTGACTGTAATACACATTATATTGAAGTTGTGACTCAACAAGGAGAAATTGCTCCTTTTTTCAGTTTGACTAGCTTTTAAAGTTGCCCCTGTAGTTACAGAAACAGGGTAGAGAAGGAATATCATATGGTTCAAGTGTTCCACACTCTGTTCTGAGGACTGAAGCAACAGGGAGATGTCAAGAAGGAGTGTGTGGTTTCCACCACAGGCCAGTAAATTATAGCATTCATATTAAAAAATTAGGGGCCAGGAACTTAACAGCATTCTCGCACAAGGTTACATTTTCACCTATGAGAGCATCACAATTCTGCCTGCGGACAAAGGAAGGTGCACTGTCGTCCTCAATACTGTGGACTACCACGAGAAGGTCATCACACTTTTAGATGATCAACACACATATGAAAAACTAAGAAGAGACCCCACCAGCAATTACAGGAAGAAAGTAATAGAATGCTTAAAACTCTTGGAGCAGGAAAACGCAATTGACAGGGTGACCCACCACCAGTTATATCCCGGAGAGACAGTCCCCTGCTTTTATGGACTTCCCAAGATCCACAAGCAAGGAATCCCCCTCAGACCTATTGTCAGCAGTATAAATTCAGTGACTTACAACATCGCAAAATACCTGGCAACTATCCTAGCCCCACTGGTTGGACACACGGACCACCATGTACACAACTCAGAAGGGTTTGTTTCTAAAGTCAGGGAGCTCAAACTGGATACAGAGGAAACCATGGTATCCTTTGATGTTACATCACTCTTTACCAGCATACCCACCACTGATGCGCTAATAATGGTAAAGAGAAGATTAGGAGAAGACAGCACCCTCACCTCCAGAAGCCGCCTCAACCCAGACCAGATATGCCTGCTCCTGGACCTGTGTCTGAACACCACATATTTCATGTACAGAGGGGACTTCTACAGACAGAAGCATGGTTGTGCCATGGGTTCCCCAGTGTCACCAATTGTAGCAAACCTATACATGGAAGAAGTGGAGAAGAAGGCACTCAACACCTTCCCAGGGACAATACCATCCCACTGGTTCAGATATGTAGATGATACCTGGGTGAAAATCAAGACTCAGGAAGTATAGGCCTTTACAGACCACATCAACGCAGTGGATCCTAATATTAAGTTCACTAGGGAAGACATCCAAGACAACAGGCTGGCTTTCCTGGATTGTGTAGTCATCATCAGACCTGACCGTGGCCTGGGAGTAGAAGTTTACAGGAAACCCACCCACACAGATCAATACTTACTGTTTGACTCCCACCATCCATTACAACACAAACTAGGAGTCATCAGGACCCTAAGCCACAGAGCAGAGAGCATCCCCACCTCCACAGAAGCCAAGAAGAAGGAAGACAGGCACCTGAAGACAGCACTTAAGGCCTGTGGATATCCAAAGTGGGCCTTCAACAAAGCAGTGGGCCATCCCAGAAGAACAAGGGGTCAGTCTGAGACCCAGACCCGACGGAAGAACCTGGTCATTCCTTACATGGCGGGAGTGTCGGAGAAGCTTAAAAGGATTTTTGGCAAAAACCACATCCCTGTTTATTTCAAACCCATGAACACACTAAGGCAGGGACTTGTCCACCCAAAGGATCCGATACCAAACCATAAAAGGAGCAATATAGTATATGCAGTCCAATGCACTGAAGAGTGTTCAGACCTCTACATCGGAGAAACTAAACAGCCATTAAACAGAAGAATGGCCCAACATAGGAGGGGTAACAACTCAGGACCAGTATCAGCAGTACACCTCCATTTGAAGGACAAAGGCCACTCTTTCAAAGATGAGGATGTACACATATTAGACAAAGAAGAGAGGTGGTTTGAGAGAGGAGTAAGGGAAGCCATTCATGTTAGCATTGAAAATCCCTCCCTCAACAGAGGTGGTGGGCTCCGGCATAGTCTATCTGCTACTTATCAGGCTGTACTTTCCAAAGTACCCAGGCAAATCAAAGAGCCTTCACCACCAAGGTCATTCTTGATGGGTTTCAGCACCTTAGGCCATTGTTTACTTTAAGGCCATGGACACTAATGTCTCCCTAACGAGCCTATTCAGGCTATTGTTCATCTTATGAGCCAATCAGACCAGGGGACAAGAGGTCAAGCTGACTATAAGAAGGACTACTTGCACTAGCTGTATTCAGACTGATGAAGCTGTTTGGATGAACAGCGAAACGTTTCTATCTCTCAAAAAAGAAGTCCAGTAGCCATGACTCAACTCCCGATTTTCACCTATGAGACCCAGAATGGCCATCTAAAGAAGGAATGTCTCCTAAGTGTGTTAAAATGTAACTTTTTCTGCTTTTAACTGTAACTATAATTAACTACTTAGAAGCACAGAATATAATTAACTACTTATTTGATGTAATTCTCTCATTTGGAATTGTCTGACACCAATAGATTTTGTTTCCCAACATTGCTTTAGCAATGACAAATTATTGCTGCCATGCACTTGCTAGAGGGAAGACAAAAGTATAAATAAGAATAATCAATTGTAGTTGGTGAATAAATAAGTGCTACAGAGCATTTTTCCCATTATGCTTTGGATAAGTATTTCTGGGTACCGGATTAATGAACCTATATATTTATTCTTGTCTAATGACCATCCTTCATTACTTCTTCCCATTTCAAACCAAGAAGATAGACACTGTGCAGTAAGCAGACCTTAGCAATAATTCATTAGAAGTAATGATGTTACTTGCAATGGCTTGGGTTTTTTTTTTCAAGTTAAGAATAATGACAAACTATTTTGCCATATAACATTTTCCCAATTTAATATATATGAAAAAGTGAAACAACAACAACAACAAAGGTAGATCCCATCCTGCAAAAGTTCAGAAAGCCTTTCATGGAACCAGTGACAAAGCAGATGTGGAGCTGGGAAAGAGAGAAAGCCCATGAATGCATACTTTATAGCTGTACACATTCCTAGTAATATTAAGAATTGTTTTTCCAGGCTAAACATATCTTGCTTTGCCTCTGTGGATAGAACACGGCTCTTAAATTGCTGGGCAGCATAAATGCTGTTGGAGTATTTGGTAAGATTTACATTTCAGCCATTACAGGGTTAATGTGAATGTAGCATATTATGGGCTGAAGAGCAAAGCCTATTGGTTGTTGAGATCACACCACTTGGAATGTTCTGGTAGAAGTCTAGCTAGTGTGTCTGCCTTGTATTCTTTGAGAGAGAAGAGAAGCCTGTTCCTGGCTTAGCAAGATGGCTGTTAGAAATGTTATTGTTAGAAAACCTCCCATGTACCTTTCCCTTCTATTTAAATAAATAGTTTTTTATATAGCAACACAAAAGGTGTCTCTCTCATTAAAGCAACCAAAAATCCCCTGCAACCACCGATCCAACAAAGATCCCCAACAAATGCCCACTGTCCATACCCCTGATATCTTAACCATCTGTAGAAACAAAGAGAACTGAGGAGAAGACAACAGTGACTGTCAAACAAATGGTGAAGTAACAATGTGAGAATGTTAGGCTATACTGTAGTGGCATGTATGCAGGTAAAGTAAGATCAGGGTGGTCCAAGGGAAGCTTTAGGATCGATTCGTCTCTAGAAATTGACACCTAGTGTATGACAAATTTCCCAGCAAGACCCTGCCTATTGTTCTTTATCCTTCAAAGAAAAAGCAAGGCCATTGAGCCAGCAGTTCCTGGAACTGTGGGATCCACAGCAAGGTTACTTGAGGTTTACTGTATCTAATGGACCAGAAAGCTGAACAAAAGGGCAAGATATTGTAAACACAGAGAGTGGGTAAATGCAGTAAAGGTGGGTGGTTGTTAACAGGGCAAGGGAAGGGATTGATTAGGGTCCACAAGCTTTGTGGTGAGTCTCCAAGTCTGATATTATCTGACAGCAACTTAAAATGCCCTCACTTTGATCTTGTTGTAGGGGAAACCCAGCTAATGTTGCAATCTGAAAGCTTCTGGGTTCCTTGTATTTCATTACCTGTCAGAGAGCTGCAGAAACAATGTGTTTTGTTTTAAATTAATGCCTCCCCTGGATCAGAGTGACTCTGAATATGTCTCTCTCAACCTTCCATGCTGGGGTCAGTTCTCTGACTTGCTTAAATGAAGCTGGAAAGGGGGATTTATAACTCCTTCTGAAACTTATGGCGAAAGAAATGTCCTTCCTTAATGACCTCATAAATAAACCTGATACATCTAATAAGAGTTGGTGGTCTTCTTTCAGTCCACTCTTCCTCTTTTCTTGCTCCTTTCTACCTTTCCCAACATGGTGGGAATACTGCCTTCTGGTGATGTACTCAAAGTAGGCTCAACATTTTTGCCTCCAGAGACAGTTCTAGCCGGATTTGCTCTACGACCCACTGGTTTACCTTTCAGGAAGTCCAGGGTATCTGCAAGGTCTCCTCCAGCACCACATTTGAAGCAGGAAAAAAATCAGGAAAAGGCCGTGTGGTCCTCAGAACAATACAAATTGAGTGGAGGGAGAGGGGAGGAAACCCCCCCCCCCCAAAAAAAATACAAACATCTGAGACTTGGGATTAGGGATGGGCATTTCGTTTCAGAACCAGTATTACAAAATGAATCACACGAGCCCAGGTAGTCCTCAGAACCGGCTGATACACGCAGATCCAGTTGCTTTACCTTTTTCTGTCTTGCACAGGGTTAAAAATCCAATGAGGAAGCATGCAGCAACATCATCTTTCCTGCTTTGTGCTGCTGACCAATCAGAGAAGGAGGCAGGATGATGCCTGTCCCTGCACAGCTCCTGATTGACCAGCAGTAGTGTAGCTTAGGGGGCAGAGGGGCAAAATCCCTGTGGCACAGAAATCTGAGGGCACTTGAGGAGCTCATGCCTCCCGCTTCCGCTGATGGTGGTAGTGCACGAGGCTGGGCTGTGCACATTCGCCATCAGGGAAGCCGTGCACCCTTCTGCCAACGGAGGCTTCCCTAGAGGCACCTGGAGTGGTGGTGCTCCTGCCTGAGTGAAGCATATCTCATCAGTGGGCACAGTGATTGTGTCCAGTACAGCAAGTGGGAGGGAGGCAAAGCCCAGGTGTGGCTTGGTAAGGCTGCCGGGAAGCCACACCAGCAGCACCAGCAAGGGTAATGTGAGCATCTGCACCTTGGCCAGTTGTTGCTAGGGGTCCAGAAACGTCATCCATCACACCAGGAGAGTTGGCTGGCCGGTGCCCGGGGGTGCGCCCCTTGTCTCTCACTGCCGAAAGGGTTCACCTCAGTTATTGGCATGAGAAAGCACCCCCTGTCCCCACTGTCTAGGCTGCGGAAGGCTCCTCCACTCCCTCCCCCCTTGAGGTGAGACTCTTCCCTGCCTCCACTGTCCCTGTGTTGTTTGGTTTGCACAGGAGAGCCTTGTCCGGGAGGGAGACCCCCAAAGAGGGTGTGAGAAAGAGGGACCCTTCTCCCCCTCCCCCACTGTTCCCCCAGAATCGGGCCCTCTTGCTCGGTGGGTGAGATGCAGTTGGGGGGGGCAAGAAAGAGCACAAAAACTGACTTGGTCCCCAGGTGCTTCAAACCCTAGCTATGCCTCTGTTGGCCAGTGCCAGGGAGAGAGAAAGATGATGCATTGGAGGCTGCTTCCTGGTTAGAATTTCACCCAGCGTGAGGTAAAGCAATGTAAGACATTGGAGGGTGGGACTGGGTTCCAAGCATCAGTTATGCTGGCATGTGTCATTTCAGAACCAGCCACCTTCCCAAATGAAACACCCATCTCTAGTTTGCACTAATGCTAAGGTACCTCTTAGGGCATGAACATTCCACATTTGGAGTTCATGTCCAAATAGCCTAATTGACAAGAGCAGGGAATTTTGTGAATTTGAGATGGGCACGAAATGCCAAAATGGCGTTTCGTGCTCGTTATTCAGGCCCTGGGGCCCACTTTGGGTTGTTTCTGTTTTTCGGGCCCTGGGGGCCCACTCCGTTTTCCATTTATCGTTTTTTGGCACCCGGTGGGAAAGCATTCCCGCAGCTTGATGGTGCCGGTGGCTTGATTCCCGCAGCTTGATGGCACTGGCGGAAATTTAAAAAGCCCGCTCTTTCCCCATCTCATCAGGTGGGAGGAGAGAGCGGGCTTTTTAAATCTTCTCCCCTCCCGAAGCTAGCACCGAGCGGCTACTGGGCACTGGCTCCGGGAGGGGGGAAGTGGGGGAGAGAGCTGCTTGTTGCTAACTTCGGGACCCTGTAAACAATTTTAAACAGCGCACTCTCCCCACCTCCACACGGGGTGGAGGGATGAGCGAGCTTTACTCGTTTCCAGCCTCCCTGCTTGCTGCTACCTTAGGGAAAAAGGCTGAAACAAGTTTAAAGCTCGCTCTTCCCTCCACCACACAGGGTGGAGAGAAGCGTGAGCTATTTAAATCTCCCCCCAGCCTCCTGTCCAGCAATCTCCGCTTGGTGAATGACAGGCCAGCGGGCTGTCAATCACCAAGCGGAGGGTGGCGAGAGGGGGCTAGGATCCAGCCTCTGCGCGTGGATCGCTGGACAGGGGGCTGGAATCTGCCCTCCGCACGCAGAGCCAAGAGCCCAGCCAGCCCCCTCTTGCCACCCTCCGCTTGGTGAATGACAGCCTGTCGGCCTGTCATTCACCAAGCGGAGATCGCTGCCATCCACGCCAGATGATCCCTCCCTTGTTGGAGACCACCCCCCACCCCTCTGTGTGTACAGGGGCGAATGGGGGTCTCAGCTTCCCCGCGCAGGATATGACAGCGCCCGGGCGCTGTCATGACCCAGGTGGGGAAGATCTCCCTTTCAGATCCCCCTTCGCCCCTCTGCATGTACACAGAGGGTTGAATGGGGGTCTCTGCTTCCCCGTGCGGGATATGACAGCACCCAGGTGCTGTCATGACCCAGGCGGGGAAGGTCCCTTTCAGACCGCTCTTCGCCCCTCTGCGTGCAGAGGGGAGAAGGGGGGACTTGGCTTCCCCACGAGGGGATCTGATGTTTCTCCCTACACCTATTTAAATGTAATCTGGTTATCAGTGGCCTATAAAGGTACCACTTGTAGCCTAGTTTTTCCCAATTCTGTGATTCAGGAAACATGATTTACAAATAAATATATTTGGGGAAGGATTGGAGGGGGAGAATGGTGCAGAGAATTTGATGCTGGAGCAACAGCTGCCCAGCCAAGTTGAGGTGTCTTGTTCTTTATTTTTATTTACAGATTTCTTTTGAGAGCAGGTGTTTTCTCTTCAAGATTTCCAGTCAAGCTTTGGTCTTGATCAGCTGAGAGCTTCCCACCAGATACCCTCTGTGCCAGCTGGCTCATGTAATTCCAGACTTTTCTTGGAAAGCGGTCAACTACAACACACCTTTTTAAACAGCTGGATTAACCTTGGGATTCAGACTAGAACCTTTCATCTCTTTTTTAACGATAGAAGGCTGCCACTTAATTATGTTTTAATTGATACACACATATATATCTCAGATTGTGGGAAAACAGGACATCTAACTGAAAAGCCTCATTAGATTTAACTACACATTTCAGTGTGTTTATGCTTTTGGGTTATAACTTCACATAAGGAACTAAAGACAATGGAGGCTGTGTATTCTTTGCTTTGATTTGGCTTGGGGTGGGGGAGGAGCCTATTAAGGCAAATAGAATGTGAGGGGTATTGCCTTTTGGAGCAACACAGTGAGTTACTGTTGTTTTGTGTCTGACACTGCAGTCCAAATGGCAGTTGCCATCCTCTAAGACAGTTACTTCACATCCCTCTCATCACAGTTCACTGTCCCACTTGGGACCGGTACGAAAAAAGGTTACCCCACGTCCATTGTGTGACAGTGGAGTCTTGTCCTGTCCATGCCCCCTGAACTGGGAACAGAGTGTGATGAGCCATACGTCTCCCTGGCCTCAGGAATTCTCTTGTCTCGCTTCTTGTTTCAAGACAAGTGCCCATGAAGTAACGCTGGTCATGAACGTATGCATTCTCCATCTAGTGGCAAGAATCAAAGATGGTTACTTCATGTCCTTCCTCGAGCTGAGGTGAACTTGCCTCCGTGTTGCTCCGTGTTGAAATCAGATCGAGAAGCAGATTGAAAAGATTCCCAAGCTCCAGAATGGGAATCTCTCACCCTGCTTAGAGCGCAGTTCAGGGGGCGTGGTCAGGGTGAACTCGGATTGACCCCACAAGGACGTGAGGTTCCGTTCCTTCGAACTGGTCTCCAGCGGGGCCGCGAACTGCAGCGAGAGGGACGTGAAGTATCAGCCAGAGTTGCATTCTCCAGTACAATCCTAATGGCGTAAACAATGCATCGCAGAGAGGGAAGAAGGCATAAAATCTCAAACGCTGCTGCTTAACGCATGAAAGGCAAAGTTACAGGGAATCGAAATATCGAAAAACAAAAGGTTCGACCAAAAAAGGGGGGGAACGAAGGCAGGGAAGTACAGAAATTGTCACAAAACAAGGACATGAAGTAAAAGTTGTCACAATACCATCAATCACGCTCGTGGATAAACAAAAACAGGGACAGAACCAATACAAGACCACGTGACCGCAAACAACGTTATCACGAAACGAAGGTAATCTTGGAACGAGGAAGGACGTGAAGTAACTGCTTAGGTTTCATAGGCTACATTCTCATGCCATTCACAGTGTTTCAAATGATACCCACATGTTTCTCATGAGGAAAATGGAAACTTGCCTAGCAGTAATAACCAGATGGTTGGACAAATTACTAGCAAATTCAGGTTGCAGTCCTGCACACAGTTTAAAAACAAATACCAAACCCCAATTCAAATCAATTAACATCCTTATCAGAGCTTGGTAAACCTCTCTCTCTCTCTCTCTCTCTCTCTCTCTCTCTCTCTCTTCCTGATGGAGGATTCTGGGAGATGTAGCCCCTCCCCCCAAAAGGTAGCATTTCCCAGTGGTGATCCTTAACTATGGACACAGACAGATAAATCTATTGTCTACCAAGTCTGAGTCTGAGTCTGAGTCCGAGTCTTTGGTGCAAAGCACTGAATCCTAAGCCCCAAGTCCAAGCCCCTATTAAAAATAAGATTTTTTTTCTCCCACAAAAGCAGGTGTTTTTGTATTTTATTTTGCTGGCTTTGTTGTTGTTCACTGCCTTGAGTTGTCTTTGTGCAAGCTGGCGGTATATAAATCGTAACTAAAATAACCTACACTGCACATCCAGATTTCAGTCAATGACTCATCCAGAATTAGTAATCTATTCCTGGTTGCAGCATGATTTTGGTCCAGATTTACAGCTGAAGCTTTGATGTTCTATACATTAGCACCCAGTGGGCCTTGTCTCTTAATCCTAGTTCAATACCATTGATTTAATACTGGAGTCCTTTAGTAGTGTGAAACAATTTTGCTGTCCAAATGCTGTGAAGGCTACCAACCCTAAGCAGAGAAATAGATTCACCTTCATAAAACATGTTGAAGTCATCTCACGGAATCCACTGTTTTAATTTCAGCAGTGCTTTCACTTGGTTTACATCTGTTTCTGTATTAGCCACATTGCTCAGAATTCCTTTCTCCTTCGTTTATGATCTGCTTTAAAAAAAAAAAAATACTGTGGTAGAGAATAATGTTCCATGTTACAATTCAGAGCTTTTCTCCAGGCTTATGCAGATGTCAGACTATCCCTACGGGAGGAATGATTCTAAGGAATGAATTTGATATTCAGTCAGATTAAGTCATTTGTATGTCCATTTAATGGTAAAAATGTGCTCATAAAAATAATTTAATAAAATTGAAATTGAGACATGGCAATATTGCCATGCCTCATGGAAAACTCCCAGAGGATTTAGCGAAAGTTTGTGCATGGAAAGATAGCCATATTTCTTTTCAAGACAGAATTCCTCAGAGCACAGTCACACTAATTTGAAAATTAAGTAAAAAGTACAGCATCTTCTTCGAAAGACTTTGAACAACATAACTACATACTGGAAGCAAAAAAACAAAATAATAACCCACCCACCCCCCAAAAAACAGTGTGATTTAAGTAAATATGTTTAATGTGTTTGCTTGGTGCTTTCATAATGTTTTTACAAAAGTTCTTGATATGTTTGGGTACCATGACACCATTTACTTCAGTTCTCCTCAAGGACTGAAAATGTTTTGAAAATAAAAATCCAGTTTTGTGTTAGTCTATTCATTTTTTTGCTGGGCACTTGATACAGAGTAGGAATTATTACTCAAAAAAGGTTTTAGCATAGGGCATAGTTGAAACATTGGCTTTCAAGAACAGTGGATTATATTCTGACCTCTAAACCACATAAAAAGATTGTCCCTCCTGCCACTATATTCTCAAATTAATATTAATATGAATGAATGAATAAACTTTGTTCCCACTTGTGTATGACAGTCAGCTCTGTTTCTCCTTTCTCGCTAACTCCAAAGAAGCTGTCCTTTTTGTACACAAGTGTCCGGTGTTGGTTGAGGGAAAAGTCATTGAAACTTAATCCAGACAAAACAGAAGTGTTCGTTACACAAACATGCCAGCATTAACACCACTTGAATAAAGCATTTTAATGTTCTGAGGTTGCCCCGTGTGTTTCCTTTTCCTGTTCTAAGTTACTTGCAAGCTCTGTGTATGATTTCTACAAAATGACAACAAAGTAAGCAAGAACTATCTACAGTGGTTTCATTGTGGCACCTTTTTCATCATCATCTTCTTCTTTTTCTTAGTGTCTGTCCCACTTAGTGGCAGGATCCACTGTTCTGGTTTTTGTCCTCCACTTTGCACATTCATAGACTAGTTCTAGTTGAATCCGGGACAACTTGGTGTGATTCTCGAGGGTGTTCATCCAGAACTGTTTTGGTCATCCCCTCGCTTGGGATCCATGGCCTCTAGGGTGAGACCCTTTTTGGCCAGAATTTCCTCGTTGGCATGCAAGACGTGTCCATACTGACTCAGTCGGGTTTCACACGTCTTGTCAGTGATTGGTGTGCCATATTTAGATTGGATTTCATCATGTGGCACCTCTTCCCTCTGGAGAAGAATTTTTCTACACAGATTAAGCCAAAGTTGGAAATGTTGGGGGAACCCAAAGTAGGTGCCAGCATTAGCAAAAAGACATTGGTGTTGCAAAGGTTTCCTAGCTAATATTTTCAGTGCTATTCTTAGGATACTGAACATTCTAGAAGGAGGTGCACACTAAAGCTGTCCCCCTTGTCATACCTTTCCATCATCCTTCTACACAGAGAAGGCAATGACCTTAAAAGGAAGATCCAAGCTTTCCACATGAACTGCAGTTCTGCTTCTGCAAGGTTCCAGACTGTGCAGTAGGTGCATGAAATATTGTTTAATATGAAAGTGTCAGACCTATGTTGACTCAGTGGGTAAGACATGGGTAACTCAGGGTAACTATGGGTAACTATGTTGACTCAGTGGGTAAGACTTACTCAGTGGGTAAGACATTTACTCACATGTTGTAAACTGCCCAGAGTAGCCCTTGGTCTAGATGGGTGGTATAAAAGTCAAATAAATAAATAAATAAATAAATAAATAAATAAATAAATAAATAAATAACATTCATATAAACTGAAACAAAGGGGTGTAATTTCCAGTTGGGTCAGTACTTTAAAGGGGGGATCGATTTCAGCCTTTACCAGTGTGGTACCTTCCAGATACTTAAGACCAATACAAATTCTCATATTCGCTGACCACTAACCCATGACAGCTGGATGTAATGGGAAGACAGCTTCAAAATCTCTGGAGTACATCGTGTTGAGGAGCTGTTGATCTCATTAAATAGGCTCATCCAAAAGCTAAAGGGAAGGCATGTTGGCAAAAGTGCAGTCCCATTTATCCTACAGGTCTCAAAATACTCAGATAATGTGAAGTTTGGATAAACTATGAAGGCAGAAACCATCTTGACTCAATCAGCAACTCTTTACTATGTGACTGATATTTGTCTCCAGGCGCTTATTTGTTGTTGAGGAGGAAGGCATCCTCCAGCAGCTTAAGCCAGAACATATTTTTATGAGACGAAATATCCAGGGTACAAAGAAACTTATTTTGCTTTCACATCCTTTGCTCTCGCAATAGCTCCAGGAGTGGACAGAGTTTGTTAAACCTGACTCTCAGAGATGAAAAGCAAAGGAGAGGACACACACAAAAGAGTCCCCCCCCCTTTTCTTCTTTTTATAGCAACCAGTAGACTCTTCCAACCAGAATAGTCCCTGGCAATGTTGGCTGTATGGTTCTGATGGTTATATGCTGAAAAACTTTGTGAAATTCTGACACAGGGAGAGAGAAAAATGAAAGGAGCCTGATGGAAAGTACACAATTGCAGTATGTTCTCCACAGCAGAAGAGTAACACATGGGTTGAACCAGATCTGGGGAAATTCAGTATTGAATTCATGCTTTGGAGGGTTCTGGAAAAGAAACAATATAAGCGTAAGCCAGTGCTCCCTCCTTGTTCTTGCCAACGCCCACACATCTTTATACATGGCAGGTAGACATAGGGGGAACAGGAAGTCTTAGGTGCCACCAATGGACTCTTTCCTGAGTTGTGGCCACTTGCAATTGCGGAAACCTTTACAGATGTCATGGACTTTCAACTGACTAGCTCAGTCTGTCTTGCTAAGAGGCTTCCTTATACAGTGGTACCTTGTATAAAGGAATTAATTCGTTCCAAATGAAATTATGTTAAGCAAATTTTCCTTTATACAAATTCCCATAGGAATGCATTGAAAACGGAGTAATCCCATTTTTATGTTGTATGGATTCTCCCCATAGGCGATTATGTTAAGCAAATTTCCCCTATCTCCAGAATTTTTTCATGTTGTACAGATTTTATGTTATACAAGCTGCTTGTTATACAAGGGTCCACTCCACTGTATTGTCGGTTTCCATCTGAGGTTTTCAGATGGTTTCGATTTCACTTCCCAGATGCCCTTGCCGCACAATGGCCATTGGTCATTGATTATGGGGATTGAAGTCCAGAATATATAGGGGTCAAAGGTTCAGAACCACTTCTTTACTCCAATCACTGGCCTTTTCACAATGTCCTTCTTTCACCAAAGAAACAAATAATGGCGTCCTGGTCAGTAGAACCTGAGTCGATTTCCCACTTGGGTGTGTGATGCATGGTGTCAAGTTGCATCAAAGTTATAGTAATCCTATTAGAGTTTCCAAGGTAAGTGAGATATTTAAAGTATGGTTTTGCTAGTGCCACATATTCCCAATGAGTTTTCATGGCCAAATGCGAATCCAAACCTAGTTGTGTTGAGTCCTAGGCCATCAATCTATCTACAACAGCACTGTAGGTAGCATTTGCTATCCCATTATTTTCCTGTATTCAGATGCATGGGATTACAGCTCTGATGCAGAACCATCTGTGCAAGATGGATATTTGGAAGCAGGTCTTTAGTCTTCTCATATGTACGTCAGCAGGGTTTGGTGGTTCCTCAGAGTACACTAATATTCATTTAGTTTGGACGTGGGGATTTCTGCAATTCTTTTGAAATTTGAGGTTACGTCTATTATTGATGAGACATGAAGGGATAGGAAAATGCTGGAAGCAAGATCCTTTGATGTCCCTCCAATAAATGTGATACAGACAGGCTTAATAAAATAGCTCCCATGGTTGCATACCAGCTAATTACATTGAAGGGAGTAAGACCACCCTCTAGTGGAAACCTCATGCGTTTCATCTCCCTCCCTCCATCTCTCCCTTGAAAACTATGCCATGCTAACCAGCTGCTTTCTGCTTCATAGAATTTTACTGCTGAAAGATGAATGTCAGATTTACGTATGTGCAATAATTCCCGGAATCACCATAGTTCATTCTGATGCATTCAAACTGTTTCTTTTTTTATTTTCTCTTACGATATCATGTATACTGCCCTTAAAATAGCCACTGCTTTGGACTACAGCTCAGAGAAGCCACTGCCAACGTGGCCAAGGAAACCATTTCTATGTTCTGAATACATCATCATAATCATCATCTTACAACTGCTGAGCTTTATGGGATTCTATCAAGACCAGCCCCTATCAAGGAGGCACAAAGGGGAACTGAATAGTTCCCTCAACAGAGGGAAATGTAGGGTGCTACATCTAGGTAAAAAGAATGAATGGGGGATACTTGGCTGGAGAATAATACCTGTGAAAGGGATCTGGGAGTCTTGGTGGACCACAGATTGAACATGAGTCAGCAGTGTGATGTGGTGGCCAGGAAAGCCAATGCTGGTTGCATCAACAGAACCATAGTGTGTAGATCAAGGGAGGTGATACTGCCACTCTATTCTGCTCTGGTCAGACCCCATCTGGAGTATTGTGTCCAGTTCTGTGCACCTCAGTTTAAAAAGGATGTTGACAACCTCGAGCAGGTGCAGAGGAGGATGACCAGGATGGTTGAGGGTCTGGAGGAAATGTCTTATGAGGAACGGCTTAGGGAACTGGGAATGTTTAGCCTGTCTAAAAGAAGGCTGAGGGGGGATATGATAGCTAGCTATGTTTAAATATTTGAAAGGATGTCATATTGAAGAGGGAACAGGTTTGTTTTCCATGGCTTCAGAGACTAGGACTCGGGGCAATGGTTCCAAACTACAGGAAAAGAGATTCCATTTGAACATTAGGAAGAACTTCATGACAGTTAGAGCTTTTCGGCAGTGGAATATGCTGCCACGGAGGGTGGTGGAGTCTCCTTCTGTGGAGGTTTTTAAGCACAGGCTGGATGACCATCTGTCAGAAATATTGTGATGGGGTTCCTGCATGGCAGGGAGTTGGACTAGATGGCTCTTGAGGCCCCTTCCAACTCTATGATTCTATGATTCTATGATTCTATGAATACCCTATCTTAGGCTCCACTGCCAGATACCCAGACCACTGAGCTACCCAGCAGTTCCATATGCTGGTTAGTAGGACTCCCTGGGGCGTGGTTCCCCAAGCTATCATATACCCAGTAAGCTATACTTCCCATTCTTTCTGGCCAGAACAGCCATGCAAAGGCATTATAAGGATTGTAGTTAACTCACCTCAGGGAGGGTGTTGTACATAGGAGAGAATCTAAGGAGTCCATTTTCTCCCACAACTGAGAGACTTGAAGGCCCCCAACCTCCTAATGCAATGATGAGAGAGAAGGAAGGAGGGAGGGATAAAGACAATTCGAGAGACCTCCATGAGCATAAAACATCATTCTTTTTTGTCAAAATCCCCCTCCCTCTTCCCCTCTCTTTCCTAGCCTGGTTGGGAGAGCTTGAGGTCGTCTTGGGTCTACTGTGCCCCCCCCTTTTGAGGTTCATATACTATGTTCCTGCTATATTGCGGGACTGCAGTACCCCAAAAGGGCTTGAGGGTTAGGGGGGAAATTGTAAAAGCCAGGGCTTTTCAAACCTTAACCCCCCTTCCCCAAGCCCTGGGCTCCAGCTGATTGGTGCTGGGGTGGGGAAACAAAAGGTTTTTCTCCCCACCTCAGTGCCAATCAGCTGGAGTCCGGGGCTTGCCTCCATGGAGGCATCGCGCGCCACTACCCCACACCTGGGGGTGGTCAGGAGAAGCGGCATGCAATGTTTGAAATGCCATTAAGCAATGGAGCCAAGCACTTGGCTCCATCGCTTAAAGTCATTTTAAACATTGCTTGCCCCCCCCCCCAGGCCTGGCCTGACCTGCATCTAGATATTGTGGATTTTCAATGATTGCGGGTTGGGTCAGTCCCTAACCCTTACGATAGACAGGGGTTACTGTACAAATATGCCCCTGGACGGCTAAATATGTTTAAATATTTGAAAGGATGTCATATTGAAGAGGGGACAGGCTTGTTTTCCATGGCTTCAGAGACTAGGACTCGGGGCAATGGTTTCAAACTACAGGAAAAGAGATTCCATTTGAACATTCGGAAGAACTTCATGACAGTTAGAGCTGTTCGGCAGTGGAATATGCTGCCTCCTTCTTTGGAGGTTTTTAAGCAGAAGCTGGATGGCCATCAGTCGGGAGTCCTGTCATGGGGATTCCTGCATGGCAGAGGGTTGGACTAGATGGCCCTTGAGGTCTCTTCCAACTCTGATTCTATGATTCTATGATTGGATGTAGTGAGCTATGCTCTATTCCACTGTGGTTGAGAAGAATGAAGTGTGAATGTATTAAAGGCTGGTTGGAATTCAGACAGATCCTTCGTTTGGGGAGATAAAGTTTTCTGCCTCTGCTTAAAAAGCCCTAGAAATCTTGAGGAAGGGAGGACCAACTGACTACCTCCTTATTTTACTTCCACTGGCAGGCCAAGTCCTTTTTTTTGGAGCGCTTTGAGAAACAAACTGGTTCCCAGTGGTGGTTTTTTTTTTTTTTTTTTGTTAAGTGAGGGTGTCATTTTCTTTCTTTCCTCTCTTTCCTTCTTTTTTACGTATGTCTCACAGAGGTGTTTTATGCACATGTTTTCAGTATAGGCTTTATTATATTTGTGGTTTTTGCATGTGTGCTTGTTTTGTCTTTCAGTTGAAGTTTTAGAGTATGGCAAGGTATAGATCCAATAAAAATGTTTAAAGCCGCCAGTTAACATGCTATTAACAGTCATAAAGATTTGTTTGAAGGAATGAAAGATTTCATACTTCTGGGGTGCGTGCAATATGCAAGGAATGGTGCTTGTTTAGACCATTTCTCTCTCTCTCTAAAGAATGCTAAAAGACCACTGCAATTCCTCTGATAGAATCGACACCAGCTTAGCACCACTAGCTGGCCAGACAGAGCTTGGTGTCTGTGCATAGACCTGAATGCAGCCATTCCTGGCTTCTGACCCCCATCATTGTGATGCCTATCATTACTGAAGAACGTGGAAAGTGATTTGCTTGAATTAGACTCCTCCATGCTGGATGGGAAGTAAATATTCAGATCATTCTGTTGTTGCTGCCTGAGTGGCCAGGTACTCAGATGTGTTAGGATGGTCTCCCAGATCTGCAGTGCCTCTCCAAGTTTCCAGTCAGGGAGTCAGATCTTAGGGTGTGTATGAGATTGCCTGGATTTTTGTTTTGTTTTGTTTGTTTGTTTGTTTTGTTTTTTGGGGGGAAGGTGGCTTCAAAACCCAAACATCCCTTTCTCATCCATTCTTATTGGCTCTAAGCGAAGATATGAGTGTGTATTGTTCCATATGGTATAATGGGAGCAGGTGCCCATACCTCAGGCCTCACCTTTGTTCACTCCCCAGCTCCTGATAATTGGCCCATTGTGCCATTTTGAGAAAGGCAATGAGGGTAACACTAGCACAGTGACCTACAAGCTTTTCTGTTGGGTAAGCCCTGACTAGACATGGGCACGACTTGGCGAAATCCTCGTTTCCGTTTTCGTTCGTCGTTTCCGTTAGGTAACGGGGAACGAGAATGACAATTACTCCGCTCCAGCTCGAACCTGACCCGATAACGATAAATTTGGTCTGATTTGTCGTTGTCGTTCATGGCATCGTGGCGCCGGCAATCGCGTCAGCCTTCATAGTGGAGGAGGGAAGGAAGAGGGATCTGATCCGATCTCCGCATGCAGAGGTTGAATCAGAGCCCCCGCACGCACGCACACACACCCCCTCGCCACCCTCCTCCACCACGGAGGTTGACAGCCCGGTGGGCTGTCAGCCTTCCTGGTGGAGGAAGGAAGGAAGGGGGATCCGATCCGGTCTCCGCCCCGGAAATGACAGCCATGCATCGAGACGGAGGGCGGCGAGAGGAATCTTGATCACCACCACGCTGGATGACAAACGACAAACAACACAATGAAACGACAAATTTTTAAAAAAATTCGCGACAAATGGAAACAACCCGAAACGGACCCGTCCCGACAAATGACAACTCGAAAAGTAATTTTTTATGGTCGTGCCTATCTCTAGCCCTGACAGTTATAGTGCCATGCCTGGAAAGAAAGAAAGAATGAATGAGAACACCTTGCCCTCCCAATACTTGCCCACCTTCCTCTGTGTGACCTCAAAAGTGCCTCCCTCTGACATCACAGCGGTCTGATCTACCAATTTATTTATTTATTTTTGCATTTTTATACTGCTCCCATTTCCCAAAGGGAACTCTGGACGGTTCACACAAAAAGTTAAAAACACAGACATCAATTAAAAATATATAAAAAGATGCTGGGCAAGAGGCATAAGACTGGGGAATAATAATAATTTAAAAAAAAAACAGCTTGGTACAACCCTAGCTGTTGCCAAAGGCATCCCTGAATAGCCAGGTCTTTACTGCTTTTCTGAAGGACACCAGTGAAGGAGCCTGGCGTTATCTTGCTCGGCAATGAATTCCAAAGTGCTGGGCCAGCCACCGAGAAGGCCCGTTTGCGAGTAGCCACCCTACGGAACCCTTAGGGGTGGCAACCCAGAGCAAGAGAGCCAAAGAGGATCGGGTGGGTCGGGCCAGCTCTGATCGTAGAGAGATACGCTCTGCCAGATAGTCAGGACCCAGGCCATGGAGGGTTTTGTAAACCAAAGGGTTTGGGTCCTGAAATCTCAGGGATTTGGAAACCCTTCCTATCGTGGTAATAAGAAATGTAGAAAAGACGTGATGGACAGAGACTTAGACTGGAAGGACAAAAGAGCAACCAGGTCATACTAAATATTCAAGATTATTAGAAGAAGGAATTAAGTATTATTATATTAAGTATTATTAGTATAACCTTCAGTCATACACGCAAACATGCAGGTTTTGTTTGCATGTGCGATTTGATGGCTGGGGCACAGAGGTTTTCCTGGGTTATGCCTCTGGAGCAGTGGTTTCCAGCCTCAGGTCTCCAGATGTTCTTGGAACACCACTCTGAGAAATCATGACCAGCAGAACAAGAAGTGAAAGCCTCTGGGAGTTATAGTACAAGAGTATCTGGGGACCCAAGGTTGAACCTTAATGCCTTCCAGCATCTAATTAGTGTCTAGCTGTAGTGTGGGTAGTGTGCAGTTTTATCCCCATTCATAGAAATATTTTTTTTCCTATGGCTCTAAATAGAAACTGTTTCCTCCTGCCTTCCACAGTGCTGCCGTTCATGCTACAAGGTTGAATAGCACCTGGCAGTGGCCTTACTCTGCCGTTAAGATGCTTGTTATCCCATTATCCTCTTGTAATTTTGTAACCGTAAAGTTTGGACATCTGGACTCCACTAGCAAAAAATGGCAAGCCTCCCTTTGGTTACAAGGTCAATGCTGTTTTCCAGTAAAGGCAGGCGTGGTACCGCTATAATTGTTCACTATTCATAATTTAAAATGTCCCAAGGAACTGGATTTTCACACAGTCTTTTCCTTGCAAAATTTTTCCATGATGTGACTCGTACCATACTGTCAGATATTTTCCCCAGGTAGTCAGTTTCTGCATTCCTTGTATTATACCTTTGCTGGCTGTTATTTTTCGATTGTTCAACACATTGGCACAATCCATGAGGAACTAACCATACTTGGAGAAAATGCCACAGGAAGAAAGTGTCAGTGAGCTACTTGGAAGGAAATATCTTTATATTCATTAGGCCTCCACAGGAAAACACTGTGTGGAATTTGTTTGGTTCGTATTTCAAAATGTACCTAAGAAAATTCTCATGTCCTGAACTAATATACGAGTTAGAATCCGATGAGTCTTTGTTTTTTCTCTTTTGCTAAATATTGCATTACCATTCACTGATAAGAAAAGAAAATGTGCACATTAGGGAAAATTGCCTACAGAAGGGCCTATATTAGCAGGAAATGTCTATATGGGGCAAGTTATGCACAAAATGCATATAAATGTCCACACTGCAAACTGATATTGCATCAGGGTGGAAAAAATATGAACAGAGTAGAACGTGAAATAAAAGCATTACAACCTTTCCCCACCAAAACTCTCTGAATCTTTTTTTTTGCTTTTGTTTTGGCTTTCAGATATTTGTCAGACTAAGAACTCCTTCCTATTTAAACATTTGGGCACATCAACGCAGACTACAGCAGTAAATGTACTTTATGAGACGCCGAAAGTCAGAATTGAGTTGATGACACATGGCGATGACGACGACAACAACAACAACGACAACGACAATGACGACGACAACAACAACAACAGCAACAACAACAGCAACAACTGCTACTTGGTGGATTAAAAGCATATTTTAATTCCTTCTTTCAGTAACTTAGGCATGGGACATTGTTGGCAGAGGAGAGGGAGAGGGATGACAATGTACTAAATGCTTTTTAGGCACTGAAAACAAGCCTTTCATGGTTTATGGGTGACAACACTCTACTATCAACTTCTTCTAAGATTTAGTAAACTAGTGAAACCGCAGTAGCCAAACCTCATCCTGCGCAGTGAAAGAGCTGTAACACTATATAAAAATATCTATGCCTTTGGATCCATGAACATGTAATCATTGTGCAGCTCCCATCTCTCTGCAGGATTGAACTATTGATGTTTTCATTGTGTTTCCAGTCATTATATTTGGTTCCTATTTCATACCACAGCATTATACCAATGTCATTAGTTCCTATACATTAAAGAAAAAAATGCAAAATGAACACCTACTGGATACTAATATTCTTATTAAAAACTGTTAAGATGATTACTTTAAAAGATGTAAGAAATGGGGCAAACTAAAATTTCCCTTGGACTATAATGAGTAAAATTGCAGGTGAATGACAAGTTTCTTTAGCTCCATATAACTCCAGTCCTTTACATCCCAGTAAAGAAGTGTAAAATTGGGAGGGAAATTAATATCTTCTGGTGAAGATTGATGCTGTAGTATTACACTACGCTTGTCCACATACATCGCCCTGCTCTCTCACTGTAAGCCTGTTTGTTTTTTGTTTGAAGTCATTTACTTAAAGCATTCAAAAATATGACCTCCTGAAATATATGTTGTTGCTTAAGACACAGAAGTGAATGCCATGGCCCCACCTCCAAGTCAACATTGCAGTTATCTTGGGACATTCAGTGTATTTTAGCTCTTGAGGAAAAAGAATATCCCATAAATTTCTTCCCAGCTACCTGGCAGTGAAATTGCGACAATAATGAATTAAATAATCAACAATTTGATGCCCTTGATGACACTCCATATCAGCTGCCTGAGAAGTCCACCTTTACACTCTGGTGAAGGTTCTTCAGTTTAAAGTGGTACTGTTCATATTATCATCACAGGACTCCATCCCTTAAAAGGACCCTAAAATGTCTTCAGATTTAAAACAACGCATATAAATTGAAAAAACCAATCTTGCTTCTCTTAAAAGAAAATGGTTAGTCCTAGCCACTTTTTTTAAATTTAGAAATATTCTAGGCTGCAGTGTCTGAAATATTGATCCTCAAAAAGAGGCATTTAAAAAAATACTGTGACCTTGTTATAAACTAAATAAGCATGTGTGGAACAGGCTTAACAGCAAAAAAGTGTTCCTAAGCAGTTGTTACAGTTTCATTCTAGGATGGTTGTAGGGCCATGAAAAGTCATGAAGATAGATTCAAAAGACTTTTTTGTTATAAAGAGGGGGGGAAAGCGTCTGGGATTTTTCCTTGGCTGATATCACTTTGTGAATGTTGGTGAGCACAATTCAACATTTAGGTTGCCCTTTCTGAAAAGCTTGGCCTTCTTTTTCCTTCTGACAGCACAATATTGTGCAGCAAAATCTTCATTACATCAAAGTGTTAAAGTTCCCACAAACTTTCAGCATGCCTGATGTGTTTTAGAGATACTAATTATTATATGCAATTGGATTCAGACTAGGTATTCTTACCTTAGTCCAGTTGAAATTTGTGGGGCTTAATTTCAACACTATGTAAATGAAACAATGGTCCATTAGAAATATTTCTTATTGTCACCCTAATGGTTGGAGGCAAAAATCCAAATATAAAGGATGTTGTCAGACTCAGCAAGATAATGTAGGATTTCTGTAACATGAAATTACTTTCCGGAAAAAATAGGTAACATCAATAATCTTTATTTCAAGAGTGTGACACTGAGGGTGAGTCTTCAATTTGACGTCAATGCTTGTTATTTACAGTTTTGTAACCAAGACTATTGGAAGGTTTCCTGTTGATCAGCTACTGACAACGTCACTGCTATTCAGAATCTTTTCTCATGACAGCTTCAAGTATAATGCTTTTCCCGCCACACATTGCTTGGAGGAAAATGATCTACCTCAACGAAGGACTTATAATGGGATAAATTACTCATCAAGAATAATGCAAAATCTGCTTATCACCCCATTCAGATCTAATGTGAAATGCTCATGCGAACAGCAAAAAGTAATTTGTAGCCATGAAAACAAAACAACGCTCCTTGTAGAATGATTTATAGATTTATAAATAACCTAGAAAAGGCAACATGGAAAAAAACATTTTCCTCGTCTCTGTGGCTGAACTTTAAAAACATATCACTCTTTTTTCCAAGCCACATTTAAGTCTTTTTCTCTTTCCAAGTCATTTGGAAAAACCCAAAAGACATGTTGCTTCTGGATATGAGTTTACTATGGCAGGGATTTTGTCCTGCTTGACATCCAGTGTTAAGGAACTCAGACTTGCTCTGTCCAGTCAAAATCATCACACACACACACACAAAAAACCCTGACTGATAATAAAAAAGGAGAATTTGAGAACTGGGAGTAAGGGCTCTCCTTTTTTTCAGAATGTCAAGAATGCTTGGGATGGGGCTTCCCCAGGCTCTGTTCTCTACTTTATAGAGGGTTCACCACACAGATGGGAGCAATATACACAATCACTCCCTGCATAGAAGCAATAAAGCAGTGACATCAGTCCCTTTAGCAAGGCATCCTCGAGTTTCAGGTGCCCTTCCAGAGTGCCATACAGAAACAGAACATGGAAAATAATACCTTATTGCTGGTATAAGATTTCATCAGCTGGAGGTCTTTTGGGAGGCAAGCAGTGATGGGTGGCTTGCCATTCCCATCCGTTCTGGAAGTATTCCAGCCTACAGATTATGTACGGATTGGGTTTTCTCTTGACGTCATTGCTACATGCTTGGGCTAAGAACTCAATGTTTTTTGAGAGCCTTTAGGCTGTGAACTGGGCTCTCGTCAACCTCTCTCCTTAATGTTTCAGGTGAAGACAGTAAGGATGGTACAGGGAGCAAAGTTTAATCCCTAAAAGCCATCTTGAAAGCTTGGATAATCAATGTTCCTCACACTCAAGATAAATCACTTGTGCTGTTTGTCTTGAGAAGTCAACAAATAGGTATATCTTGTATTCATGGGGCCATCAAGAACATCTGGATAACCACTGAACTCTTTCTCACTCACTCCATTATTTATGGGGACATGATAGAGTGAACAAGTGATCATCAATGTTCCTTTCATAGATGAAAAGGGTTACGTTTGCCCTCTGCACATTTCCATACACTGATTTGTTGGATGGTTTTTATCCTGCCTTTCTCCCCTGGTGAGGACTCAAGGCAACATACAAAACATTGAAAACCAACAATCAAATAATGCAAGCTGATAAAAATATAAATCTTGAGGGCCATGGGCAGCCCACAGAGAGCATTTGCCCACCCAAGGTTTAGCAAAATGGCCAAATCTGACATAATTTAAACCCTATGATAAGCACATAAGAACATAAGAACAGCCTTGCTGGAACAGGCCACAGCCCATCCAGTCCAGCATCTGTCTCGCACAATGGCTCACCATTTGTTTCATGGTATTCCCAAGCAGACGTCTTCACCTGCTCATGATTCCCTGTGAATTGCGTTGAGAGATATCCTTCCTATCACTCCAACCTGGAGGTTGTCCTTAGGCATCCATAATGATAGCCATTGGTACCCTTGTTCTCCATGAACTTGTCTAATCCTTTCTTAAAGCTGTCAAGGCTGACAGCTGTTGCCACTTCTTCTGGCAGGGAGTTCCATAAGCCAGTGATCCTCTGGGTGAAAAAGCAATTCCTCTTCTTTGAGATTTGGCACCCAAAAGTTTCATGGAGTGCCCCCCCCTAGTTCTAGTGTTGTGGGATAGGGAGAACAGCTTTTCCTTATCTACTTTGTGCACACTCTGTATGATTTTAAAAACTTCAATCAGGTCACCTTTTAGACGCCGGCGTTCAAGAGTGAAGAGGCCCAGCCATTGCATCCTCAGATGGTAAAGAAGGTGTTCCAGTCCCCTAATCATTCTGGTTGCCCTCCTCTGCACTTTTTCCATTTCCATAATATCCTTCTGGAGGTATGATGACCAGAACTGTACACAATACTCCTGATGGGGCCTCACCATAGATTTATAAAGAGGCAAAATGACACTTGCTGACATATACGTTAATATGCCAGAAGTTGGTTTTACTTTAATATGTGGCAGGGAAGAAAATGTTCACTAAGACCAAAAGATGCAGGAATAGTAGTGATAAAACTCTCTTTTCCAACCAAGATCCTCACCCACGAACTGTCTTCTATGCAGCAATCAACATTAGAAATAAGGTAGTTTTTGTTTTCTATGGGTGCAAATGTGAGCTACACCCACCCACCATGTTGATTGTTTCTTTTTGTGGTACTGGGCAATTCTCATCAGCATGGCACTATGGGTAAGAAAAGAGTTAAACATCTTTCTACCTTCTTTGATCCCTATGAATATTAAGTATGAGTTTTTCAGAACAATTAGATATGGTTGCTTATCAGTCATGAGCTAAATTCAATGGTTGATCCCAAACCAATGAATGGAATTTGTCAAGCAAGCAATTAGATAAGTCCCATCCATTCAGTGTGTCTTACTGTGGTTAGCTTTAACACCAGGGATTTAGCCCCATGTAATTTAAGGAGCAACTTGATTGCACCTTAATCCACAGATGAACTAGGCTGAGAGTAACCCAAGCCATTCTGGAATATTGGTTAGAATCAAGACGCCGAGGTGCTTCAAATATTGCCGCTGAATTCATAAGGAATGTAGGCCTATACGGGAACATTCAGTGTGTGTTCCATTAACAGCATCATAGAGTTGGAAGAGACCTCAAGAGCCATCCAGTCCAACCCCCTGCCATACAGGAACCCCCATCACAGTATTTCTGACAGGTGATCATCCAGCCTCTGCTTAAAAACCTCCAAAGAAGAAGACTCCACCACTCTCTGTGGCAACATATTCCACTGCCGAATAGCTCCAACCCTCATGAAGTTCTTCTTAATGTTCAAATGCAATCTTTTTCCCTTTAGATTGAAACCATTGCCCTGAGTCCTAGTCTCTGAAGCCATGGAAAATAAACTTGTTCCCTCTTCAACATGACATATTTTCAAATATTTAAACATTCAGTTTAAATTCAGTTTACTGTCTTATAGCTGAGCAGCCATTTGTAGGAAAAATGAAGGAAAAAATGTCTGTGAAGATTCTCAATCATCCAAGTGAGGTTCTCTGAAATTTGAGTCATGGCAACTGGAGTCCTTTTCTTGAAATGCTTCGATCGCTCAAGAAAAGAAGTCCAGTTGCCATAACTCATCTTCCAGATACATTGAATGAAAACAACCCAAAATATATAAAAACAAAAACAAAAAGAACAAGAACAAGAATTGAAGAATAAGCCAGATAACAATTGTGGAAGATTTACTGAAATGCAATCACAAATAATTGCTTTATTAAGGCTTGGTGAATGGCGCATTGGTTGAAGTATCTGATTGCGGAGCCAGAGGGCAGAGCTAGCCTATGAAGCTGTGCAAAAGCAGCAGAATCCCAGGACAGCTCCTAGAAGAAGGGAGTGGTAAACCACCATGGTCAATAATCATGTGCTTGTCAAGTCAGTTCTGACTTATCATGACCCTTTTCAGGGTTCTTCTGATAGAGGATACTTAGAAATGGTTGCTAAACGTATAGCACTTACTAAAATGCTATAGCAAATAATTGTTCCATTAGATAACTGTTAATTAAAACACTTCTAGGAGCTTATATTATCACAAGAGGGAATAAAAAATGATCCTTGCCCTTAATGTCTTCAGCAATCCTAAAACGTTGCTAAATAATCTAGTTCAAGATCATTTTCAGGACCTTCAGGTTCTTCCTCGAACACCAATGGTAGCATCAGAACCAATATCAGGGGTGATGAAAGTGCTGAAAACTTAAATCTCATTATAACTGGCATTCTAGAAAGAAATGAATCAAACCCTCTGCTTTTTCAATTGGCAAGACAAGGACTGCTCATTACATGTCCCCTTACAATACCCCTTGACCTCCATGGACTGTTGGAAGGGGTGTATGGAAGGGCAGTGCTTGGGTTGCAGCAGGAGCTTCTGATCACCCCTACCACTTCTGTACATAAGGTGAACAAAAGAAGCGAACTGGGGCCCATTCAGATATATTTTGGACTGGATGAGACTCAGGATGAGACTCAGGATCTAATCGAATATAGACCACCTGAAACCAGCTGCCCATTGTGACTTGTACAGGAGCAGCCCTGGTGGATTCTTACCACTCATTTGCATTTCTATGACTGGATGGGCAGATGGGCAGATGACCAGAGACCTATGGAAGGCTTGATATACTCACATGTCACATTATCATGGAAGGAAGACCTGAGATGACAGGAGGGAGTGTGCATGGGGGTGGGTGGGATTTGTCATGCTCCTCTTTAGAAAAGATTTGTCTGCAAGCTAAAATTCAACATAATAAGCAAGAATTTTCACCAGCATTTCATTTCTGAAATTGTATGTATGTATGTATGTACACACGGATGGATGGATGGATGACTTATTTATTTACAGTGGTACCTTGTATAAAGGAATTAATTCGTTCCAAATGAAATTATGTTAAGCAAATTTTCCTTTATACAAATTCCCATAGGAATGCATTGAAAATGGAGTGATCCCATTTTTATGTTGTACGGATTTTCCCCATAGGGGAAATTTGTTAAGCAAATTTCCCCTATCTCCAAAAAAAATTATGTTGTACAAATTTTATGTTATACAAGCTGCCTGTTATACAAGGGTCCACTGTATTTATTTATTGGATTTTATACTGCTCATCTGGCAGCGAGGCCACTCTGGGTGGTTAACAACAATTAAACAAAACACAAGATATAATCACTTAGAATTAATACATACAAATAATCACATAAAATTAATACAATAAAAAAGGTAAATATAGATGAAGTTAAGCATAATTTTATTTATTATTTATTTATTGGGTTTTTATACTGCCCATCTGGCAGCAAGGTCACTCTGGATAACATTGTTTTGAGTCTTCCCCCCCCCCCCAAAAAAAAAATCACAAACAATTGAAACCAATTATTAGGCATTCAATATAAATTCTAAAATTATGAGATAGTAGCCTGCTTTATTTCCTTTTATAAAATAACTGCTTCCCACATGCAATCCTATAGTAATCCTATCCCACCACCTCCTCAGGATGGTTCCACCTCATTCTCCTGTATATGTAGGTAAATAGTCCATTCAGGTATTATAATCTTGGCAAACATGTATGGGCAGGAATACTCTAAACCAGGGCTCCTATGTCTCCAGTTTTGTTGTATTCCTATAAAGTAAAGGACAATGAATTTGGAGAACGCCACTATCTATGGACATTGAGATTCTAGAAAGCAACCTAAATATGTTTAAGGTGTCACTTGCAGTGTTATGTACCCCTACAGCAGAATTTTCGAGGAAGTGAATTGTTACCTTTCATCTCATTATAGTGTAGTAAGTGGTCCATTTGGCAAATGCACTTAAACTGAGTGTGGAGTTAGGGCAGGAAAGATGCAAAGATTTATTGACTGACTGACTTCTTCTTTCAGCTTTAGATTTATACGTTCTGTTGACGTGGGAGAACAGATGTATAGAGCCAACAATTTGTATTAAGTGCAAATTTCTTTCTCAGCAGCCTACAGCAAAATCAAGGCAATAAAATTTATAACATATGGATGTACTTTCATGGTGTGTTTCCATAAGTATATACACTTTCATAGCATCTACACTGTTATTAAAAGTGGAAATAAAGTGGAAATAACTTTAAATTGTTGCCGGTCTTAACTATAATTCCTAAGTAAATTCGAACAAATGATTTCTCAATTCAGTTTAGAAGAACTGAACCAATATTTGAGGCCTGATTCTAATGGTGTTTCCTTAGGAGTAAATTCCACTGGAACAAATAATACTGTAAACCATCTGCTTGATAGCTGGGGATGGGAAGAATAAGATGGAAGACAGTTGAAGGTCAGGATCCAAGAAGGACTTTTGCTGGTAGAATACAAAACGGAGTGAAACTATGAGAGAGCAAATCACCTTGTCTTATTGAATCTTTCCACCCCAACCAGTTTGGGAGGCATGGAAAACCTTTAGGATATGCTTCTAAGTCATGCAGGGGTTTGCATGATGGTGAGGAAGCAGGTTGTACCTTTTGGGAATGTATCTTTCTGTCCCAATTCAAATCAATCTTTTTTTAGGGGGAGGGGGCATCATTCTATGTTTTAAGAGCTTGGCTCATTATCTTACTACAGTGGACCCTCATATAACAAATGGTTTGTATAACATAAAATCTGTACAACATAAAAAATTTCAGAGATAGGGGAAATTTGCTTAACAGAATGGCCTATGGGGCGAATCCGTACAACATAAAAATGGTGGTGGTTAGGGATTACTCCTTTCAAATGCATTCCCATGGGAAATTTGTATTAAGGAAAATTTGCTTAACAGAATTTCATTTGGAATGAATTAATTCCTTTATACACGGTACCACTGTATTCCCAGACAATTACTCATGGCAAAAACCAAGGAAGGAGAGGTTGTTATATAAACTCATACGCCTTAGATAACAGTCCTGTTGTGCCCCCATGGTAGCGGACAAAACAGACCTCCTAGCACAGCAGTTAAACTGCTGTACTGCAGCTATAACTGTTCATGACCTGCAGTTCAATCCCAAGTAGCAGGCTCACGGTTGACTCAGCCTTCTATTCTTCCGTGGTTGGTAAAATGAGTATCCAGCTCACTGGTGTGTGTGTGTGTGGGGGAGTACAATGTGTAGCCTGCATAAATAAATTTTAAACTTCCCAGAGAGTGCTTAAAGCACTATGGGGTGGTATACAGTAAAAGCAGAACACTTTGCATTGCTTTGCTTTGCTTTGACTCATTACAGAGATTATCAAATTTATCATCCATGTACGTCACTACAAGCAGTCTAAGCCTGGCCAAATGATTACGAAACTTGCTGCATAAAATCTCACTGTACTTCTCCCAGGCAACAAAAGACACAACAATAATACTTCCAATATAAAATCATGGAATAATTGAGCTAGAAGGGAACCTATCAGGTCACTGAGTCCAACCCCCTGTTTCGTATAAGAATCCAAATCAAAGCAGATCTGACAATAGTTGTCCAACTTTCTCTTGAATGCCTCCAGCACTGGAGCACTCGCCATCTTCCAGGGTAATTAGACCCACTGTTATACTGGTTTAACGGGAAGTTTTTCCTGATATTCAGCCAGAATCTGACTTCCTGTATCTTAAGCCCATCCTCTGTCCTATAATTTGGGATGAGTGTGGACAAATTCTGCCTCTCCTTTGTACAGTATGATTATATATAGGGTATTTGAAAAGTGCTATCTTATCTCCCCTAGTTTTCTTTTCTTTTCTCAAAGCTAAACATGCCCAATTTTTTTCATTTTTCACTCACAGAGTGTGGTTTTCAGTCCCTCAATCAACCATCTTGCTCTCCTCTAAACTTGCTCCAGTTTGTTTGTGTGAACTCCTTCATCCTAGTCATAAATAAAAATGTTGATTACCTAATACGTTGCCTCCATTTTATGAGTGCAGAAATCATTGGAAGGAGGCTGCCTCACTCTGCCTAAGGGAAGGTCCAGACCGAACAGATAATCGAAACTCTAGAACTTGACACAGCCGTTGATTCTTGGAAAGCCTATCAAATGACACATTACCCTATATGAACCCTGTACCCAGGAGAGTTCAAAGGTATTACACAGAGGCTGCCCAGCTGAGTAAATCTTCCTTCGTTGAACAGGAAGGGTTTTTGAACAAATTTGGGAATTTGCAACACTGAATACGGTTTTATGGATGGGAAACTACTTAAAAAACCAGGAATAAATCAGTAGCCATTTCTGCAATGAAGTAAGAAGTGAGATCATTGGGAGCAATCATTCCAGATTGCTATTAGCTTAGCAGTGCTGGAACACTGCTTGTTGTTTTCTCCAACACCTAGCTCGTTGACTATGAGCCTTTTCACATGACCCCTAAGATCCGCTGGCCACTTAAATTCGGACCAGAGATCTTGGGGGTTCGTTACTCTTCCTGCGTCCCCTCCCCTCCGCACTTCCTTGATCCTGTCTGCGTGAGGGGAGGGAGAAAAAAAAGAAAGAAAAAAATGCCGGCTTACCTCCGTTCTGCCAGTCTCCCTCTGTTCCCGGCAGCATTCAGATCTCTTAAAGGGGCGGGAGGCAAAAAAAACGCAAACAGAAGCGAGGAGAGCCGGGCACTCACCAGATTACATCTGGATCTGGGGAGTTTCACCCTCCAAGAGCAGGTACATGAAAAGTGCGCTGGGATGCGCTTAGGTGGGCGTGGTTGCACTTAATTTCCTGCAAACTCCAGAGCTGGTGGGGAAACAATTGTAAGCTCCAGAGCTGGCAGCCATTTGCGGCGGAGTTTAGGGGTCGTGTACAAATACCCTATAACAAAACGTAGGTGAGCTTCCATGTTTCATAGAATTGTGAAGGGGCCTACAAGACCATCACGTCCAACCCCTTGCTCCATGCAGGGATACAAATCAAAGGATATCTGCCAGGTGGTTGTCCAGATTTCTCTTGAATGCCTCCAGTGTTGGAGCACTCACCACCTCTTGAGGTTATTGGTTCCACCGCTGTACTGCTCTAACAGTTAGGAAGTTTTTCTGGACATTCAGATGAAAGCTGGGTTCTCTTAACATGAGGCCATTGCTGCAGGTCCTACACTTTGAGATGTTCAAGAACAGATCCTGCCCCTCCTTGTGGCGTAGTGGTCAAATGACTGTACTGCAGGGAAAACTGTGCTCACGACCTGGGGTTCAAACCCAGGTAGCAGGCTCATGGTTGACTCAGCCTTCCATCCTTCCGAGGTCGGTAAAATGAGTACCCAGCTTGCTGGGGGGGGGCAATGTGTAGTCTCCATACTGCAATTAAAAACTGCAAACCGCCCAGAGACTACTTGAAGTGGTATGGGGCGGTATATAAGCAGACCACTTTGCTTTGCTCTGCTCTGTATGACAGCCATTTAAATATTTGAAAAGGGCTATCATAACGCCCCTCAGTCTTCTTTCCTCTAGGCTAAACTTCCCCAGTTCTTTCCATCTTTCCTCATAGGGCTTGCTTTCCATCCCCCTGATCATCCTTGTTGCCCTGCTCTGAACTTCACAGGTCACATAGGATGTAATTGAGGTCCATCTTTCTTTCTTTCTTTCTTTCTTTTAGAAAACCTTCCTTTGTGTAAAATAACACAAACCCACCTACCCTGAGCTTTTTACGGAATTTCTCCTGCCATTCTTTCTGAAAGCAGACCATTTGCCATATACAGTACCTATGATTTGCATAAGGATGGCTGTACTGCAGCCTGCTTCTTCAGATACACAGAGTGATATCTTGATCAAGATTGATAGATATGCGTGGAAGAAGGCAATGTGAAATGTGATAGACATGTAAAAGATGCCAGCACAGTGATGGACTTTATAGGGACTATTAAAGGTTGCTTAACAGTTATTGAGTGGTGACAAATATATGTCTCAGTGGAAATGTTAGTTCAAACATTTTGTTCCACCTGCTGCAACAGAATAAGATGGCTTTTCCTTGGGGATCAAGGGATGCCTTGGGCAACATAGCTGGCCTTTAAATGGTATGGAAATGGTTCTGTATCTTTACCACCTCTCCCTCTGCCACATCTGGCTGGAATGGCTTTTGGTGATGGTGACCAAATTGCTTGAAATGCAGATGCATCACATTCTTGGATGAAAAAGAAAATCAGTTTGTATTACAAGGCACAGATTACACAATCAGTCCTTCCTTCCTTCTTTCCTTCCTTCTTTCTTTCTTTCCTTCCTTCCTTCTATACTGTCTCATCAGTGTGAACAGTTTTTGGCCATTTCACAACCCATCAAACACAATTAGAGTCGTACAAAAAAGTTTATAGGCCCTCGTCCAGTCCTTTATTGTGGTCAGGCAGCACTTGAGAACTTGCACAGCATCAACTGCAGATTAATAAAAGGCTGTGTATATGCTGTTCATCAGCATATTGATGACAACGAACTTCAAATCTCTGTATGTTCTCTTCCAGCTGATTCATATGGATATTAAAAAGCATTTGAGAGACAGACAATTCCTGACAGACCCCACAGAGGAGGTCCTAAGGGAAGGACCCCTCACCCCCAATCTGTACCCGCTGAGATCAGCTCTCAGGGAAGGACTGGAGCCAACAATAAGAGAAGCCTTGATAGCTGTTTCAGAAGGATACCATGGCTGATGGTATCAATGGCCACAGAAAGATCCAGGATCACACAGAGGGTTACATTTCCTCTGCCTCCCTCCCTTAGGAGATCATCTTGCAAGGCAACCAATGCTGTCCATGGCATGACCTGCAGTTGGCCACCCCCGCCCCAATCAACTTGCCCAAGATTGGAATAATGGAAACAGGACAATAGTTATTTAAATCATCATTACTAAGCTTTTCTTCTTTGGAATGGTAATTATAATGACTAAAATACAGTGTAACTTTTAACGTATGGTTTTTCTGTATGTTGGCCTAAGCCACTGGGTTGAAGGCATTGTCACAGCAGCTTGGTGTTAGTATCGTAACATCAAACCATGTCTCCTGCAAAAGTTGCAGGAGGAGGAAGGATGCAACCTTTCTGGCTCCAGATTTAAGTTTCTCGTTTTATTATTTGCAGGTAAAATTTTAAAAAAGACTCAAAACATGTGGCACCTTAAAACCTAACTTTCATATTTTAATGTGATGTTTCATGGACATGTCCACTTCTTCATTGTCTTTTTTTCCCCTTCAGTTCTTGAAAGGACTAACACGGCTACCCTCTCTGAAACTTCAGTTTACTATTTCTTTCTGTGTTAAAATATTCATATTATGCTCTACATCAAAAGCTTTCAGCCAGCAATACAGGCAGCATTCAAGAACAAAATTTAAAACAATCCAAATATATTTTGAATGTTATACACAATGTACACCACACATTTTCTGGTCTCTGCTTGTAATTTCTAGACTCAAGGATAAGAATGACAAATTGAATCATATGTTCAAAGAATAATCTTTGTTGACTAAAATGATAAGATAATTTCTTCCCTAGAACTGAATGGACAATACATGGAATAAATCAGAAAACATTCCTGGGCTATTTCTGTTCTTGGTAATGTCTGTTTTGGGTGTGCCTATTTTCTTGAGAATTCAGCTTTTGAACATTTAGAAACTATTTCCAGACAGAGCCAGAAAAGTGTGTGTGTGTGTGTGTGTGTGTGTGTGTGTGCCTTTTGCTTGCTGTTTTTTCTACCTTAAGCATTTATTCTTTTTGGATTTTTTTGAAACACTTCTCAGGATCCTTTTTCATTTTATAAACATTTGAAATTCTTCTTAGGGCTGCAAATGTGATTGCGGCTATAAATTCCTCGCTCCGTTTTAAAAAAAACCCTTTGACATGTGACAAGGAGTTGGAGTTATATAGAATGCCGAGTTTTATGTATTTTTTCCATGTTACCCACACCTGCAGGTCCATTATAATCCATCATCTGTAACATATACAAAGGAAAATTGATCAGAAATATAAAGTCCAAGAAGCATTCCTTTGGACGTGAAGTAGGACTGCCTGGTTGAAATGGGAGACAGTATTATGGCTCTGTACTTCACAGTATTAGTCCTGTCATCCTACGTATGAACATGTCCTATCTATGCATGTGAGGTACTGCCATCTGATATGACCGGTTTGCTTCCAGTCCTGGTAATAGAGGAGATACATATTGTGTGCAGGCCCAGTTGGGAACTGGGCCATACCAGCAAAATATAAATCCCATTACTAGTCCCAGCTAGAGTAGACCCACTGAATCAACTATTGGATGGCATGTCAAGTAGAGATGGGTACACATTGTTTTGTGCTGAGACCTCAAATGTCCTTGGCATGTCTCCACAGGAGACTTGTGTCCCCTTCTCCCACTCCAGATGGCTCACTCATTCATTCACTGGTGCTTGCTACTTGGCTTCTCCTCATCTCATGAGTGTCCAGTCCTGGCAGGAGCACTTGATGCCCTCCCCCACCTCCTTTGGTGCAGGGATTCCTGACGTCACCCTTTCATTGGGCAACTGCTGGAGTAAGTGGAGGAGAAGCGGAGCTGCGCACGCTGGCTAGTGAGTGGGGGAACTGCTTTGGAGGGCATGGGCAGAGGATGCGTAGCACCAGTGGTGCCACACCAATGATTTTTAAACAACTCAGCCCAAAAAAAAATGTGCCCATCTCTAAGGTCAACACATATAGGACATCCACTGTTTTCTCATCTACACGTCTGCTCTCTGGTTGTGATCAGCAGTTGGATTTAGGTCAACGATGCAACAACGGAAAAAAGCTCCTACTAGATCAGACCAAAAGTCCAAGTCGAATACCAGGGTGGGGGGAGGAGCTAGCAAAGTTCCATTTTCTGTCCTACTTCTGTCCTCCCTCCTGGGCTCCTTCTTGACAAAAGTCAGTGGCAGCTCCACCCTCTTTGGTAGAGGGCTACAAGGCATCCGCTCTTTAAATCTTTGTCCACTGCTAAGAAGTATTGTGAAACATTTAAAATGGTGATTGGCCATCTTAAATGCTTAACAGTGCCACATAACAGTGTTACATAAAGATAATTTTCACAATGGAGAGAGGTGAAAAGCAGTGTGCCCCAGGGAATCTATCCTGGGATGGGTGCTTTCCAATTGGTTCATAAATGACCTGGAGACAGGGATAAGTAACAAGGTAGCCACGTTTGCGGGTGACACAAAACTTTTCCAGGGGGTAAAGACCTGAGGAGATTGTGAAGAGCTCCAGAAGGATCTCCCCAAACTGGGAGAATGGACTGCAAAATGACAAATGTGTTTCAATGTAGGAAATTGTAAAATAATACATATTGGGGCAAAAAAATCAAAACTTTACCTATCACCTTATGGCAGGGGTGTCCAAACTTTTTGCAAGGAAGGCCGGATTTGGTGAGGTGAAAATGTGTGTGGGCCAACCATTCAGCCACATTTGGCCCCCGAGCCAGACATTGGACAAGTCTCTATAACATGCAAGGAGGTAGGGAGGGTGCTACAGCAACAGAGCCGGGGGTAGGTATTATTTATTTATTATTTATTTATTATTTACACTTGTATACCGCCCCATTCCCACAATGGGGACTCTGGGCGGTTCACAACATCCAAATAAGACAAGTGAAAATCAATACAAACAGCAATAACAATAAAGGAGTAAGATCCAAGAGCAATTAGGCGGGCTTAAAAAAAAAAAAGAGAGAGAGAGAGAGAGAGAGAGAATGAGTATATACACGGGTCCCTATGCATCGCCGTAGGCTTCTCGAAAAAGGATGGTCTTAAGATTCTTCTTAAAAGCCGCCAGCGATGCAGCCCGCCGTAGTTCACTGGGAAGTCGGTTCCAAATAGAAGGAGCCACCACCGAGAAGGCCCGCCCACGAGTACTCGCCTTACGGGCCTCCCTCGGGGTGACTGTCCACAGTGAAAGGGCCACCGAGGCGCGGGTGGGTCGGGCCGGGTCTAATTGCCGGGTGAGACGCTCCGCCAAATAAGCTGGGGCCAAGCCATGGAGGGTTTTGTAAATCAAAACCAACACCTTGAACCTTATTCGGGAGGCAACGGGTAACCAGTGTAGGCGGGCCAGGATGGGGGTGGCGCGGTCATAACGGCGCACGCCAACCACCAACCTGGCTGCCATATTCTGGACCCGCTGCAATCGCTGAACAAGGTTCAAGGGGAGCCCCATGTAGAGAGCGTTGCAGTAATCCAGCCTCGACACGACCAGCGCCTGTACCACAGTCCTCAGGGAGCTCTCATCGAGGTACGGGTGAATCTGGGCGATAAGCCTTAGATGGTAAAAGGCCGACCTGACCACGGCTGAAACCTGAGGTTCCAGGGTCAGATCCGGGTCCAGGACGAAGCCCAGATTCCTCACTCTTTGCGCCAGCTGGGGGGCGGACCCACCCAAGCTGGGAAGAGGGCTGCAGTACCCCTCTGAAGAGCCCCCGAAGAACATAACCTCGGTCTTGCCTGGGTTGAGCCTGAGCCTGTGAGTCCTGGTCCAGTCCAGTACCGCAGCCAGGCAACGATCAAGGGTCCGGACGGCCTCCACTGCACAGGTGGAAAAGGAGAGATAGAGCTGTGTGTCATCAGCGTACTGATGACAGCAGACTCCATAACTCCGGATGATCTCAGCCAGCGGCTTCATATAGATGTTAAAGAGCATTGGGGAGAGTGACGACCCCTGAGGCACCCCACAAGAGAGTGTCCAGGGAGCCGACAGCTCACCCCCCAAGCTCACTCGCTGGGTGCGGCCCCCAAGGAAGGACCGGAGCCAGGCCAAGGCCTGGCCTCCAATCCCAACCTCCGAGAGCCGCTCCAGCAGGATACCGTGGTCGACGGTATCAAAAGCCGCTGACAGGTCGAGAAGGACCAGCAGGGTAGAGCAACCCCTGTCAGCCCTCCTCAACAGATCATCATGCAGAGCGACCAGAACCATCTCGGTCCCATGACGCGGCCTGAACCCGGACTGGAAGGGATCCAGGACATGGTTCTCCTCCAGGAACGACTGGAGATGCAGAGCGGCGACTCGCTCAATCACCTTGCCCAAAAAGGGAACATTGGCTATGGGACGATAGTTGGACAAATCGTCCACAGCCAAGCCGGATCTTTTAATAATGGGCTTCACCACCGTCTCCTTCAGAAGACTGGGAAAAATCCCGTCTCTGAAGGAGGCCGAGGCAATCAGTGAAGCCCATTTCGGCATGCTCCCCCCTGCGCTCTTAATCAACCAGGCAGGGCAAGGGTCGAACGGAGAGGCCGCAGGCCTGCAGTGTCCCAGTGCCCTGGAGGCATCCACAGGTGTAACAGGTCCAAACTCAACAAACCGAGGTGACCGAGGCGGCCCGACACTGGCCGTGACAGGGGCCGGATCAGAGCAACCGGTGTCCAGCTCGGAACGGATGGCCTCTATCTTAGATTTAAAATAGGCTGCGAATGACTCGCTAGTGAAATCACTAGGAGGAGGCCCTGGTGGAGCGGGATTAGTGAGGTCTCGAACCACACGGAATAATTCCGCTTGACGATTCGAGGCCTCACCAATTCTCAGGGCGGCAAAAGATCTCCTAGCCGCCCTTATCGCACGAGAATAGCGACCATTCAATGCCTTAACCGCAGCCCAGTTCTGAGCCGTCCGAGCGTTCCGCCATCTGCTCTCTAGCCTTCGCTCTTGCTTCATCGCCCGCAGCTCCTCAGTAAACCAAGGAGACGAGCGGGCTCGGCATCGGATCAGGCGCTTGGGGGCGATCCGGTCAACAACCCCAGCCACCTTCTCAAACCACCGTTGGGCTAGGGAGTCGGCCGGATCGTCATCCAAACTGTCTGGAACATCCCCGAGGGCCTCCGAAAACCGCATAGGGTCCAGGAGCCCCCGGGGGCAGGCCCAGATGGACGGGCCCGGCTCCCCGCAGGGCGGGGTGGCTACCGCAAGAGAGAAAGTCAGTAGATAATGATCTGACCATGACACGGGCCGGGCCTGCAATCTCCCGACCCCCAGATCGAACCCCCGCAATGTGGAGGCAAAAACCAGGTCCAGGGTGTGTCCACCTTTATGAGTGGGGCCGATGACTAACTGAGACAGGTTCATGGAGGCCATGGACTCCATGAATTCCAGAGCTACTCCACACAGCCCAGCCTCGGCGTGCACATTGAAATCCCCCACCACCAGTAGGCGGGGGGACCTCAAAAGTGCCGCCGAGATGAACTCGGAGAGCTCCGGAAGGGAAAGTGCAGGGTCGCGGGGAGCACGGTACACAAGCACTACCCCAAACCTGTCCCTTTGACCCACCATAAGGTGAAGACATTCCAATCCCGGACTCACCAACATTGCGGATCTACTGACACAAAAAGAATCCCTAAAGACCATAGCCACCCCGCCCCCCGCCCCCCCCGGCCTGCCCAGCTGCTGTAAGCGGTAGCCCTGGGGGCAAAGGAGGGTGAGGGAAGCCCCACCCCCCTCGCCCACCCAGGTCTCCGTGATGAAGGCCAGGTCGGCACTCTCGTCCACAATGAAATCGTGGACGAGCGGGATCTTGTTATGTACCGACCTGGCATTAATAAGCAGACAGGACAGGCCAGAGGGGCAGACAGTTTGGATCCCAGCCATTTGGCGGCGGGCCAACGGGTCAGAACGGGGGACAGGCAATAAATGTCTGTCCCGAGTTCTCCTTAACCGATCGACCCGCCGACCCACAGCGTATCTCCCGCGGCCCGACACCACCCTGATGGGACACCCGGTGGGCTCCATAGATCTCAAGTGGTCGAGGCCCAGACCCAAATAATACGCACAATTTTAAAAAAAAAAGGCAGTATATACAACTAACAAAATACAAAATACAAAATACAAACTACAAGATGCAAAGTAAACAAAACCAGTAAATAAATAAGATACAAAATAATATAATATAAAATACAATATAATATAAAACTATATAGAGCTCTCAAGGCCACAGATGGAAACGAGGAGGGGGAAAACGGGAGGGGTACGAGGGAGATCATATCTGCCAGCTATGGCCATTAGCAGAGAGAAATCCGCAGCCTACAAAGGCTGTCGGGGTCTCCAAACAGCCAAAGACAGCGGGGATGAGCTCGTAACTCTAAGTGGGTGGAAGAACGCCCAAGCGCGGAGATCATGATGATAGTCTTCCCTTCCGATGTTAACGGAGCCAGCGAGCAGCGAGCCAAAACGGGAGCTGCAGAGCAAGGGTCCCACGGGAGGCAGTCAAACCAGAGTACATTGCAGTTAACAACTGACGGGGGGGGTGAAAAGCAGGCGGGAAAGATGTCAAAACCACACCAGCCCCCTCACCACCACTCCCCCAAAGCCAAACGGCCGAGGTGCCACCCAGAGAAGCCAGGGGTCTCTTGGCACCGACGGCCGACATGCCGCCCGCAAGCCTGAACCCAAGGTTGTTGATGGAAAGGGCCAGCCACCCTCCCAAGGTGGCACCGACGGCCGAATCGCCGTCCGAGTGGCCAGGATTCCACACCATACCCCCAAGGCCAACAGCTGAGCTGCCACCTCAGGAGAGGTGTCTTGCACCGACGGCCGACCTGCCGCCCGCGAACCTGGGCCCGAAGTTACAGGAAGGGCGGGCCGACCACCCTCCCAAGATGGCGCCGACGATTTGTTTTCCTTCTAAGCTTCTTCCTTCAGGTTTGATTCTCAACACCCTCTTTTGCACCTGAATATTCAACCTCTTCCTCTGATGCTTGGAGTACTCCTCTTTTATTTCTTCTCTACAGTATTTTACCTCCTCCTCCTTCTTCTGGGGGGTGTCTCTCTTTTCCTCCCCTCCTTCCAGCAACCACAGAGGGGAGCCTTCTTTTTTTGGGGGGGGGGGAAGGTGGGTTGACGGAGGCAGGGAGGGCAGGCAAAACATAAAACTGCAAGCTAATGCCTCCATCCGGTATGGGGAAGGGCCAGCTGGTGGGGATGCATGACAGGCTGAGCTAGCAGGGAGAAGAGGCTGCAAGCCACTCAAAATTTGCAAACGGGCCACATCTGGCCCCCGGGCCTGACTTTGGACATGCCTGCCTTATGGGCTCTGAGCTATTTGTCATGGATTAGGAAAGAGATCTTGGCAGCAGTGCAGAAGACCAATTCTATGCTAGGGGGTGGAAGATAAAACAGCCAACATTATAATGTCATTGTACACAATGATAGTAAGGCCACACCTGGAGTATTACATACATTTCTGGTCACCACATCTCAAAAAAGACATAGTGTAACTAGAAAAGGTGCACAAGAGAGTGACTAAAATGATTTCTGGGCTGGGGTACCTCCCTTATGAGGAAAGGCTACAGCATTTGGGGCTTGGAATGGGCACAAAATGAAAAACGAAATGCTGTTTTGTCGTGTCATTACCTAACAAAATGAAACGAAACGAAACGACACAAGGAAGCAGCATTTAGTTACAGATGAAACTAAATGGTGTTCTTTGTTGAAACAAACCATTTTGTTCCATCTGCAAGCCACTGGGGGAGGGAAAAAGGGGGGTTTATTTAAAGCCTGAGTCTTATTTTAAAAACCTTTTCTCCATCCCCCATATCCCGCCTGCCAGCTGATCAGTGCTGGGGTGAGGGGGGGGAACCTTTCCCCCCCAGCGTGTATCAGCTGCAGGCAGGGCTTGGGGGGAGGGAAAATTCTCTCCACCACTTTCCACCCCACCCCCCGCCCGCATACAAACCATTTCATTGGTGGTTTGTTTCATATGCATTTCTTTAAAAAAATGTATAAAATGAAACAAACATATTTTTTTTCATTTTGGCTCTTTAGTCTGGAAAAAAGGCGCCTAAGGCAGGGATATGATTGAGACATAAAAAATAATGCAGGGGATGAGTAAAGTGGATAGAGGGAAGCTCTTCTCCCTCTTACAAAATATCAGAACTAGGGAGCATTCACTCAAATTGAGGGTTGGGAGAGTAAGAACAGACAAAAGAAAATATTTTTTTACTCAGCATGCTGTTAGTCTTTGGAACTCCCTGCCACAGGATGTGATGATGGCATCTGGCTTGAACGCCTTCAAAAGGGGATTGGACAGATTCCCAGAGGAAAAGTCCATCACAGGTTACAAACCATGAGGGAGATGTCTAATCTCCAGGCTTAAAACCAGGGTACTTCAATGAGTGGCATCAGGAGATAGATATCTAGTCCCGTGTGCTCCCAGAGGCATTTGGTGGGGCCACTGTAAGATACAGGAAACTGGACTAGACGGGCCTTTGGCCTGATCCAGCATGGCTCTTCTTATGTTCTTATGTTCTTATGATAGGAAAAGGAATCTTGTGGCACAGTGGTTCAGTTCCAAGTACCGGCTCAAGGTTCACTCAGCCTTCCATCCTTCTGTGGTCACTAAAATGAATACCAAGCTTGCTTGGGGGTGGGGGGGCAGCAATGTGTAGCCTGCATAATTACTTGCAAAATGCCCAGGGAGTGCTTTAAGTGCTATGGGGTGGTATATAAGCAGCACACTTTAGGAAAACCTAAGTGTTGGATAGCTGGTAGTCATCTGTCACCAGCTGAACCATGGATCAGAACAGTGAACACAGGCCACTGTGGGATCATGCCAGTTATCCAATGATATCAAATGTTTTTCTTTACTGCAAAACCTGATCTAACTCAGTAGTGGCCAAAGTGAAGCTCCCTAATGGGAGCTGGGAATGTTTAGCCTTACAAAAAGAAGGCTGAGATGGGGTATGATAACCAGGGCCGGCGCTAGGTTTTTGGCGCCCTAGGTGAGGGGCGGGGGTGGGCGGGGCAGGCGGCGGGCGGTCAGGCAGTGGTGGGGGGCGGCGGGCGGGGGGCGAGCAGGCGGTGGCAGCAGCGGCAGCAGTGGGGCAGTGGGCGGGCAGGCAGGCAGGGCGACACGGGGGCGGTGGATGGTGGGGGGCGGCGATGGGTGTGGGGGTGGACGGCAACAGGCATGGGGTGGGCAGCGATGGGCGCGGGGGCGGCGGGGGGCAGGGGGTGGATGGCGTTGGCCAGTGGTGGGGGCGGCGGGGGGGTCAGCAGGCTGGCCAGCGCCCTCTGTCCATTTTGGCGCCCTAGGCAACTGCCTAGTTCGCCTTAAGGGATGCGCCGGCCCTGATAATAACTATCTTTAAATATTTGAAAGAATGTCATATTGAAGACAGGGACAGGTTTGTTTTCCATGACTTCAGAGACTAGGACTTAGGCCAACGGTTTCAAACTACAGGAAAAGAGATTCCTTTGAACATTTGGAAGAACTTCAGGATGGTTACAGCTGTTCGGCAGTGGAATATGCTGCCACGGAGGGTGGTGGAGTCTCATTCTTTGGAGGTTTTTAAGCAGAGGCTGGATGGCCATCTATCAGAAATACTGTGATGGGGTTCCTGCATGGCAGGGGGTTGGACTAGATGGCCTTTGAGGTCTCTTCCGACTCTATGATTCTACGATTATGACCTAGACATAGAGCACACAAAAATCTAAGCAAATACGGAAAGACTGGAAGGAAAACAGTCAAAAGAGTAAAACTCATGCCATAAAATATTTATTATGAAACAATTATTCTTTTCCTTTGTAAGAATCACTCAAGTGCCTTTTAAGAAATTTTAAAAAATTATACCAAACAGTAACAATGGTTTTACAGTATTATACATGACATATAAAACACCACATATCGCAAACTTCTTTTAATTAAAAATCAAAGCATTCCCCTTCTCATTTGTTGTAAATTAATTACATATTTTCCATTCATCTTACTCATTTCTTAAAACAAGTAAACAAAGAGATTCGCCTGATTTTCAGGTAAGTACCAGGACATGTGCATGGAACATGGTCCTTGAGATCTCTTCCCACTCTATGATTCTATGATTCTATGATTGTCCAACTACAGTTCTTACAATTCCTGGGCAGCATAGCCAGAAGTGAGGGGTTCTGGGAATTGTAGTCCAACACAATCAAGAACTTGGTCCATGTTTGTTCTTACTGGATGTCCTGATTCCAACAAAATATTTTTGGAAAACCTGGAAGCAGAAGTAGGCTGCCCGAGGCTGACAATAAACCAATTCCCAACTCAAGACTAGAAGCAGAAATGGACAGGTTGGTGTATTCCTGCCTTGTACCATGAGCCACTGAACTATGCGGTCAGAATGTTTAATAGAAAACAGAGATTTATTTTATTTTTTATTTTAGAGTATTTTTACCCCACCTTTCTCCTTAGAAAGGGATCCAAGGTGGCTTACAGTGGGTCTGCTCACCTTAGCTGGTTTATGGCTTCTTTGTACAGTGGTACCTCTGATAACGAATTTAATTGGTTCTCAGAAGCAATTTGTTATCTGAAAAATTTGTTATCTGAAATGTAGTTTCCCATTGAAATGAATGGGAAACCAATTAATCTGTTCCAGAGGTCTGAAAAAAGGCAAAAACCTGGGGGAGGTGGGTCCAGACCTCTTTATAAAATACACTTTAAAGGCTTGCAGTGCTGGAACACCCTCCAGAACATCCCCCTGCAGTGCAATGCAAACATGGACAAGAGAAACCAGCAAGACTACCCCAGCCTGTTCTCACCCAAAGTACAATGGGGAAAAATGAAAACAAACAAACATAAGCAGGAAGAAAAAATCCAGCCCATTTTTGCCTGCACAGCAATGAAAAAAGGCTGCAAATACAGAGAAATGAAACTAACAATACTACCTCAGCTTCTTTCAGCCAAAAATTCAAAGAAAAGCAGTGCAAAAATTAATAAAAGCTATCTATCTATCTTACCAAGTTCAAAAGGTCCAAATCCCTCAGCAAAACATGTCTAGAATGGCTCCAAAACAGCTTGAAAAAATGCTCTAACTCCTTCCACCCTTCCACAAACTATGCATCCTGCAATGTATGGATGCATAGTTTGTGGAAGGGTGGAAGGAACATTGCATCCTGCAATGTTCACCCAGCGTGTTGTTAGTCTGTGGAACTCCCTGCCACATGATGTGGTGATGGCATCAGACCTGGATGCCTTCAAAAGGGGATTGGACAGATTCCTGGAGGAAGAGTCCATCACAGGTTACAAACCATGATGGAGATGTGTAATCTCCAGGCTTTAAACCAGGGTACTTCAAGGGCCAGATGCAGGAGAGTGGTATCAGGAGACAGATATCTAGTCTCATGCGCTCCCAAACACATCTGGTGGGGCCGCTGTGAGATACAGGAAGCTGGACTAGATGGGCCTTTGGCCTGATCCAGCATGGCTCTTCTTATGTTCTTATGTATGCAGGGTACAGATTTTTTGCAAGGCATTATGAAAAATTTATTATCCGAGGCAGCCGATAGGGAACATTTGCTATCTGAGGCAGCCCTATACCTGGAAATTTCCATTTGTTATCTGAAAAATGTGTTATCCGAGGCATTCTTTATCTGAGGTATTACTGTACTTGGAAAAAAGATAAAGACATCTTATTCAAAGACATCTTATTGAGCAAGAGCAGTTCTGACTGGATTCTACTCTGTGCCTAGGCAGTTCATAATCCAAGTTGAGAGTGTTCTCGTGCCCCAAATTGAATGATGCTCCCTTTCTGTTACGGTCTGGACCAGCTCTAATGCTTGTCTTCAACCCCCACCCCCACCCCCCATCAGTGACATTGTCTCCATGCTGGAGTGTTTTCCCTCAGCAGCGACACACATGTCCTTTAAGGAGAGGACAGGACATTGTCTGTTGTCATGATAATGTATATTAACCTTCACTGTTTATTTCTGCTAATATGTGTATGTGTGTATTTTGCAGAAAAGTGACAATATAAAGATTGGCTCCCAGTCAAGCTAAGGAGTGGTCAAACAAGTTGGACTACCATATAAATATTAAGGATGAAAACGATAGGTTTTTTTCTTTCCTTTTGGCCTATAACGTGGGTTGAAGAATGAAAATTGTTCCAAGACAAATGTTGATGACGTTAATATTGGTAATAGATCTCACTCCAAAATGGCTGGAACAACTGTTTGCTATTTAATTTGCCAATTAAACATGAGGGCATTCTGAATGGCAGTCCCATTATTGTTAGTGACACAATACAAAAACTGTGGTAGGTAAATTTCACAGGATGTCATAAAATACATTTGACCAAAAACACATGCTCCTTTTTTAATCATTAAGGATCCATAGATTGGGCCAAACTGCACAATCCCATTTAATTTACTTGTTTTCTATAATGAATCACTGGAGTAATCCCAGAGGGTGCAAGAAGGCAATAAAATATTGGGAAGGGCTTTTTTAGCTTAATGGTAGAGTGCACGCCTTGCCTTCATGGCCATGGGTTTAACCTACACCGATTCCCATCTACTGCATTACAAATACAAGCATTCTACCAACACTTCATCACATTTCAATGCACTTACCACATGCACCGGCTTGTTCTCATGTAATTTTACGTTTATCCAGGCCACTGTACCTATTCTGGGCACCTGAGTTTAAGGATATGAGCAAGCTAGGAAATATCCGAAGGAGAGCAAACAAGATGGATTAAATGATTCTTGCAGGTCCTTCCAACTCTACAAGTTCTGAGTGTTGGGTGTGTTCAGCTTGGAGAAGACTGAGGATATTTTGATAGCTGTATCCAAATATCTGAAAGCATCTTTGAAGATGGAGAAAATTTGGTTGCTGTTGTTCCAGTGGGAAGGACTTAAACCATTGGACTCAAATTAGAAGAAAGGATATTTCAATCAAACATTCAAATGTCTGTACATGAGGAGTTGCTTGATCCTGTAACTCTACTTAGGAAGATTGCGTTTTCAACTTCATTGAGAATTTTTTTTAAGTGAATCCTGAACCTGCAGGAAAACACTAGAAATAAGATTTAAAGTTTTTTAATATAGTTGCCATCTCTCACAGATACATTAGTTGTGGTTTCCCTGCATCAACAAACGGTTGGGCTAGGCCAGTGGCTCTCAACCTTCCTAATGTCGCGACCCTATAATACAGTTCCTCATGTTGTGGTGACCCCTTGCCCTACTTGGAAGAGGCCACAAGCCCCCTTTGGCAGGCCACTACCACAGGTGCCATAGAGAACTTCCCTCTACAGGTCCCCTCAGCCAATCGCAGCCTATGATGCCATTGATTGACATCCCCTCCAACCTATCAACCTGTAACTCACTCCCCCCTTCCTCCCCATCTTCTTCCAAACCCAAGCCATTTGTGCCTTTTTCTTCAATGGCTCATGGCGACCCTTGAGAAATGGTCATTCAACCACCAAAGGGGTCCTGACCCCAAGGTTGGGAACCACTGGGCAAGTCAGTGGTTCTCTCAATCAGTGATACCTGTACCACTGTTGGGACACACAAGTAGTCTCCACGGGAAAGAGGATTTCATAAAAGTACAGTACTAAGAACTCCCGCGCACTGAGTCCCTAGATCCTCCTACAGATGTGATGTGCCATTTCCTACCAATAGCACTGACATGATCTTTCATAGACATTTAGTCATGGTTGCTTTTAACGCCCAGAAAATAATTTTGAAGAAGCCCCTCTTCTCTGGGCCACTAATCTCTGTAATGATAGATATAATAAAATAATGTGTATAAATATGTTAACATGTCCTTGTTTGGAAAATGGGCTTTTGTATTTACAGTAGGACTGGGGGTCTCTGACAGCATGATTGGTGGGGCATAAGATAGCAGAGGCTGGGCTGCACAGCTCTTGCAATTCTAAAAGGATATAATTCCATTCTATGTTTATTTTATTAATATGTCTATCTCTGCGCTCTGTTTTCAGTCATCATCGTAAAAAGATGCTGCACATCCACAACTCACTTTGTAGCAAGGACGGCATGAGGTTGAGGAACTGCATTATACTTTGAAAAATGAACTTTTCAAAGCTCTGTTTAAATTCCATTTATTTCAGCAGGACTTAAAAGTGAGTTATTCTGGAGGTGGGTCAATGACATGCATCCCAATCTTATGCAACCCCACCTGGGGAAATAAGTCTGGCATTGTTCAATCAGCCTTTGTCATACAGTTAACAGCTAAAATGATCAGCAGTGTAATATTTTTGCCAGGAGTTAGGAGGTAACCCTTTAGTTTGGTGGAAACCATTTCAGTCCTCAGCTGCCAGCCAACAAGGGCTGAGCCAAGTGAACCGAAATCAAATGACACACATCCCTACATGTGTGGGCATGCAGAGCTAGGGCGTTTGTATACATTGCGCCACAGGAAACAGTAGAGGAACACTTGACAGTTCAGTTTATGATCGACCAGAATTCCAAGATCCTTCTCACATGTAGTATTGCTGAGCCAGGTGTTCCTCAACTTTGTAACTGGTTTTGTATACCTTGGTGCAATACTTTGCACTTCTCCCTGTTAAATTTCATTCTGTTAATTTCAGCCCAGTGCTCCATGACATTGTTAGGCCATGTTCACACAAACACAAAGCTCTTGATCACAAAAAGCACAGAACATTTTTGTACATATTTGGAAGAAGAACTAGACACATGCATACATGTTCAATGTACAAAGAGGCCTATTGAGGGATATCTGAGGAAGCTTGTAAGGAAGAGATTGCAGCCATAGAAATAGGAAGATAAGTTAGATTCAGCAATTTTTTTCTCAGTTGCTCCTATTCATATAATTGTAACCTCAAGGGCACATGCCTTAGCCATGTAATTGGGGTGCGTTCAGTAGGACAAGGTCAATTATTTGTCATATGTACTTAAACGTTAGCATTTCAAGGACATAAGTATATACATGGCTGTACTTGGGCATACAGTAACATGCATTAATCTGTCAAAAATCAAGATGGTTTAATACTTGAATAAGTGCAGCCAGGATTTCAGCAATACTTTGGAAACTGTGCTCTATCTGAGACTTCAATTCTTCATGGAATGTTCATAATCTGAATCAAATGACTGTCTCAAGAAGATGGAAAGCCAAAAGTAGATTAAGAATGCTATTACCTGGAAAGAATTTCAAAATCAGCTTTCCATACACTGAAACCAACCAAAACATGAGAAGAAACTGATTTTCCACTACCATCTATTACTGAATATTTATCACTACCTCTGGCTCATGGCACTTCAAGCCTGGCAAGTGTGTTAGAGCAGCAGTGAGGTCAAAAGGGTGCGTAACCTGAAACAGCCTTGAAACTTTCCATTCCATGTAGTGGCTGATACAAGCACAGAAAAATACCCTGGGCAAATTGCCTATAAGGTTAGATTTAAAGCTTGAAAAGGTTACTTTTTCTGCACTACCTTTCTTAGGATTTTGAGGATTGCAGGGCAAAAATGTAACTTTTCTAAATTGCAGTTAGGAAACAATTCAAGCTGTAGCATATATGCTACAAAGATTTATGAAATTAAGGTTGCAAAGTCACAAAGCAGACAGACCAGAATCCTACCAGTGTTCACATAAGATTTGGTTAGCTTGCTGCAGCTAATTGATGAGGTGCCAGGCCAAGTCTTGGTCACACTCCCAGAGGCACTACCAAGGTGTGACCTTGGACTTTGGCAATTAGCATAAGCAAGTTAAGCAAACTTATCCCAAATAACACTTGCCCTGAGCAAGGAGTTTGACTCAATGGTCTTGTATGCCCATTCCAACTTCATGATTCTATTATTTTAATAAAATAAATTTTTTTCCTTGCTGTGATTAGGACACCATGATAGGGTGGTCAATGAAGCCCAAGACTGATGTAACAAGTTGTTGTTACGCACCCAGGCTTTTTACATTCAGCAGCTACTAATGTTTGCTGGTGAGTTCCTGATTGTTCTTTTGTTTTGGTGGTAGTTCATTGAGCTCCTAAAATCAATGCAGGTGCCTTGCTTGTCTCAAGAAAAGTACCAATACAAGAGCACAGATTCAAGAAACCTTGGGGAATCAAAGGTAGGGAGAACTCTAGGGAAGAATCCCAGTATTGACCAATGAGTCTACATTAGCAAGTGAACTACGATACAAAATCACTTTCCAGTTCAGAGCTGGAACTTGTTTGTTTGTTTGTTTGTTTATCAGGAGCTTGAGCTCATGCCTCCAAGCAAGAGTTTGAAAATACCCCCTTTAGCACGATAAATATCAAAATTGTGTGAAGAAGGGGTGGGAATCAGATGTGGTAATAAAACTGGATACTTGCGTGTGTTGGCTGAAATTTATTGGCTCAGGAAGCTCAGTCTAATAGAAGTACATTCCTATGCAAAATTCTTGGTCAACTGCCAGTGGGTGTTAACACACCAGAAAATATTTACACTGGTCCATGACCACTAGCTGTGATATGTATCATTTCTTGCAACTGTCTTGCAGGAAGAGGTCATTGGAGGGCAGCGGTAAGAAAATGACGTTTTATATTAACCTTGTGCCTTTTGTTGTGGAGTAATGAGGTGTTAGACAAAACTGGATATTTAACATGGGGGGAAATGTGAGCAGCAACGTCACTGCAGTCATTAGCAATAAACAGGGTGGGATTTCAGTCTTTGGGAGAAATCCCACCCAAAAACTATATAAAGTGCAAATAAACTGGTATGTTAAAGATCCATAAAACATTATTGCAACTGTAAAACTATTCAACATTCAAATAGGCTACAAAATATTAGTGTGCCCAGAAACAGCAAATGTTACTGTTTTGGATTGTAGCTGCTGTGCTTCCCCCATCCCGCCCTATCATTAGCCATTGGAAAACCAAATAGCGGGAGTCCCAAAAGATAAGTTTTCAACCTCTGATGAAAACATTTTAATCATTTATTTATTTATTTATACAATTCATATGCCGCCCACTACCCAAAGGTTTATGGGCGGCTTACAATAGAAGTGAACAATTAAAACAAAGCATTAAAATGTAAATTAAAACAATAAGAACATTTAAATACAAAACACTAAAATTGCCATCAGGATCCACAGTCTATATTATGCCATTTAAAAAACTTCTGAAACAGAAAGGTTTTTACCTGGCACCGAAACATTATCAGCATTGGCGTCAGGCGGATCTCAGACGGGAGGGCGTTCCATAGCCTGGGGGCAGCCGCCGAAAAGGCCCTATCCCTACAAGCAATCCCTTTCACCTCCCTAAGAGATGGCTCTTTCAGGAAGGCCCCCTGGCTGGATCTTAATTGCCGGGTAGGTTCATATGAAGTTTTGCACATATATCCCTCCTGATTGCAATATATTGCAACCTTCTGTTTGACAGAAGGAAAACAGAGTTAGAGTACTGCAAGCAGATAGGTTTTCAGTGTCCCATCCTCCCACCCACCCCGCAAGGAAATTGGCTCCTGTGCTGAATTGTTCTGACCATCAAGAAGTTTCTCCTTGTGTCCAATGAAAATCTACCTGGAACTCCCTTCCACAGGAGGCCCGACTGGCCCAATCTTTGCAGTCCCTCCACAAGCAGACAAAGACTTTTCAGGCAGGCTTTTCCTTAGTGACTGGCAGTCTGAGATGGACTTGTAAAATGAGTTGTTGGGTGATGCTGCTTTTAAATATGTTGATTTTATTTACAATTTTTAACATAACGTGTGTTTAGTTTTTAAAATATTTATATACTTATTATCTTTAGCTCTTAAATGTTTTTAATGATGTAAGGCACCTCAAATTGTTTTAAGAAGATAAGCAGGGTAAAATACTTTAAATAAACAAATGATAATAAATAAAGTAAAGGTTCCTTCTGAGAAGTAAGTGCAGTCATTTCCAACTCAAGGGGCCAGTACTCATCTCCATGTATAAGCCAAAGAGCAAGCATTTGTCCATAGTCATATTTCCATGGTTATGTGTTTATTATTGTTTTAATTATTTATTAAATAATTTATTTATTAATTTTAATTATTGTTTGATGTTTTTAACTGTTTTAATTCTTTGATTGGAAGCCGCCCAGAGACCTTTGGGTAGTGGGCGGCATATAAGTTGTAAAAATAAATAAATAAATAAATAAATAAATAAATGACTAAGTGCCTGAGTGCACGGAAAACCATTGAAGTGGTACTTATTTATCTACTCGCATTTTTATATGATTTCAAACTGCTAGCTTGTTGGCAGCTAGCACAAGCAATGAGAGCTGCCAACCTTTCAAATGATACTCATCTGTAAATTAAGACCATTAAAACTAGCCTTGTTGTCTACATCAGCAGAGGATGGCTGAAACCCTGTTATGTACCTCCACCAAGGAATGACAGCAGGAAATGCAGATGGCTGCCAATACAATGCCCCCCCCTTTGCAATTTTAGCATGCACACAGGTCAATGATACAATGAGGTTTTTCACATCTTGAAATCACAAAGGGGAGCTTTCAATCCATGGCAATCTGTAAATGATGTCATTTCAGGTGGACCCCACCCAAAAGCATTTTGGCCAAGAAATCTACCTCTTTCTGCACAGCAGAGATATTTCAAGAGGAGAGTGGCCACAGATGCTTTCCCTTTGAGGACAGTCCTCCCTTTCAAGATGCAGCCAAAAGACGGTCCTCAATCCAAAGGTGTCCTCCATTTGAAGGAATGTCTGGTCTACGTTGTAATGAGGAAGATCAGATTCCTAAAAATTGTTCATCCCCAGGAGATTCAGGTAGGCATGCACATATTTTTGTTACACTAGGAAGATGTATTATAACTCTGTTTAATTGATAAAAAATCATTTGTAACCTTGCCATTGCCACTGTACAGATAAATGTAGACCTGCACTAAACTAGTATCCTCTTCTAAACTTCCTAGGGGTAGGAAGTATGGCTCCTTTGGGGTGTTGTGCAAATACGCACCCTATTTGAACCTACTGCCAACTCTCTCCCTCCTTACCCCAATCCTCTTTTCTTCAGTATTAACATTCAGTTGATGTTGTGGTTGCTGAACAAAGACCAAATGCTTGTCTGTCTTCAACTTGGCTTGTATAGAATCATAGCGTCAACTTATTTCGTAGGTCGTGACAGGTTTCCTGAAGGTCATTCAATTCAAATCAGAGTAATAGCAGCAATAGGAGGCATATGCTCCTGCAAAGGTGAGCCTTCTGATGCTGTATTCTGTCTTGAAACAGTTCTTTCCATCAAAACATTCTCCTGATGTCTAGCTCAAGCTGACTCCTCCATGTTGGTTCTTGTCTTGCTATTTGAAGCACTAGAAATACAAATCAGCTCCACTTTCCACACAATGGTCCTTCAGATATTTATAGATGATGACGACCATCTTCCACAGAATAAATATATTTGGATCTTTTCATTGTTCGTGAAGTTCGTTTTTCACCCTTCTTTTGGAATTCTTTGTTCCTAGACATACCAAGGCTTAATTCTAATGTTCAGTCCCAACCACAATAGATTGGCTGAATCAATGAGAACACAATTGATTCAACACTTACAGAAGCATCACTGTTTTGACAGGTCTACTATAGTTAGAGGGGAAGCAAATGAATCGAGGCTCAAAATTTCACACACTAAAGTTGGGGAATGGGAAATATACAGTACATGAACTGAAGATGACTAAGGAGTTAAATGGGTGACATTTCTCAAACTGAAGAGCTCTTGAGAGGCTCACTTCTGTAAATAAATACCCTTTTGTATTTGATCAAGAACTAATCCCCCAAACCTCTCTGATGAGCAGTTTTAAGGGACAAGTACCAGGTTTCCTCAACATTCCTGCAGGTTACCATGGCAGGGGGTTCCTCATCACAGAGGAAACAGAGGCCTTGGTGAAATGGTTAAACAAACATATAGTTATTGTTGAGCTTTAGGAAAGGATATTAGATTACATACCATGTCTGTATTTGGCCTTCGAGAACCTTTACAGACTCTGTTTTCCTGTGGTGGAAAGCTTAGTTTTGATTACAAAGCACCCAAAAGTTCAATTTATTTACCCAAGCATTATTCTAATATCAACTCAGCAGGCCCAGTTATGCCTTCAATTTCACAAGCAGCCCTATAGGAAATTTACCACTACAGCTGAGAATGTAGATTTTCTTCCATGAGTTATTTATATACTGAGATCTTTTAGGCTGTTTTCAGCAGAGTGAGAAACTGCATGACACTCTTAATAACACAACTGCCTCTTTTCTAGTACTCGGTTAACAGCTAAAAATGTGTTGTGTGTTAGTAAGATCACCTTAGAGAGGCTGAAGAAATAATTTTCTTTCAGGACATCAAGCTTTCAAAAAAAAAAAAGGTGAGATTGTTGGGCAATCATCATTCAGTATTACCAGCAAATTTATGAAATTTGTTTATGAAAGTCAGCCATATGGAACTTCAGTTCCTTTACTGCATTTTCATCATTCTTTCAAGCAACCAGGTAATATATAAATATCCTTTACTTAAGTGCATATACTTTCAACACCTTCGGCTCTTTGGCCCTCCTGCTCTGCCTCTGTTTTGTTATGTTTAAGTCACTTTCTTGTCGTTGTTTTATCGCTCAAACTCAAAGCCACTAAATTAATCCTCAAGGTTGGGGAAGTTATGCATTATAGTTGGCCGAGACCTCCCAAAGCGATAGAGCTGGCTGGGCAATTTTGTTAGCAGGAGTCCCTAGAAGTAACTTCTGAACTCTGACTTTTTAGCTTTTGTCCCAGCTTCCCAATATGCATTAATAAAGCTATGGATATCCAATACTTCTCCCTTGAATTGCACAGATCTGACCAGCACAGTTTTAGTTATACATGGATTTTAAAAAAAAACATAATATTCGTATGTATGTATGTATGTATGTATGTATGTATGTATGTATGTATGTATGTATGTATGTATGTA
>JAHTLZ010000007.1:30638598-30672397 GCA_023846285.1 Phrynocephalus versicolor | reverse complement strand
CCAGATTTCTACACGGGAAGAAACCCGAATCCACCCTAACATGCATATATATATATATTCAAATTCAAATATAGATAGATAGATAGATAGATAGATAGATAGATAGATAGATAGATAGATAGATAGATAGATAGATAGATAGATAGATAGATAGATAGATAGATAGATAGATAGATAGATAGATAGATAGATAGATAGACAACAGTACTCCCCTCCACCAGCAGGACCTATTAAACAATATTGTCCCTTATTATCCTCCCTTCAGGAAATGAATTGATTGCTGCACTGGAACTTTACCTTTATTTCCTACAAGCACATATTCAATAAATCTGTCCCATAAATCCTAAAAGATGTTGCTTTTAAACTCTCCTTTCTTAATCTTTAAATTACACGTCAAACTATCATTTAGGGCAATATTCCATACTTCATTATACCATTCATCCTTACATAATTCATAATTCCCCTTTCAACTCCCAGCTATAATTAATCTAGCCACTGTCAAGTGATTAGTAACCAACTCTCAAGTTTTGAAGTCATAATTCATCTTAACAGATATTGACAGTAAAGCAATTTCTGAATTGGGCTCTATATGCCTTTCAAATTCTTTAAAACTAGATCTCCAAAATGTTTGTACCTTTTCACATTCCGACCACATATGAAAATGTGTACCAACTTCCTTACCACATTTTCAACTAATCTTAGAATAATTACCATTTATTTTATTCAGTTTCACTGGTGTCAAATACCATCTTAAAGCTATTTTTTAAAATATTCTTACTGACATAGATCTGAGTATTCTCATTCTCCATATCTTAGCCCAGTCTTCCTCTTCTAATTCTTTGTTTTAAAAATCTTGCTCCCAGACTATACCTTCATTTTCATCTTCCTCTAAATCCAAAAATATCCTTTATATTTTACTCACACTCCTTTAACTAAATCTTCCTTCTGAGTATCTTCATACAACTCTAAAAACTGTTCATGTTTTGTATACTCTCTACATTTATTATGTTTCTTAATCCAATCATTACTCCATTTTTTTTCTAATTCTACACAATTCAGCCATGAAATATCCCTACACTGGAGAACTTCTTTCATTTGTTCCTTCTATCTCATTTTACCCATTTGTATTTAGTATTTTGTATTGTTTTATTAAATAATTAAAAAAATAAAAATAGATACTAAAAACATACTAAAACAGAATTGAAAGTACTTTATTGACGTGTATGGTCTCTATTAGAATCAAATATTAGAAACAAAAATCCCTGGTTCACACTAGTAATATAATTTTGTATTGTATAGCAGTGTGACAATGACTGTTTGAAGACACTGGAAGTGTGGAAATTATAAAATACAGAGTGTTGCAATGACAAAATCCACATGGTTCTAGATATGATAGGTGGTGACTGGATGATTAATTCATTTACAAATGGGGAGGGGAGCAGATGGCATACTTTTTATTCTGGCTGAGAGAATTAGTTCTTACTCATTTGTAGAACACTACTGTTCCCTGAAAGATTTCCATCAAGTGTCAAACTAGGGCAGGACACAATTGAATGCACTCTCCAGTTTTGGAGAGAAGTGGTTGTTTTCAGTTAATTGTCCCTCAAAATCTAGGCTGATGCATGTGCTAAATAAAACTAACACTAATGTCAGGCAAGATTCTGTATTCTCTACATCTGTGGGGATCTTGCTAGGGTTGCCTGCCACATGAACATGAACATGAAGAATGAATAAATGGAGAATAAATAACATTTTAATGGCTTTGTGGTGGACAAAATTCAACAGCTGTAAGATTACCCATCATTGTGTTCCAGTGCCCAGAAAAGCTGGCACCTGTTGAATTTCTGTTAAAAGACCCAGGGGCCATGATGTCAGGGAGAGGGGAGGTCGATAATCTTAGGTTCCAAGATTCATTTTCCAGGAAGTAAATCTGTCTGGAAGAATTAGCTCTACTCTAAAGCCAAGCTATGGAATGCAGTCTTTTGCTGCCTACACAGGATTGACTGCAGGAATATCAGTCTGTTACAGAAAGATAAAATGAATCCACCAAATCAGTCAGGCCATCTACAGTTTATTTAATCTAACACCCTATTTTGGACAATGCCCTTGCCCCTCTGAGAGCAGAATTTGTATTTGCCTTTCAGTAGCTGGTACGCCGCCAGTGAATCTGGATAGTTCATTGTGACTAGTAAACTCATTTGTGCATTTGCCTAAACTATCTTTCCTTGCCTTCTGGATATGTTGGGGTACATCTGCCCTCACCCTCAGACACACTCCTGCAAGTCAAATGCAAATACAAATACAAAAATCTCAATTACACCATGCATAATTTGATAAAGATATACCATATAGCCTTCTCTTCTGTCATATTTTTTTCCTCAGCAAATTTGCCCCAGATATATATGCCTTTTCTCTCACAAAGATTCACCAATACTGTTGCTATTTTGAATGTTCCTTTTATTTATTTTAAGTATTCTCCAGTCTTTATGTTCCTTTTTTGAATGAGATGACCTGTAATGAACTCAGTGCTCCAGATGTACCAATCAAACATTTATATATGGGAATATTGTTGTGTATTGATCTGTATTCCTATTATCTGTAATTGCTTATGTTGAAGTAACTGCCTTCCTGTTCCAAAGGGAACAGGCCTATTGGTTGATTCAAGTTGCTGCATTTGGATCCTCAATCCTATTGGTTCCCGCCAAAAGGCAGCTTTGTGATTGCTTGTAATTGTTCCCTCCAAAATGTATCTTTTCCTAGCCAGTCCTCCTTCCTATAAATGTAGCTCCCTCTCCTCAGTCCCTCAGTCTTGTTCTCTCCCTGAATGAAGAGTTGTTACAACAGAAGCTGTCTCCAGCCTGCTATGTCAGAGAGCGGAAATCACTTGCTGAAATCACTAAACCCCACGCTACTACAAATATATAATGCTATCCCTCAAAAGAGAAGAAAATGGTTTAAAGCAAAAAGTTATGTTTGATGCTATGCCCCCAAAACAAGGAAATTCAGACCACAGATCAACCCGCTAGCAGCACACTCAAAACAGACGCACGTCGGTTCACCCTTCTTGCACCTTAACTTCCATCCCAGGTAAACACTACTGTGTAACCACATTAGTCAGCCAACTACATTCATTGTGGCTGAAATTCTGTCCCACAGCTCTACGTGAGGAACAGGAATAATGTCACCAGCAGTGGAAAATAGAATTTTAAAAAATGGAATGTGTCTCTTGTATTTCTATAAAGTAGAAGAGCTGCCTAGATGCCCTGAGCACATCCGATCTCGCCTGATTTCAGAAGATAAGCCCTGGTTAGTACTTGGATGGGAGACCACCAGGGAATACCAGGTGCTGTAGGTGCCTGGAGTAGGAACTGGCAAACCCTCCAGTATTCCTGCCAAGAAAACTCCATGGACATGGGGTCACGAAGAGTCAGTCACGACTGTAAGGACACAACACACAAAGTAGAAGAAGGATGCTTTAATGGAGCCAGGTTTTGAGTTAGGAAGAGGGATGATTTGTGGCAAAAAGCTAGATGCCATTAATTAAGGTGCAGGACCGGTGGTAGGTGCCTGAAATCCTGTTCACAGGGTGGTGGCAATTTTTCAGAAATAAAAAGAAAATTCTGATCCCAACCTCACAAAAGTCCTAGGGCTCCCATGGACAACCCATTGTCACTGAGAAACTGTTAGAGGCCATATCCAAATTAAACACAGAGGAAATAGGCAGGAAATGGCGAAGCAAGGTATCTATCTGCCCGCCAGAGTTTTTTGTTTTGCAGAATTGGGGTAAACTGAATGCTGGGAATTGTAATTTTTTTTGTTTAGAGCTGGCATGTCAGGAAGAAATCCTGGTACTGTCAAGCTTTTTGTTTAGTTTCCTTTGATTGATATGGAGGGGGGTTGTATTTGTGCAGAGTTAGGAGATCACAGATCCACCTGTGAAAATAAGCCATTTAACATTAGTAACAACAGGCTACCCCCCAAGAGTGCATAGTAATGTTTCTGCATTGGAGACTGGATTTTTCTCTCTCATAACATTGTTCTAGATTTAGTGTGACTGCAGCTACATTGCTATACATACTTGATTGTCCATCCCTAATGAATGTCCATGGCCAAGCAAGTCTCTGAATCTAGTCCAACATCAAACTCTCTCCTTGCATTAAGCATCTGAAAAGTAGAGGAGGTTCCCCCTAGTGTCCAGTTACGTTATCACGCCTTAGAAAGATTAATAAAAATATATAAGGCAAAATAGAAGCATACCAACGATTCATGAAAAATAGCATAGACCATGTTTTTAAACTGACAAAATGCCTCTACACTACTGTAATGTATCCTTTACAAACTAACTTTTGAAAATAACTAGGTGGCATCAATTACCCCAAATAAAATAGATTACTCATTATACCAGAAAATGCATCTATAATTACTAGTCGCTGTGTTAAATAGTTGTGTTATCTATAGCTTTCTTTGGAATAACTGTGTTAACTGTAACTAGTTACCTGCAAAGGAGAGTACAGGTAAGTACCATTGACTGCACTGGAGGCTTAAATATAAGTGGGCATGCAAAAGATTGTCAGGGAGGGGAGTATTATCAAGTTTTAAGCCATACTCTGATCTATCCTAAGCAGGATTCCCCCTTTTTATCTTTCTGTTTTGGTCACAAACAAGAGTTGGTTTTGTTTTTTAAATGGTGCATCTAAAGGCTCCATATGACATAAATGTGCAACTTACTGTGCCTTGTAATAAGCGTGTCGTGTGCACATAACACATTAGCAAGCGATAAATCTTCTCTCGCTAATTCATTTCTGCCGTGGAGATCAGATTATGAAAGGTTAGACCATTAGGCAAATGCTAATGGTTTAACCTCATGCCTGGAGCTTGTCCAACAGAACCTGCAGCAGCTGTCAACCTAATTAAGGCAGATGTGTGTTAAGTATAAATGGACCTCCCAAGAGGAACAATAACAGACTTTAGATCCTTGGAGAGCTTAAAGTACCAGGGGGTATAAGGTTTCAGAAGGGAACATTCACTCCACCCAAGCGGCTTTCTGTTTGTTAGTACCATCTTGATTATACTCCATGGATGAGCATCCAGTTTGGAGGGTGGGAGACAAGGGAGGGAGTCTTTCGTCAGCCCAGGAAAAGACAGTGTTAACATTTGTTTGCAGATGATCTATTCAGTTGTGACATTTGATCCATGCTCAGCCAATTTGTTTAACACTCCACTTTAACTATGCAGCTGACTGGGCCTGGGAAATGGCATTTAAGCAGTGCCAATTTTGCCACCATCAGCCTTTTAAAGGGTGTGTGCAAATTCGAAAGCCATTAAAAAGAATGTGAACAAGGGTTTTTAAAGATATTAACAGACAGGTGAAAGCCGCAAAACAGGGAAATGTTCGGTAATTTTGAACATGGAGGAGCGAATAAGGTAAAATCATTTAAAGGCAAAAGACCTCTAAAAGCTTCTAAAATGTCTGAAAGCATTGTGCCATTCCAGGAAATGAAGAATGAATGCATGTATATTTATGTACAGTGGTACCTCTATTTATGAGTAGCTCTACTTATGAGCAATTCAACTTAAGAGCAGAAAACCATTGGTGTTTTAATTGCTGCCTTACAAATTTTAGTTGCTGTCTCCCCTACTTACAATTTTTTATTTTTTTTATTTGTTTATTTTTTATTTTTTAATTTTTACATACCGCTGCTCTACTTATGAGTTGTTCGACTTATGAGCATGTATTCAGAATGGATTAAACTCATAAGCAGAGGTACCACTGTATCCAAAATAACATAAAGTAATCCTTTGCAGCAGAATTAGGCTACAATATTGGTAAGTAAGACCGCCAAGCATGCTGACTTCTGAGAATGTTCACATATATGGGGGCTGCACGTTGCTATCATCATTTCAACTGCAAGATAAGCACATGAGCTTGGGTGATCAGATCAGCAAGGAAAACCAGCCTACTTGGTCATTTGTCCTAAAATAAGCAGCAGTTATCATTGAGATGCATGTTATCATTGGCACATTGCTAGTAAAGACACGGCCAAAAAGAAACCCAATAGCAAATCATCAAGGGAGGAAATTGTTGATGTATCTTGGGGCCAAACAATACATTACAAATAACCCAGCATTACAAAGAATTGTATTACCAAAGCAAGTGATTTTCTAATGCCATGTAGTTTGCAAATTAGCTGACTCTGTTCTTTAACTGGACCTAAACAAAGAAAATACATTTTGATGTCTGGCAGAGAGGAATTTCCATCATTGACCAAGATAAAATAGAACAGTGATGCCCAACCTTGGGTCCCCAGATGTTCTGGGATTAAAACTCCCAGAAGCCTTGGGGGGGGCATAGAAAACTCCTCTCTCCCCTTCCATCTGCCCCACTCATCAGCCTTGGCACACCAACCAAAGTATTACTGGACACAGTAATACTTTGGTTTAAGAGGAAATTGGGTTAAGAGCATTTTGCAAGACAAGCAAACATTTCTTCTAACTTTTGCCTTGATCAACAAGCAATAGCTTGATATACAAGTACTGGAGCAGGTCACATGATCACAAGTGAGCCAGTGGTGGTTCTCTCTCCCTCTCTTCCCCTGCTGGATTGTGGGTGATTGTCTGGAATGTTCCATCTCTGCCAGCCTCCAAAGCAGAGGGAAGAGAGAAGAACAGAGGTCTCCCAGCTAGGAACATTTTCAAAGGGGAGTGAAGGTGAAGGTTTTATTTTTATTTTTATTTTCAACATTCTTTCTTATTTTGTCAAACCATTTCTAGTCACGGGGGAGCCAGTCAAGTGTGTAGGGTTAAAAATTGCACTTTATTGTCAAATTAAAAATATAGAGTAAAATCCAGTTGTTAGTCCCAAGCAGAGCAGATTCCACAGCCAGGTACCTAAATCATGGTGTCGACATGGACTTCTAGCCAACCTAGAAGTTATTTTGGCATTTTGTGTGTACAGTATGTGATCTATGGGACCTCAGAATGAATCAACTAGGTTTCTTTATTCTTATGGGGAACTTTGCTTTGATATAAGAGTGTTTTTGCTTTACAAGCATGTTTCCAGAACAAATTATGCTCGTAAACCAAGGTATTACTGTACTTTGTTTTTTGTAATGGTTTTGCATTATTTATTTATTTATTTATTTTTGCGACTTATATGCCTCCCACTACCCAAAAGTCTCTGGGTGGCTTACAATCAAAAGAATTAAAACAGTTAAAAGTAGATTATCAATAAATAATCAAAACAATAATAAAAACCTTAATTCTTTATTATCGGAATAATATACTGTTCTTAGCTTTCACAATAATGTAAACCTCCTTGGGTCATCTTTTTTTTTTTCAGAGAAAAAGGTGAGCTAATAATAATTTGAATGAATGAATTTGATGCATGCATTTATTGGCTGAAATCCAGCAGCATTAGCCTAATAATGGCACCATAACCACATTTACTGAAATTTAAATTCTACCGTAATGAATGAGAGTCGCTTTTAAAGAAGTGGGTTCCATGTCTGGATGTAAATCAGTCGGACACCAAAGATTGTAGCCCTACACTGGTGTTGATTATTGGGTTGGCTTTAACCCATGAGACCAAGAAAAGGGCTAGCCCTGCCCTCCTGGGTCCTAGCTCTCATATATGAGGAGGACCTAAATCTGAAGAGGACAGTAGTCTCACATATTGAGTATCTTTGGACAATGAAAGCAGAGCATTGATTTTCTGTTCATGTTTTCTGATCAGTCAGAGAAGTTCCATAGAAAGAGGCATTTGATTTGGCTGGAGCAGAGGTGTGGTGCAGTGGATAAGACAGTGTGGTACAGCTGATAGAGTGAACTCAGGATGCCTGGGTTCAAATCCTCAACTCAGCCATGGAAACTGGAGGTATGGAATACGTAAAAACACTCCTAAAGCATCTACTGTAGCTTGAAAACCCTATTCAGGTTGCATTACACTGGTTTCACGATGGCACATAACAGCAACAACAGAATGGAGGAAGGTGAGGTCTCCCTCTGCTCACGGGCTATGACGAATTCTTCTACTGACTGTCTTTTGTGTTATTTGATTGGAAATTCAATTCTAAATGATCTTGCACAGTGTTCTGGTTAGGATGGTAATTATACAAAAATGACAATAAATTCACAAAGGATTTTTAAATGTTTTAATAGTTATGAACTGCAGGAGTGCAGTGATCTGGGGGTGGGAGAAAAATAGGGTTTCTGATAACCCTGTAAAAACTTCAACATAATAAAAACAACAGGTTCGTCTACTTTGAGTTCACATATACAATGAACGGAATACCTCCTGAATTCCTTCTTCAGATTTTGCCATGGAAGTATTTCTAACTCAAACAAAGAACTAACTGTCAGACACCTGATAGGTTCAGAATTCTTTTTTAAATGTTTGGTATGTCCATAGAGAAGGTTACTCTGGATTACATCAATTATGACTAGTTCTGGCGAAAAATTCACAGAAAAGGGTCAATTCATTGCTTCTGTATCATAATGCAGGTGGCTGCATTCCATTTAAAGAATTTTTGTCACTTACTTGTTTCTATGTCACAATTTACATGACATTTATTGCAGTTACTGCCATGTAGAAGAAAAAATCCAGCCAGCAAGGCCATCTTGGGGAAGATCACCAAATGTCTGCGGGAACAGTGAGTGTGTGTCCCGTTCAGAAGTCTTGATCAGTCTAAAGAACATTCCTGTGCTTCTGAATAGAGATGGGCACGAATCGAACCCGTTTTTGTTTTTTGTTTCGTTACATAACGAAATGATAAATGAATTTTGTCTCTAAAATGAAACGAAACTAACAGGAACACCGGAAATTTTGTCATGCGTTTCGTTTCCGTTACTGCAATATGAGTGAATTGCTTAAAATCCTAAAAAAATCACAACAAATGAAATAAATGGTAACAAAATAGTAACAAAACAAATGAAAACGAAAATGATTTTTTGCAAAAATTCACGAAAAATGGAAACGAACCGAAACGGACCCTCCAAACGACAAACGACAAACGAAATGCCATTTTTTTAATTCGTGCCCATCTCTACTCCTGAAGCATGGTACCATGATTTTCTTTTGTTATGAGGTTAAAAGGACACTTAGTATATGGCAAAAAAACCTACCCTAATATATAAAATACATAAAGTCATCTTGAATGGGATAGACTTCCTGGTTCCTATCTATTTTCTATTAACCAGGGAACCCATGAACTCAGACAGAAAAGAAACAGTTCTGAATTTATTTGGGTGTCTTGACATTGTCTATGATGGGGAACCAAATATTTCTAATGTGCCATCTCCTCTCAAATTCATGGAGCATCCTGAGTGAAACCTCGCACCACTGTGTCATCTCTTGATCCCCATTTGATTGGCTGTATAGTCATCCTCTTCTATTACATCTCAAGGTACCACATGGCCTACATCATTCACCCCTGGTTTTTCCTCTCCCTGTTTATTTGGTAAATCTTGCCTAATACCAATGGTCAATGGTTTACATACCTTTTTTGTGCCTTTTGGTTAGTCGATGAAGGTATCAGATCTAATGATTAAAAGTATGGTTTGGTTTTGTCTTTTTATAAACATTTTCAAGGTGTAATATCAGAATTGGCCACTAGATGGCCAGTTTTGGTCTGGAGAGTCAGGACAACACAATAGTCTAACAATGAGCTAGAAAACCTGGAGCCAAAATAGCAATGATGCAATATGGGTGCTAAAAAGTAATGCATAACAGAGCTAGTGCCTTTTAAAATGCAGTCTTCCCAGAGATGGGAAGAAGATGATAAGAGAGAAATGAGAGAACCAGTTGGCCCTCTGGATGGTGAGGGAGGAAAAGGGGAGGTAAAGGATTACTTGGAAATTGCAGGGAAATTAAATGAGTTCTTTGCATCTGTCTTCACTACAGAAGACCATGGGCAGATTCCACTGCCCGAATGGCCCCTCTTGACTAAAGAGTTAAATCAAATACAGGTTAAAAGAGCGGATGTTTTAGGTTTAATTGATAAATTGAAGATCAACAAGTCACTGAGCTCAGATGGCATCCACTTAAGGGTTATTAAGGAACTGAGAAATGAAATTGCGGATCTCTTAATGGTAATGAGCAACTTGTCTCTTAAAATGGCCACAGTGCTGGAGGACTGGAGGATAGCAGATGTCACAACATTTTTTAAAAAAGGAAGGAGAGGAGACCCAGGAAACTTCAGGCTGGTTAGCTTTATGTCTGTCCCAGAGAAGATGGTGGAAAGCCTCATCCAAGAGAAAATCTGAAAACACATAGAAGAACAAACGTTGCTGAGGGAAAATCAGCATGGCTTCTTTAAGGGTAAGTCTTGCCTGACAAAACTTAGAATTCCTTGAAAAGGTCAATAGGCATGTGGATTTGGGTGAACTGGTGGATATTGTTTATCTTGATTTTCAGAAGGCTATTGACACAGTCCCTTACCAAAGGCTGCTGAGAAAATTGCACAGTCGGGGGATAAGAGGGCAGGTCCTCTTATGGATTGAGAACTGGTTGAGATCCAGGAAACAAAGAGTAGGTGTCCATGGGCAATTTTCACAATGGAGAGAGATGAAAAGTGGTGTGCCCCAGGAATCTGTCCTGGGCATAGCTGTCAAGTTTTTCATGGCACTTGGCAGGACAGGAGGAGGAAGGTGTAACGTGAGTGCGTGTGCACGCAAACAAAAACACAACATTCCATACACGTGCATGCACCTGCACCCACATGCCCGCACACGCACCACCCCTCCCACCACTTGGCCCAAAGTGGACATGGCCCCCGTAGAAGCCACGCTGGGGGATGAAGAGGGCGACGAGGAGGAGGAGGGCATGGTGCAGAATCCGGGCATGAGAAGACCAGGAAAGGAAGGCGAGAAGAAAACGAACCCTACCGCCCAGCCAGTCAGCCAACCTGCTTGCCCGCCTGCAGCCCGAACGCTCGGGCTGCCTGGATCCTGCAGCTTTACTGGGAGCACGCTCAAGACATGAAAGCACCCGCAAGGGATTCCTTCCAGCGCAAAGCTTCTGGAAGGAATCCCTTGCGGGTGTTTTGCCCCGTCTTTCCCTCCACTGGCCATGAAGCAAATTTGCAGAGAGGATCACGAGAGTGGTCATCTCCTTCTCTCTCTCCAGTCAGACTCCCAAGTCTCTCCTGTTCACAGCCGGAGGAAGCTCGCCTCTGCCACTGCCACTCGGGACATTTCTGGGAAAAGAAATGTTCCAGGAAGACAGCAGGGCAAAGGCTAGAAAATGGGAATGTCCCACCCAAATTGGGAAACTTGATAAGTCTGGTCTTGGGACCAGTGCTTGGGACATGGATAAGCAGTGAAGTGGCCAAGTTTGCAGATGACACAAAACTTTTCCGTGTGGTAAAAACTAGAGAAGATTGTGAAGAGCTCCAGAAGGATCTCTCCAAACTGGAGGAATGGGCTGCCAAATGGCAAATGTGTTTCAATGTAAAAACAAACAAATGTAATAATGCATATTGGGGCAAAAACTCAAAACTTTATCTATCAACTTATGGGCTCTAAGCTATCCGTGACAGATCAGGAAGAGATCTTGGTGTGTTGGTGGACAGCTCAATGAAGGTGTCTACCCAGTGTGTGGCAGCGGTGAAGAAGGCCAATTCCATGCTAGGGATTATCAAAAAGGGGACTGAAAGTAAAACAGCCCACATCATAATGTCATTGTACAACAAAACCATAGAAAGGCCGCACCTGGAGTATTGTGGATATATTCTGGTCACCGCATCTCAAAGAAGACACAGAGGAATTGGAAAAGGTGCAAAAGAGAGTGACTAAAATGATTACTGGGCTGGGGCACCTCCCTTATGAGGAAAGGCTAAAACATTTGGGCTCTTTAGTCTGGAAAAAAGGCACCTGGGGGGGGGAATATAATTAAGACATACAAAATAATGCATGGTATGAATAAAGTGGATAGAGGGACGCTCTTCTCCCTCTCACAAAATACCAGAACTAGGGGACATCCACTCAAAGTGAGGGTTGCAAGAGTGAGAACAGACAAAAGCATTTTTTTTGTACCCAGCGTGTTGTTAGTATGTGGAATTCCCTGCCACAGGATGTGGTGATGTCATCTGGCCTGAATGCCTTCAAAAGGGGATTAGATTAATTCCTGGATGAAAGGTCCATCACAGGTTACAAACCATGATGATGTGTCATCTCCAGGCTTAAAACTGCGGTACTTCAAGGGCCAGATGGAGGGGAGTGGTATCGGGAGACAGATATCTAGTCTTGTGCACCCAGATGCATTTGGTGGGGCCACTGTGAGATACAGGAAGCTGGACTGGATGGGCCTTTGGCCTGATCCAGCATGGCTCTTCTTATGTTCTTATGTTCACATGTTCTTATGAAGCAGCTGCTATACTGGACTTTTATGGTACTTTATTTTAACGTCTTGCTGTTAGCTAACTTGAAGCATTTTGAAGCCCTAGATTCAGTTATGGACAAACCAGTTGCAACCAAATTGCACACTCATAATCCTCTCTATGTGAGCATATATTTGAAGATTATTCAGAAGGTTTTGCTGTTTCTGAACCTAGCTGGTGACACCACTTTTCTCCAGCTTTCATTCAAAATTTGGAAAGTTTGGGGGTCAGAGAGATCCAAAGAAGCAGTGAACCCAAAACCTTTCCAAATTTCAGGGTGTTGCCTAGAATTGCTTGAGGAAGCTCCCCTGCCATTTTGGTCCTTTAGGACCCAGGGGAGCATAGGGTTTTGTTTCTTTTTGTTTCATAACAAAACTACTTTTAAAATTCATTACAAATGAAATGAAATGAAACTATTACAGAAACGAAATGAAACAAAACACTATTTTTCCATTATGTGCCCATATATATTTATTATTTATTTATTTTACAGAATTTTTAAACCACCCCATTACCAAATAGTCAGAATTACATTTCTGAAACACTAATAGATTTCATCTTCTAATGATGTGCTAGCTGCAATACAGAGTTTGGTGCTCAAATCTCCTAACAATCCTACAAAAACTGCAGAAATACAAAAGTTGCTCAGGAGTCTGACAAGAGTTTAAAATCAGTGATATGCCACAGAGGTTATGTTTATTCCCCATCATATTTCCTCCATCTCTTCATCCATTATTTCCAGAAATCATCCAACTGTTTCAACCCATATAACTACTTCCCTCTTTTTAAATGCGATTTAATTTAATTTTAATTTATTTTTGATGGTGGTGTCCTCTAGACTCTGTTTCATTCCTGTTAGGATTTTGGGCAGAATATAACATCAGCACCAACAGTGAGACTTACTTCTGTTGCGCAGAATTTAGATACAGCAGAGTGACATGAAGAGTGACTAGCTGTCAAGCCCCGCACACAGAGCACACACACAAACAGGGTTCAGTTATTTGCCAAGATCTTTAGTGAAAAGCCAGGCAAGTTCAAGTCCTTTGCTAACAATCAAGTGCCAGATAAATAACAGAATCCAACTCCCAGCAATTAACAGTCCAAGTCAAAACCAGAATATCTCACAGAAACCAGATGCCAAACCCAAGGGAACAGATCAAGCCGTGGTCCAAGAAGCCAGTCTGAAATCAGGAAACAGAGCCAAGGTCACAGACAAGAATGTGGTTGCAAGTTCAAATGACATGTTGCTCCCACAGAGAACTCAAGGTGAGCTTGCCAGCTTTATCCCAAAAGAGGGAACACACCCTTACTCCTGGAAAGGCTTCTGCTAGTACTCATGGCTTGCTGCCCTGATTCCCCATCTAGCATCAAAGACCCTTTCCCTAGCCCTCCTGGTAGCACATCTTTGCAGAATCCTGCTCATGGCCCTTCTAGGGGGAGAAGATATGTTTTCAGCTGAGTCATCAGGCCCAGCTGCCTGCTGACTTGAGCTGCAAGGCTCCTCCAGCAGCTCTTCACCATTTAACCCCTCAGAATCAGGTTCTGTGACAGGCAGGGTCCTGGCACTAGCCTTTTGACAATGATGACAGAGAGATATCATACAGAACATGAGATTTATATATGTACAGCCTCCAATCACATTTGATTACACAGGTGTTTATATAATTACAAGTCCATCAAGTCCATCCTGACACTGTTGTGTCTATTTCAGTACTTGACAAATTAATTCTTCATATACCAACAAGTCCCCATACTGTTTAACATTTATGTGAAGCTGCTGGGAGAGGTTGTCCAGTGTTTTGGAGTCGCCTGTCACCAATATGCAGATGATACCCATCTCTACCTCTCCTTTCCACCCAGATCCAAGGAAGCTATTCCTGTTCTAAAGCAGTGTCTGGTGCTGGTTTTAGAAGAGGTAGCCATGCTGGCTTGTGCTAGCACAGCAGGCAAGTACAAACAAACAAAGAAGGCAAAACACCTTAAAGACTAACTGTCAAGGATTGTAGTTTTGACAAAATGTCATTAATATATTGTGGGAGGATCCTGAAGAAAAAAGACTTGAGTCCAGTTGTCCGACCAATGGAGCCATCATGCCCCTTGCCACTGGCACGTTTTATTACATATCATTTACATCCCAGAGTATGCACAGCATCAGTGATTGGTTACAAGAGTAAAGGTGGCATATGCTGTTTGGATGCTCTATAGGGAATCACCTCGTGAACAGAGCATACTTTGCAGTTATTGATTACAATAACACATGTCCTTGCTGTTTACAGATGGGAAGTTAATGGGAAGTAGACAAGAATACAGTAGATGAGGAGTAGACAAGAATAAGTAAAGGGAAATGAAAAGCAAGCCAAATTAGAAATGAAATTAGCCCAGTAACAAAGAGTAAATAAATGAAAGATGAACAGAGCAGACTCAGAGTGACTAAACAAGCTGAGTAAATGAAAGTAAATAAGGCTTTAGCTAAATAGTAAATAATAGGTGAACGAAATTTACCCGAGGGATTACCAGTTCTGCCATTTGTGGATTTAGCCAGATTTCCATCAGGAGGGTTTTCTCTCTCATGAAATGGAAATGTACCCTAGGCCTCATCCTAACTGTCTGAATGAGACTCGATCAATATACAGTGGTACCTTGTATAAAGGAATTAATTTGTTCCAAATGAAATTATGCTAAGCAAATTTTCCTTTATACAAATTCCCATAGGGATGCATTGAAAATGGAGTAATCCTATTTTTATGTTGTACGGATTCTCCCCATAGGCGATTATGTTAAGCAAATTTCCCCTATCTCCGAAATGTTTTATGTTGTACAGATTTTATGTTATACAAACTGTTTGTTATACAAGGGTCCACTGTATATTTAAGAGATTACAAAATGGATTCTGTAACTTGTGCCATGTCATGAGCTAGACATGATGTGTATTAAGTCTAGGACACAGGTGCATGGAATAATGAGCCTGAAAGGTCAAGATGATTAATGCCAGGTAGAATAATTTGGTCACCTCACTTCATCAAGGATCTGATTGGGGTACTGCCAGTAGTTATATGTATAAAAGTAGCAGGCAAACCAATGTAAAATTGGGACTCCCCAAGGTGAGGGGCTTTCCTCACACTCTGTTGTATTTTCTCTATATGCTGTGCTTTGTATATTGTTATAGTATATTACTCTTTTCCTCTGTACATATGTAATATAAGTTTTGTACTAAGCTTTATTGCCTTGTTCATGTGTCTCCTAGCTCCGTAATCACTAAGTGCATTTATTCTTCCACAACGCTGCTCATCTCTGCTAGTAGTTTATATTTCCTTGAACATAACAAATCCCTATCTGCATAATAGGGTTATATACTTTAACACTAACTGTCCTACTTTCAAGTGAGCTTGTGTGGACGAATAGTTGGTATTTTTAAGACGCACCATGTTTTTTGTCTTCTTTTTTGTCTTTGTTTTTGCCTGATATGGTGTTGGTTTGTGGGCAAACAGATGGAAATTTAAAACCCAGATTAAACAGAGGTGCTCCTGGTCAATCAAAAGGCAGCTCAAGGACTAGAGATTCAATCTGTCCTCCTTGGGGTTACACTCCCCCAGAAAAACCAAGTGCCCAGCTTGGGAGTAATTTGGTGTTCCTCTTTCAGGTTGGTCTTAGAAGTAGCCGGAAGAGCATTTGTACAGTTGAAGCTAGTGTGTAAACTGTACCCGTTCATTGAAATGTCTAATCTGGCTGCTGTGACACATGCCTTAGTTACATCCCATTTGGATTGGTGCAACACATTGGAGTTCCTTTTGAACATGATTCAGAGAAACTTCAGATGGTGCAAAATACAGAGTGTTGACCAGGGGTGGTTTCACAAAGTATGTATGTTACTCCCCTGTTGCAGCAGCTTCACTGCCCATTTAGTCCAGTTCAAAGTGCTGGTTATTATGATTCACAAGGTCCTGTAAAATTTGGGTCCGTGCTATCCGAATGACCATGCTTTCCCATGTAACACTTAAGACCATCTGGAAAGGCCCTGCCCATCACCTTTGTATGACAGGGACTTCATAGCAGGACTATTCAGTAGCTGCCCCAGGTTATGGAATGACATCCCCTGTGAAGCTAAGGTGGACTCTCTTTTCAGCAACAGCTGAAAACATTTTAGGCCCAGCAACCTTTTAATATTAGGGATGGACATGAATTGATTTGTACTAAGCATGTCATCCGGCACCACAGGTGCCATGTGGGCCCACTCCACCAGATGGCTGACTTGCCAGCCAATATACCATGTGTCATGCCCCCCTGGAGTCCTCCTTCTCCAGCAGCACTCCAGCCCAATGAGGAGCTCTGCCTGCCCTTCCCCACCCCCTCTGCCAGCCAACCATGGCACTGGAGGAATCCCTGTCCCGCCTCCTCTCCCGCCAGAGGGAGCAGGTAAGGGCAGGGAGAACTCCTCACTGGAATGGAGCACGATGTATGGTGAGTGGGTTAGGCAGACGGGGGGGGGGACTGGGTTCATATAAAACATACAGTGGTACCTTGTATAAAGGAATTAATTTGTTCCAAATGAAATTATGTTAAGCAAATTTTCCTTTATACAAATTTACCATAGGAATGCATTGAAAACAGTCATCCCTAATCGCGACCATTTTTATGTTGTACGGATTCGCCCCATAGGCAATTCTGTTAAGCAAATATCCCCTATCTCTGGATTTTTTATGTTGTACAGATTTTATGTTATACAAACCATTTGTTATATGAGGGTCCACTGTACTTCATAAAAAGCATGAGAAATTAGGGTTGATTTGTTGATTTTTAATTAGTTATATATTGTATTATTTTATTTTATTGTCAATGTTTAAATCTTTGTAAACCACCCAGAGTGACCTTTGGTCAGATGGTGCAGTATATAAATAAAATAAAATAAAATAAAATAAAATATATTGATCCAATCTCTCTTTACTATCTAATTTTTAACAGTAACTATTTGTCCTACGTTTGCTATCATTACATCGCTTTTAATGGGGATTAAAATTATTTAATACTTTTAAATCTGCTTTATATAATATTTTAATATTTCCAATTGCAATGCTTCTTTTCTGTTGTTTTAATTCCTGTCTCTTTTAATGACTGGCGAGCTACCTTTAGTCCCATTGCCGAGAGCATAGAAGTGCAGTGAATAAATAAATCAATAATGTGCCATCCAGCACCCCAAAATAGAAGGGAATCCACAAAGTGGCATTCCTTCTTTAAAAGGTTGAGGGAAAGAAAGAAAACAAACAAGCCCAGGAGCTTTCCCAGGAGGAGGGGGAGATGTTTCTGTTTTATTTCTAGTTCAAATGCCGGTCTGTTCTCTTATTGCTTTTTTAGGCCACGCTGGAGATGTCCAAGTGCACCTGTCCAATATCACACTCAAGACAGAGAAAAATTGCTTCCAGTAGCTTGAAAGGCTATTTGCAAAAGCTTCCCAGGACAGGACAGAATGTTTTTCATATTTCTTAGAGAAGTCCTGTTAAAACAGAATCTCATGAATGCTTTTCATATTTACATTTGCAGGATTTTCGGCAAGCGATGACAAGTGAAGGGAGGTAAGAAAGAAGAGACAGCAGCTGGGAAGGCTTAGAACACTATGTTAAAGTGAGGTAGGAGAGCGTGTCTTGAGGTAAGAGATGAACCTGTTTGAACCTTTGCCCCTTTGGCAAGGAGCAGCATCTGAAATAGTCACCTCAGCCTGGCAGCTTACCAGAAATGTGTGTTCCTATCGTTCAGTCAGGTTCAAGGAGTCCAGCTTTTGTCTGGTATTTTAATGCCTGGCTACCTCAAATCAGATGTCATTCCAGAGAAATGAGGATGACTCAGCTGAATTTCAAATAACGATGGCTCCAGGCCAGTCTTCCTCAGCCTGGTATCCTCCAGATGTGGTAGACTACGGTCCTTATTTTTCCCATGCTGCCTGAGGCAGGTTTGACCTGTAATCCAACCCATACAGAGGAAGCAGACTTCCTTAGCCTATCTGTCCGTTTCCATCATGATGACCACAGGAACATAGGTAGCAATCTTGACTCAAACCACTGCTCCCTCTAGCCTCAGATTGTCACCTCTGTTTTAGTCAGGATTAGAGATGGGCACGACTTAGCGAAATTTTCGTTTCCATTTTCGTTTTTTGTTTTCGTTACGTAACGAAACGAAACCGAAAAACGGTTCAAAAATGGACCGAAAACGGAAACAAAACGACTAATTTTGAGCCAATTTTCGTTTTTCGTTATTGGAAAAGCACTTAATGGAGCTAAATGGGAAGAAACGAAAAAATTTTCGTTTTCGTTTTCGTTTTTCATTTTCGTTACGTAACGAAACGAAAATGAAAAATTTTGAACATTAGCTCACGAAAACGGAAACGAGCCGAAACGGACCCCTAGACGAAAATGAAAACGAAAAATTTTTCTGAGTCGTGCCCATCTCAAGTCAGGATTCCCAAGCTTTGCCTTTCCCTGAGGTCCACAATGTCCCCCAGTGGTCTCCAATTTGGGTGCTAAAGACTCCCTGGTCTTTTTTGCTTCCAAAATACAACAAGGTCAGGACTGTTTATGGTTAGCCATGCAAGTAACTGGAAAACGTCCTGGTCCAGATTGTCATATTGTCCTTCTAGAAAGAGAGAAAAGTCACTTATGTGATAAAATTGCTGCTTCCTCCATTTGTTGTATGGTTAGTCTGTGGAACTTCCTGGCACAGGATGTGGTGATGGCATCTAGCCTGGATGCCTTCAAACGGGGATTGGACAGATTCCTGGAGGAAAAGTTCATCGCAGGTTACAAACCATGATGGAGATGTGTAATCTCCAGCTTAAAACCAGGGTACTTCAAGGACCAGATGCAGGGGAGTGGTATCAGGAGACAGATATCTAGTCTCGTGTGCTCCCGGACACATTTGGTGGGGCCACTGTGAGATACAGGAAGCAGGACTAGATGGGCCTTTGGCTTGATCCAGCATGGCTCTTCTTATGTTCTCATGTTCTTATATTCTTATGGTAAGGACATGCACAGTATGTGAAACAGCATAAGAATCTACAGGTATCTGTGGAAAATGCACACTCTCCATGGACAACTGAATTAATAAGCTTCTCAAAACAGCAAGGCCTATGTATGGAAGATATTCCAGCCTCTTACTCTTCCCTATAAAGCTTCTATCTTCAAATATATCTCTCTATATTTTCTCAATCACTGGGAATTAATAACAAAGTATGTTTGGTGCTGTATGGTGTATAACCCATGAGAATGCATAAGCCTGTTGACTTCACTTTCTCCCATTTCCCAACATTTTCAAACCTCAAATCCTTTTTTCTATCATAAACATGGGGAAATGTGCAAATTTTGGCAAATGTTTTCAAAAGTAAAGAGAAGCAAAATTATCTTCCCTTTGCACCTGTCAAATGCAGTCAGTAGCACTATTTCCAGAATGAAGGCTTGGTTATAACTGAGTACTACTCTGGTATTAGACAAGAGAAACCTCGTATTAATAATAATAATTAAAAATGAGATTCAAAAACAGGTGTAAAAGGATTAAGCATTTTAAAAGTTAACACCTTGGCCCGGATCTATATATATAGGAAGAAATTTGTGAATTCTGGTAAATTATTCTCAACTACAAATTGACTCCAAATTATCACACATTCTTAGTAAGCTCCAGGAGCAGCATTTGGGTTGGCTATATTACGAAGCAAAATTCTGCCGCCAAGATGAGTCTATATGCTGATTTGGTTAAAGGCTTAAGTTCTTAACACATGATGAACCACTGTAAACACTGTGGCGAAAGTAGTAGGCAACAAATTGGAAATATAGTGGAGACCTATAGCCATTTCCTTAAGGAAACATTTAGTCCAGTGTTCTGGCCTACATTTGCTGTGCAGGTGAATGAAACTGTGTATACAGTTTCACCTTTAGCAGCTAAAAGAAACTGCAGATTGGCTTGCACGTTGTTCTTAGAATATTCAACTGCAAAGCTGTGTTCAAAAGAGATTCAATCAAAAGATTTTATTTTTCAAAAATCCTATACCTCATTCATTCTACAATATTCTGCTTCCACACCAAGAAATGTATTCTGGAGATAAGCCTCAGAGTTCCTTTGGATTTAATGTACAGTATATACAGAAGGGCTTGCAAAGATTAGTTAGGAGGACTTTTGGTTGCATTGTGCTTCCAGCCATACTGACACTACACATTCATTACTTCCAAGAGGACCTGTTGTTAACCATTCTACCTAGGACTTAGAAGCCAGACAAAAACATGTTAGGGCTTCCTTTTTTCTGATTGCCTTCCACTTTTTGTAACATCAATGCCATTTTGACAGTGAACCTTGTTTTCTTGCTGTCAGATGGGTGGCAGACAGCGGCGGGGGGGGGCGGGGGGCAGGGGCAGCGGGGGGCAGCAGGCTGGGCGGCGCCCCCTGTCCATTTTGGCGCCCTAGGCAACTGCCTAGTTCACCTTAATGGACACGCCGGCCCTGATTACCCCAGAAAGAAACTTGTTAACATCAACATCATTACGAACACAGTAGTTCAAAGATCATAGAGATGTTGTTCTGATCTGTGTATAACTCTATCTACCTTTTAGGTAAATCAAGTTATTTTGCCTAAAAAGTAAACAGAAGAAAAACCCTTGAGCATCTCTAATCAAAACTTAGATCTTCTTATTTTGAAATGTTATTTATACCATTCTGGTCCAGGGTCAGCCTCTGGCATCTCTCTCTGTGTGTGCAGGCACTGTGTTTAAAGTCAGACCTGTTATATGAAGAGCCAGGTGCTGAAAAACCTGCCTCATCATACTAGTAGCCATACTAGCCAATACTGGACTAGATTGATTAATGCAACACTTCTTGCTGTGCCCCCTGTGCTCCCCCCCCCAAACAGCCTGTAGTTAAACAGTCTATGGGTATGACAGTAGTCAGGAGTCCTGATCTACTAGGCACATTGGCCAGATGAGCTGGTAAACTGAATGACTGATTCCCTTGCCATTTGTGCAAACTGTTGGCACAGATTGGCATGCCTTTATTCAATAACTGCTTGAGTGCAAATTAACCAGGGGGCTCACTGAAGCTCTTTGCATTAATGCGTTATGAACCCTTATTCATAATTCTTGCGAACTTCAAACCATGATAAGCCTGGGAAGACAGAAGACAGGAAGATTTGATTAGTTCGAAAAACAGGTTCATCTATTATCTGTCATGGCTTTGGTTGACAATTAGGAGTTTTCACATCCATTAGAGCTAGATCAGATTTAAGAGCAGTGAGCTAAGAACTCCTTGCCTTTGCCATACCTTGCAATAATTCCTTAGTGAGCAAAGTAGATATTTTCACCTTCCAAATGATTAAGAGGAGAGAGATGAAGGGATGAGCACTAAAGCTTATTTTTGCAGAGGGCTAGATTCCATTTCTCACCGTTTAGCTTAGCTCCTTTGGATCGGAGCTTCTATCTTCTCTGTCAAAGGGGAGTTTAATAAATGATCCCGACTAATTAGCTTTGTGCACTCTCTTGTGTGTGTGTTGGCAATTCATTGTTTTTCTTTTTTAAAAAATGTGTAGGGCCACATCTTGAAGAAGAACAGAGCTTGACATAATTTTAGTTATCAAATGCTGGTAATTGACACCGAGACAGGCTATGCTTTACACAAGGTTATAATTAATCCAGTCCAGTGACCTCAAAGGCTGCTCTTCTGAGAAATGGGTGACTTGCGTTTTGATATGTTGTCAGCTACTTCAGCAGACATAAATTACAAATGAGGTACTAATGAAGTATTTCATCACCAGTTTACCTTCTGAGATCAGTCTTCCGACTGCAAATTTACTAGTGGCTCATGGCTTTGGGGAGGGGAGAAAAAAGACTTGGAAGCACATAGATTGCAAAAAGGACTCTAACTTAAGCAAGGTCTTTGTGGTGGCTATTAACATTTTGGATTGAAAAAGAAAGAAAGAAAAAGAAAGAAAGAAAGAAAGAAAGAAAGAAAGAAAGAAAGAAAGAAAGAAAGAAAGAAAGAAAGAAAGAAAGAAAGAAAATGCAAGTATTTTCAAAATAGACCGAAAACACTGCTTCCTTACATACATAATAGGGATCTGCACTAGTACCAAATTCAGGTTCAGAATTCAGAATTATACCCTTTGGATTTAGAATTTACAATTCAGAATGTTTAGATCTCTGGAATTCTATTAGAGTCAATATGAATGCTACACAGACATTATTTTTATATGAACATAAGAACAGCCTTGCTGGAACAGGCCACAGCCCATCTAGTCCAGCATTCTGTCTCACACAGTGGCTCACTATTTGCTTCAGGGGATTCCCAAGCAGACATTTTCATCTGCTTATGATTCCCCTCAAATGGCATTGAGAGATATCCTGCCTATCTCTCCAACCCGGAGGTTGTCCTTAGGCATCCATAATCATAGCCATTGATACCCTTGTTCGCCATGAACTTGCCCAATCCTTTCTTAAATCTGTCAGGGCTGACAGCTGTCACCACTTCTTCTGGCAAGGATTTCCACAGACCAGTGATCCTCTGGGTGAAAAAGTACTTTCTCTTATTTAGTTGAGATTTGGCACCCAAAAGTTTCATGACATGCCCCCTTGTTCTAGTGTTGTGCGATAAGGAAAACAGTTTTTCCTTATCTACTTTGTCCACACCGTGTATGATTTTATAAACTCCAATCAGGTCACCTCTTAGGCGCCATTCAAGAGTGAGAGGCCCAGCCATTGCAGCCTTAGATGGTAAGGAAGCAGGTGTTTTTTTCCCCCAAGCAGCACCTCCATCAATTGCTCCACCCTCCTCCTTCCCCCCCAAGGGGAAAGGAAGAGAGGGAAGCATGTGACAGAGGTGCTGCTTGGGGGGGAATCCCATTGCCTGCTTCCCTCTCCTCCTTTCCCCGGGCTAACAATTGCCAAGCCTTATCCAGGGAAAGGAGGAGGGGGAATTGTGCTATAGAGGTGATAGCTTAGTGCTATCCGCACATGGTGCGGTTTGCACAAGAGAGCCTTAACTGGAAAGGAGGCCCACAAAGAGGGCATGAGAAGAAGAAACCCTTCTTCTCCTCCCCCACTTCTCCCCCAGGATCTGGGGCCCCTTGCTGGGTGGGTAAGACATGGTTGGGGGGGGAGGAAAGGCTGCAAAATCTGACTTTGACCCCGGGCACTCCAAACTTTAGCTATGCCACTGCTTTGGAATTTCATCATGAACATCTTTCAAAAATAAGTGTTAAAAAAGACCAGCATTGTGAAAAAAAAAACTGCTTCCAGATATCTAATCATATGAATTTCTAGTCAGAAGGAAGTCCCATTGAATTCAAGGGGAATTTGGCCTTATGCAGCCATTGAGGAAATGTGCTCATTTAACATACACATTGTGGTAGCTCACAAGCATGTCTGCCCTCTGTCTAGGGTCCCATTGCCCTTGTACACCTGGAAGGGGGGTTAGAGTCTGACGTGGAGACACACATACATACACAATTTGTGGAGGCTCTTGACATGATTTAGAACTCTGTCATGTGCAAAATTTCCAAGGACAACACTCTCCTCCCAGACTCCTCACCCTGCGTAAAGGTTGGCCAAACATATAGCAAAGTGTGTTGAGGGGAACTGAGAGGCTGCAGGATTGTCAGACTGATATGGAGACATACCAAAGATTATGCTGTTCCTTCAGAGTTTGTCAGCCTCCATGAGCACATCCGATCTTGCCTGATTTTGGAAGCTAAGCAGGGTCAGGCCTGGTTAGTACTTGGATAGGCGACCACCAGGGAATACCAGGTGCTGTAGGCACCTGGAGTAGGAACTGGCAAGCCACTCCAGGATTCCTGCCAAGAAAACTCCATGGACATGGGGTCATGAAGAGTCAGTCGGTCATGACTATAACGATACAACACACACACACACACACACGTGTGTGTGTGTGTGTGTGTGTGTGTGTGTGTGTGTGTGTGTGTGAAGGGCAGATGAATCAGGTGGGTGGGACTAGTACATCTCCCCCCACCTCAGGTTACATCAACATATTCTGTGGGTGAATGAAAAAGGCTTTACACCGAGCGAATGTACTGGAATTTCCATTTTGTGCTTACGGTGCAATCCTATAGCTATAATCCCCACCGAGCTCCAGTGGGTCTTACTCCTAAGTATGCTGGTATTCAATCACAGTCTAAAGCAGCCTTTCTGAAGAATCAGACCATCAGTCCTGGACCACCCAGCTGGTTGGCCTGAGGAAGTCTTCTCACAGTGAGCTCGGCTTTGGCACCATAGTAATGGCTGAATTCCTTAGACCTAACTAAGCAGCTGGGTTTTCTCTCTCCTGATCCAGACGTTGGGTGTTCTTGTGTTATTTTTAAAAGGCCAGAGTGTGAATCAAAAAAGCTTGAGCTAAGAGTAGAGACAGGTGGTGAGGGTAACATCTGAAACGGCATCATTACGCCTCCTGCAATTGATGTGGGAGGAGGTCTTTTCCCTATATTTACTGATTTAAACCTATTAGTTGTATTCCTATAATTATATCCCAAGCTGCATATATGTTAAAAAATACACACAAAAAGAGTATGACAAGTGTTTTTAAGCAGCACTATGTATCAACAAAGCTCCAGACCAATAATGATCAAATTGAAAAGAACATTGGGATGAAAATAAGTTATTTCATATCATAGAGTCTAAAGCAGAGTTTATAGGTAGGCTAACTAATTCCCATGGCTCTCTGATAGAGATGGGCACGAATTTAAAAAATGGCGTTTCGTTTGTCGTTTTTCATTGACAGGTCCGTTTCGGTTCGTTTCCGTTTTTCGTGAATTTTTTGGAAAAATTTCGTTTCTGTTTTCCGTTTTCCGTTTGTCGTTTCTACCCGCTTTTTGAGCGATTTTTAAAGCATTTCCATGTGTGGGCGCCCCCCAACGCCCCAGACCAGAGGGAAAACACTAAAAAAAAAAGGATGCTGGCAGAGACACAGTATAGACTAGGTTCGCAGGGAGGCTGCAAAGGCAGTGGCGGGCATTGCCCAGGGTGCAAGGCAGCCACAGAGTGACTGCACTGCAAGGCAGGGGAGGGTACTCACCGAGAGGTATGCACACACACACACAGGGAGGCTGCAGGACTGAAGCTAGAGTCGCAGAGACAGCAATCCCACCCTAACTCCCACCGGAGACTGCAAGGAGGACGGGGGCTGCCAGAGCTTTTTATGCCCTCTGTGGCTGGCAGACCTGCCCAGTCTGCCACCTGGGCATGCTATTGGTTGAAGTTGTCCAAGAATTTACATGATCCCATCACATGGCTTGCCTCCATGTTGTGGCTGGAGTGGCGACATCCATTTTGTCATCCTTAAAAGGAAAAGAAAAATACATCACGATGGGAGAAGACAAAAACAAACGTTTTAAGGACCCCAACCCCCTGGTAGGTAATAATTTCAAATAATTTATCACATTATCGCTGCATTTTTATGGATGTCCAGGGCGTTTTAATACCCAAGAAATCAATATTAGGCATCTGGGAGCCATTTTGGGTCGATGTCCCCTAACCTCCCCTTAAAGGAAAAAAATACAGCAATCTGAGAAAAGACATAAATGCACGTTTTAAGGACCCCACCCCACCCCCGGTAGGTATTATCAGACAGTATAAATAATTATCGCTGCGTTGTTATGGATGTCCAGGGCGTTTTTTAACATTTAAAACAGCTAATTTCATTGCACGCTGCCAGTAACGGAAACGAAACATAACGAACACAATTTTCGTGGTTCTGTTCATTTCGTTTCATTTTCATTTGTCATTTTGTTACGTAATGGAATGACAAACGAATAACAGAAATGAAAAATTGTTCATTTCGTGCCCTTCTCTACTCTCTGATTATTTTAATTAGAATCTCAAAAATATAGTGGCACCTTGTATAAAGGAATTAATTTGTTCCAAATGAAATTATGTTAAGCAAATTTTCCTTTATACAAATTTCCCATAGGAATGCATTGAAAACAAAGTAATCCCTAATCACGACCATTTTTATGTTGTATGAATTCGCCCCATAGACGATTCTGTTAAGCAAATTTCCCCTCTCTCCATAATTTTTTACGTTGTACTGATTTTATGTTATACAAGCCATTTGTTATACGAGGGTCCACTGTATGTATATATAGCCTTTTAAAGAACTTAAGCTTTGATATCTTTTTTTTTAAAAAAAACTAACAAATGGAGGAAACATTTGAAAACAATAATTGTTTTAGGATACAGGAGCACTTTGCTTTCTTCAGTCTGAAACGCTCTGTGATTCTGCTCTGCTTCTCATTCAGCATTGACAATTTCCCATCCAAAGAATTATAACTGTTGGGTTTTATTCCAACACATTCCAAAACGTCCTTGCAAAAAGGCATTTAAGACAAGTGAACAACATGTCCTAGACTAAAATATGTCACAAAGTAAACATAAATGGGGGGGGGTTCTTCTCTCATCTATTTCTCATCATTTTGGAAGCAGACCATTCGAACGTCAAAAAGGGAAAGAAATCTTTGGCTTCTGACTATTTTTATGCAACAGAGATAGGCTGTCAGACATTTTCTCTATCATGCTGTGGAAATTCCCAGGTTGGACCCAAGGCTGGTGAAACCTGCTCCCAACAATAAATATTACATTAGAATAAATGTTAAGTCCCTCCCAATGCTCCACTACATTTGCATCATTCTAATATCAGTTTAGTTAGAACAGGTCTAAGAAACAAATGAGCGAAACACTTTTCCTGGATTCTTTGCCACCTATGGGGGTATGTACATAGGCATTCAGCCTGCTGCCTGGTCTGTTGCAGGGATGGGCTGATTCACTCCTAAATCCAGCAATCAGACAACAACTTTGCTAGAGTGAACCAGCCAAACCCTACGGCAGGGATGGCAAACCTTTTTGACACCAAGTACCCAAACTCGGTGATGGGGACAGTGGCGGCGGAGGGGTCAGGGTCATCAGCGGTGGCGGCAGTGGGGCAGGGATGGTGGAGGTAGGGCGGCGGGGGCAAGGGCGATGGCAACGGCAGCAGCAGGAGGGTCGGGATTAGCGGCAGCAGGGGGAAGAGGGGGCGAAGGCAGCAAGGGTGACGGGGTGGTGGGGTCAGGGTCATCGGCGGCGGGGGAGAGGCAGAGATGGTGGCAATGATGGCGGTGGAGTGGGGACGGCAGAGGCAGGGCCAATGGCATTAGGGGGCGGGAGCGATGGCGGCGATGGCGGCGATGGCGATGGGGATGGCGGCGGCACACGACATGCTCCCTGCCCCCTACTTCCCCCTCCTCAAATTCCTCATGACTGGTCCAGCGGAGGGGGCAGGGGGGCAGGGAGCATGTAGCGTGCCAGGGGGGAACTCTCCACATGCCACCCTTGGCACACGTGCCATAGGTTCGCCATCCCTGCCCTAGAGCAATTTTGGCACTGCAGATGTTTTGGACCACAACCCCCAGAATTCCAAGCCTAGATTGCCAGTGACAAAGGACTGTGGGAACTGTGGTCCAAAATATCTGGAGTGCCAAAGGTTCGCCACCACTGCCTTAAAGCATACCTTTCCACACATTTCTGCCCCTATTAGGGGCTTCTACTTTTTTGTGTAAGTAGGAGCTGCCCGTATGGGTGTGTTTCCAGCGCACATGATCACTGGAAATGAACCAAAACAATCTGGCAAATTGAAGTTTCCTTAATTTTGTTGGTGTTCTTCAATTTCCTCATATCAGTAGTGTTTTATTATTTCCTGCCAATATGCTTCCACTCTGGGGTAAGAGATAAGAACATAGGAACATAAGAACAGCCTTGCTGAAACAGGCCACAGCCCATCCAGTCCTGCATTCTGTCTCACACAATGACTCATCATTTGCTTCAGGGTATTCCCTAGCAGATGTCTTCCCCTGCTTAAGATTCCCTGCACATGCTATTGAGAGGTATCCTGCCTCTCTCTCCAACCCAGAGGTTGTCCTTAGGCATCCATAATGATAGCCATTGATACCCTTCTTCGCCATGAACTTGTCCAATCCTTTTTTAAAGCTGACAGCTGTCACCACTTTTTCTGGCAGGGAGTTCCACAGACCAGTGATCCTCTGGGTGAAAAAGTACTTTCTCTTATATGTTTGAGATCTAGCACCCAAAAGTTTCGTGGAGTGCTCTCTAGTTCTAGTGTTGTGGGATAGGGAAAACAGCTTTTCCTTATCTACTTTGACCATACCGTGTATGATTTTGTAAACGTCAATCAGGTCACCTCTTAGGCACCGTTGTTCAAGAGTGAAGAGGCCCAGCCATTGCAGCCACAGATGGTAAGGAAGGTGTTCCAGTCCCCTAATCATTCTGGTTGCCCTCCTCTGCACTTCTTCCATTTCCATAATATCCTCCTGGAGGTATAGTGACCAGAACTGTACACAATACTCCAGATGGGGCCTCACCATAGATTTAGGAAGAGGCAAAATTTGACACTTGCTGAGTTATTTTCTATACTCTTCCTTATGATCCCTATCATTGAGTTTGCTTTCTTCACTGCTGCGGCACACTGGGTTGGCACCTTCATTGAGCTGTCCACCTGGACACCAAGGTCCCTTTCCTGGTTTGTTGTAGAGAGTTCAGACCCCATCAGTTTATAAATGTAATTGTTTTTGTTTTTTTGCCCCAGCATGAATCACTCTGCACTTAGTAACTTTGAAGCTCATTTGCCACTGTTTTGCCCACTCCCCCAGTGTCAAGAGATCCCTCTGGAGCTCCTCACAATCTCTCTGTTTTTACTACCCTGTATAATTTAGTGGTGTCGGCAAATTTGGCTACCTTGCTTTTCATTCCTACTTTTAGATCATTTATGAAGAGGTTAAAAAGCAGGTGTCCCAGTACTGAACCTTGGGGTGCCCCACTCTTTACCTCCCTCCACTTGGAGAAGTGTCCATTTAATGCTACCCTCTGTTTCCTTCCCTTAGCCAGTTGCTGATCCAGGACAAGATCTGTCCCTTGATTCCTTGACTGGCAAGCTTATTCAAGAGCCTCTGGTGCGGGACCTTGTCAAAAGCCTTCTGAAAGTCAACTGGATCTCCCTTAACCACATGCCTGTTAATACTTTCAAAAAATTCCAACAGATTAGTGAGGCATGATTTGCCCTTGCAGAAGCCACATTGGCTCTCCTTCAGCAATGCTTTCTCTTCTATGTGCCTATAAATTGTATCTTTTAGGATGGTTTCCATCACTTTACCTGGGACATATGTCAAACTGACCAGTTAGTAATTTCCTGGATCACCTCTGGATCCTTTTTTGAAGACTGGTGTTACATTTGCTACCTTCCAGTCATTAGACACAATGCCTGATTTGACAGAAAGATTATATATTTTGGCTAGGATATCAGCAATTTGATCCACATGTGTTCTAATGTACCCTTGCTTCCACAATTCCTCCAACAGCTAGCTGAGATTTCTTGAATAGACACCCTGTTAAATAAAAAAAATTACAAATGAAGCTTTGCTATTATTATTTTCAATATTTAAGAATGGAATTGAAAAATTATAAAGATCTAATTGCAAATCTAATTGGTGTAGCAAGAGCTGAAATTGCAAAAAACTGGAGAAATGCTCAAGACCTTTCAGTACAAAAATATTTGAACATAATCTGGCAAATAATCTTTGTGGAAAACTTGACCAATCAAATTAAAATATACAGAGGAGAAATAAAACATGATAAATTTATGAAAACCTTTATTAACATATGGAATTAGTACAATAAAGGAAGAATGTGTTGTGGGAAATAATTTTGACTGCTGGAATGTAATATTTTAAAATAATTAATTAACTATATTAGAATATGAATTAATGGGTATACATAGAGAAAGATAATGTGCTTATAGAATATAAAAGTAATGTGATGATATTGTGTTATTCTAACTTGCCTTGTCATGTTATGGATGTTAATTTATTTGAATTAAAAAATTTAAAATTAAAGATATATATCAGTAGTGGTTTATATGGACAGCTTAGCCATTCCTTAATATGGGGTAATTGGAAAACTAAAAACCTCTTCTCGGTTCACCCTGATCAGCTTGGAGGCAGGCACATGCTCAGAGAAAGTGACCAGCTGTTGTGATAAAGCTCATAAAAAAGAGGGATAAGGAGCTATATACACATATATACTGTCTTGCTTGTTATAAATACAAAAGAACAAAATACAACCTTACATAGCAATAAGTCAGAAGTAATTCTGCAACTTTCTCTGTGCCTCTGGAAACAACACCAACATCAAGCAGGTCAGGGAGTGGCCAAGGAGTGTGTGTGTTTGAAGCTAGAACCATTACTTAAGTAGTAAGTTCTTAAAGAGACATGGAAACTGCTGAGTCATGTTGAGGTTTGCTTTTGCCATACATTTGGATGTAGGCCTTGCTATGCCAACACTTTCAACTAGGAACTTGGGAATCTTGTATCAACTCAATGCCATTTTACCATCTATGCCAGTATTTTATGTGCTGACTGGCAGCAGTTCTGTAAGGTTTCTAGGAGAGATTTTTGCCATCTTATCTACCTTCATAAAAAGTCCTATTGCCTGCTTGACTCTTGCAAACTCAAGGCTGTGTGGCTTTTCTCGTTAGCCGAAACCCAACAGTAAGTAACAATGAGAGTAGATCCATTGAATCAGTGGGGTTGTTGTGAGTCAGTTCCGCAGTAAGTTCCATTGATGCAATGGGCTTACTCTAGTTGCCATTTCCTTCTGAATTTCAGACACTGGATCAGTCTGTCACATGCCATCCCAATCCTGTTAAAGGAACTGAACCTGTAATATGAGCACTTTCAAACGTGGCAATATTTTCATTATATCATTACATGTTTACAAATTGTTATCATTTTCTATAAATATATATTTTAAAAATCACCTGTATGTTGGTCATTCCCTTGCAATATTATACTCTCGATTGTGAATGGTACTATTGTTTGTCTAGAAATGGTCCAGGGTACGTTTTGGGGAATCCCCTGTTAATAGAGATGTTGTCCATGCATGGCTGGACCTCCTTCTAAGTGATATCTCTTTGAACAAACAAGGAATGATTTAATCTGTCCCCTCATCCAAAAATCCCAAGGTTACTCTGATCGGTGGTTGGTTATTTATTTATTTTAGAATATTTTTACCCCGCCTTTCTCCTTGGAAAAGGACCCAAGGCAGCTTACAGTAATGCGGGATGATATGCAGTTCAGTACAATTAAGACATGTTCAAATATTTGAATTAAGACATGTTCAAGTATTTGAGAAGAAGGAATTGAGGGACATCTTACAGCATTAACAAACAGTCTACTGTTTGTTAGACTAGAATTCTTCTGTTACTGCTCGAATTATTGCTTAAGGGGCTACTTATTGGAAGATGCTTGATAATTCTCAATCTCAGTTCTTTTTTAACAGCTTTCTGTGCCCTTTCTCTTATGCATAGGTCAGTGATGTGTATCTGAACAGGTCATATGAGCATCATTTCCATGGCTTGGGACCAGGTTTCCATGGCTTGGGACCTGAGTATCTGGCGGAACATATTTCCCAAAGGTCAGCTTGGTCTTGGCCCACCAGAGCTTCACTAGCCCTCTCGCTCTGTGTGGCCACCCCCAGGAAAACCCGCAGGGTTTCTATCCACAGTCAGGCTTTCTTGGTGGCCGGTCCAGCATTGTGGAACAATCTACCAAGCGAGATTTGGCTAGCGGAGTCTCTGCCTGCTTTCTAAAAGGCCTTTAAAACAAGGCTTTTCAAAGATCATTTCGGCAATCGCTAATTGTAATTTGCATTTGTTTTGTCACCTCTGTTGTTTTTGCCCTGCCCTCAAGCTACTGCCAGATCTATTTATTTAGTTATGTATTTATATTATTACTATTTTAATTTATCTGGTTTTTTTCCTTACTTAAGTTGTACATTGACCTACTTGTTTGTTTACTTGTCCCTGTTCACTGCCCAGAGTTCCCTCTGGGGAAAGTTTTCACGGTCAGTAAGTACAGTAATAAATAAATTAAATAAATAAATAAATAATAAACTCTGCATTGAAAACTGAGTCGAGTGACAATCGGATCAATGAAAGTGACTTCCAAAAAAACCAAAGCTCATGGCTGCTCACCGTGAATTAGTGGTTCATCCTGGGCTGCTGAAACGTTTTAAGAAACTGTTGAAGAGCCAGCTTAAAATGAAATGTTGTACTTCAGCTCCACCACATGGCTCTCAGTAACATCTACCGTTCCCTCGCTCACGAGTGCAAATGGAACTAATTTAACCTTGAACTGTCTGTGTTCTTCATTTAGATGGATGTTGTGTGAATCTGTTTCCATTTCCCAGAACAATCATTGCATAGACTGATATCCAATAACAAATGAAGCAATTGACCAGTTTAGCAAATAAAAAATGTGGTAAAGAAAAGTATTGAGGTGTGTTACTTATATGGAAATACTGTTGGGACATATCAAACTAGACTGCATTATGGCATGTGCAAAAAAATATATATGCTGAGCTTTGAAAAATGTCTGGCCAGGCTGGCTAGAAGATTCTGTGAGCTGTAACTGTGTCAGCTCCGTAGAGAAGGAACAATCTGAGCATGATTTCAGAAGAGGTGCTCTTTTACGTGGTGAAAAAAGTTGTCATAGCATGTTCACTTTATCTTGCATTTAATCCACTCTGCTTTTATACTGATTGCTGGAAGGTCAACATGGGTGCTATTTTTCTTTCTAATTGATTATGCACCATCAAATCTGAACCAAGTTATAGCTCAACATTTAAGTAGCTTTACCAGTTTTGCACACATACAAGTTTCCATGGCTGAGCAGGGATTTGATTTCAGGTCTCTATCCTATCACTTTATCCACTGTAAGACACTGGGCACATGTATCTGAGGAAGTCCTGTTTTTAAAAGGAAAGCTGGTTGATCATTGGGAGGGAGATACATTCTCTTGGACATTACTTTGTATCTGAGTAATACTTTCTATATGAATATTGAAATATTGAGCATTAAATTATTAAAATGTCTTTCTTTAAATGTCTTCGTGGGTTTGTTTTTGGAGACTGTAGGGTTAACAGCAGAGGTGATGTAGCTCAGGGCAAGGAGCCTTACGGTGGACTCTTTCTGACATAGATATAACCCTTCTGGTGGGAGAAGCTTGGATCCAGAAATTGTGGTTTAAATATTCCACAATGACCTGGAACAAAGCTATATCAGCAACACTGCGAGACTATAGAAACGTGGTTAGTTACTGCCCAGCACAGGCGACCCAGTAGACAGAGCACAAGGCTGAGGATAGAGGGACTCGGGCAGCCAATTCATTCAGTAGTTCTACTAGATATCTCATGGTGTTTAGGTCCCAGGTGGCAGAGCCAGAGGCTGGGAGTTCAGTTCCCCACTGAGTGTCCATGAGAGTGGCTGGACTCAATGATCCATTGGACCCTTCTAGCTCTGATTTATTATTATTATTATTATTATTATTATTATTATTATTATTATTATTA
>JAHTLZ010000007.1:30627723-30638588 GCA_023846285.1 Phrynocephalus versicolor | reverse complement strand
ATTATTATTATTATTATTATTATTATTATTATTATTATTATTATTAAAAATACCAGGCACAGTCAATCAAAATGATAAAAGCATTAACTGGAATTATATAACAGTAACCACTTTTAACCAAAAACCTAAGTACAGTATCCGTTAAATATTCACACACTATGTATGCTGTTCCTAATATGGAGCTCTGACTGTGTTATTTTTCTGATCTGTCACTGCTTCTAATATTGTGTGAAATTTCTTGACATTGTTCCCAAAGCCCTGATGATTACGAGGACCACTGAAGTGTGTTTCATCTGCAACAAGGTCTCTGTATTTTGCTTTTTCCAGTTCTATAGCTCCAACTCTGGCCTCTTGGAGCCTGCTGCTGTCCCTTCCTAGTGGGTGAGGATAGGAGGCACCCACGGGTGCCTCCAGGAGCCCACTTTCCCTTTATAGTGGGCCAGAGGAGGCACCCACCCCACAGAGGTGCCTCCAGGAGCCCGCTACCCCCCCAAAAAAACCAGTACTAACGAAAACAAAAAAACAAAAAAATGAACCGACTAATTTTTGCGAATTTTCGTGAAAAACGGAAACGAGCCGAAACGGGCTGCCTCCGACACACGACAACTCAAAAACGTCATTTTCCCTAGTCGTGCCCATCTCTAGTACCTACTGTTTGACTCCCAACATCCATTACAGCACAAACTAGGAGTCACCAGGACCCTAAGCCACAGAGCAGAGAGCATTCCCACCTCCACAGAAGCCAAGAAGAAGGAAGACAGGCACCTGAAGATAGCACTTAAGGCTTGTGGATATCCAAAGTGGGCCTTCAACAAAGCACTGGGCCATCCCAGAAGAACAAGAGATCAGTCTGAGACCCAGACCTGACGGAAGAACCTGGTCATTCCTTACATGGCTGTAGTGTCTGAGAAGCTTAAAAGGATTTTTGGCAAACACCACATCCCTGTTTATTTAAAGCCCACAAACACACTAAGGCAGAGACTTGTCCACCCAAAGGATCCGATACCAAAACATAAAAGGAGCAATATAGTATATGCGGTCCAATGCAGTGAGGAGTGTTCAGACCTCTACATTGGAGAAACTAAACAGCCATTAAACAGAAGGATGGCCCAACATAGGAGGAGTAACAGTTCAGGACCAGAATCAGCAGTACACCACCATTTGAAGGACAAAGGGCACTCTTTCAAAGATGAGGATGTACACATATTAGACAAAGAAGAGAGGTGGTTTGAGAGAGGATTAAGGGAAGCGATTCATGTGAGCATTGAAACCCCCTCCCTCAACAGAGGTGGCGGCCTCAGGCATAGTCTATCTGCTACTTATCAGGCTGGCTCATGTCCAAACTCTCAAGAATGCTGCACAATAATCACAATAAAATAAAGTCACAATAATAGGTTTCTTGAAGAGGAGGGGGTCTCCCTTTTTTATTTAGAATAAGATATACTAAATAAAACTGCTCTTAAATTGTATTCTTTAAAATAGGCACTTCATTTACTTGGTGTGTGTTTTTCAAGCCAAGTGCATCTCAGAATTTGAAGGTACACAACATTCTAAGCTCTGTATTTGTTTGGGAAGTTGTGAATTAGATTGGCTCACTAATGAAATGTAATCTGCAGCGTCTTCAGCCAGGGCACCAAAATCGGGATGGTCTTGTTCATTTATTCAAAATCATATGTCTTTTGAACTTCAGGTACAAGCAATTATGTCTTCCCAGACTTTTGTGGCTCTAGTGGTATTCCAACTGGGTGTTCTTGCTTTTAAACCACATTTCATTGGTTAATGGTGATGCTGCTTCAAAACACTTCCATTTTATTTGTTTTCTTTTTTTATTGTATTATGTTACTTCTATTATACTGAAGGGTTGGAAAAAAATATTATGAATGAGTAGCTAATGGGGGTGGGGGTGGTTCATTAATAAATTCATTGGCCAGCACCTGATTGCTGTCCCCAGGTAGAGCAAACCCATTGACTCACTGGGACTTCCACAAATACAGACTTGCCTTCAAGCAACTGAATCAGTGGATCTTCTATCTAGTGAAAAGAGGCCATCAAGAAGATATTGGGCTCAGAAATCAGTATTTGAAATCAGTATTTGTTTGTTTGTTTTTAAGTGTACACCGTCCTGAGTTCCACTTCGGAAGATGGGGAGGTATATGAATGTAATAAATAATAAATAAATAAATAAATAAGGTTATTTGTATGGTTTCTGTTGAAATATTTATGGCTTTCTGGTAATCCTCTTGACACATGGGGGGAGGATGTCAATTTTCACATGTCATTGTGGTGTCGGACTCTATCACTTTGCTACCGTTCCAAAACCCATGATGTATTTTCCAAATATAATAATAAGCACAAGCAATATGGGCTTTGCAGCTGTAAAAGGAGGAAAGTGTTTTCTTTCTCTCTTACACAAGGGCGAGGGGGGGGGGTTAATGCAAAGATGAGGCTTATGTTCTGCATCTGTACAATACTTTCCTGATTTCATTACTCCAAGACAGAACTTTTATGACTTAAGCTAGATTTGCTAAAAAATGTTGGTGCTTCACCACTGCAGGCAAAATGGGATTTGCAGTATACACAAATTCTCAGACAGTTCCTTTAAACCTACGGAAACTCCCATTAAGAGAGTTTTACAGACAGCCTCGCCACAGTTTTTTTCCTGCTGAATTGGCTGGATCCAAAAATCACGTCTGGGGCTCAACACGATTTTCCTACTGTCTCTTGCATGAAAAGCCATCTAATTTCCCCTGTGAATATTACCTATAAAGCAATTGTAATGAGATGTGTAGAAATCCCTCCGTTTCCATTTAATGGGTTTAATCAAGATCTACAGTGGAATGAGATCACCTTTGGCAGCAACCTATTCAGGTGCAGACGTCTATTGTTCCTTCAAACTATGTAACAGGAGTTCTCCTGTAGGCTAAGCTCAAATAACCCCAGCCTTTCTTTCCAGCTCTTTAAAGAGCAAGCCATGCACCTTTCTAGCCACAATACTGAGCCGTGTATATATACAAAGAAGCAAATTGGGAATTAGTTGGTGCTCTCCTTGAAAGAAGGGAAACTGTGGGTCTGATTGTGTCAGTGAGATGCATGGAGGGAGCATACAGAGAGAGTAAGATGGGCAAAGCAATATGGTTAATATATTGGGTACCCCATACCTGCTTTTAATACAGTGCTCATGACTTCTAGGGGGCTATGGGACCTTCACATACAAGAATAGCCGGAGAAATTATTTTTGCATTTGTTATTTTAGGCTCATAGACTTAGCTTTTGTTTGTCATTATTGCAGTTTTGTATGTGTTTAGATTTATCTCACAATATTGCAAGCTGCCCCGAGTTGTCGCCTAATCACTAAATGAGTGCGATTAAAAAAAAAAACAAATCAATTAATCAATAAAAAACCTTACAGAGCTTCCTACCTGAAGGGTTTGGGAAAGCTGCCTTAAAGGGCTACAACTCCAAGAATCTTTGTGTCTGGGGGGAATAGTGTAAGTTGTAGTCCCCCCCCCCAAAAAAAGTGAAATTTCCAAGCTCAGTTTCTCTGAACAGAATAGCAATGTGAAGGCAAACAAGCTGCAGATATGGACATGTGAGCCCTCACCTAAAAATGTGGAGCCCACACATGCTGAGTGCAGCATACTAGTCATCTGTTGTCTAGCTTACAAGTCACCCTCTGTTGTCGTCTCCAGCATATGAAAGGAACAGTCTGAAGAAAGGGAGATTTTACAATAGTCAGGTAGCCTCTCCACATGAGCAAAGACCCCTATTTTTAAGTGTCCTTGCTTGTGTGGAGTGAAAACATCGATAAAGCAGATTCCTTCTCTTCAGACTATTACTTTCATGTGTTGAAAATGATGACAGAGACAATACATTCTCTTTGCTTTGCTCATAGAATGTGAGGCCCATTTGCTTAGCCAATTAATAAGGAAAAGGACAAAAAATACTGTAGTGTTTTCAAAAAGTTTGATTTTTGGAACTTCCCCTTCCTCTGTCCTCAATTTCTGTCTAGACCAGGGGTAGGGAATCTTCGGTCCTTCAGAAGTTTTGGATCGCAATTCCCAGAATTCTGAAGCTCTGTTGCCAATGATAAAGGACTGCAGGAGTTGTGGCACAAAACAAATGGAGGGCCAAAGGTTCCCCACTGAAGATGGGCTTTTCATTTTGGAAGTGGTCAGCTTCTGAAATGAAATGCAGAAGCCCAGCTGGTGTTCAGAACTGGAGGAACGCAATTAACCAATCCCTTACCTTGCACGGGGCTAAACCCCAACAAGGAAGAAGCTCCAACGTCATCTTTCCTTCTCCCTGGCCCTGGCCAATCAGGAGCTCTGCAGGGAAATGCATCATCCCACCTCCCTGTCTGATTGGCCAGCGCTAGGGACAAGGAAAGATGACATTGCATATTTCTTCCACATTGGAGTTTAGCCCCACGTGAGCCCAAAGCAAGGTAAGGGATTGGTTGGTTGCATTCCTCCAGTTCCAAACAGCAGCTGGGCTCCCGCGTTCCATTTCAGAACCTGACCACTTCTGAAACAAAAAGCCCATCTCTATTCCGCACCCCTGGTCTAAATAATCAAAGATCAGGGACATGTATGTTTCCTAAGCAATTGTGATTGCTCTGCTATTCCTTTGTTGGGACTTCTGTCTTAGGTTGGTTTGAGTGGCTTCTGGTCTTGTGTTAGACACATCTTAGAATGTTGCTTAAAACTTACAAAACCAAGCACAGCAGTCTGTTCCAGGCTAACAGAGGGACCATATTATCTTATTTAGGACTATCCAGACATTGAGGTCTTTGAAGGAAACCCAGTCTCATAGGTATGTACACTGAGGATACAAAGCAGAGCCTTCTCAGTGCTTGCTCCCCAAGGTAACTTCTTATCAAGAGATACAAGGATGGTTTCTTCCCTGCTGCCTTGTCGCCAGCTTGGCTAATATCATTGTATTCAGAATTGCCCTTTTCATTATGATTGATAGTTTGAAATATTGTGTCCTGTGATTCAGTGTATCGAAACTTGATAGTACATGACCATGATAAATTCACAAGAGATAATGAAATGGAACCCGGCTTCCTAGTTTCTTGGCATATCCATGTTCTACCATTTGAAGTTCTAGTTTAATGGCCCATTGGAGGCTGAAAATCCTTTTCACTGACATTTGGTGGTTTACATCTCAAATGAAATCAAATTGCATGGTTGTGAGGAGGGGGTTACACACGCATGAGGTGTTAGAAGGAAGACATAGCCACTATTTGCAACTGTTTGCTGTTATAATAACCAATGTGAAGATGTTGCAATTTCCCTGCCACAAAGAGAGGTTTGGTTAGCTACCCTCTACTGCTTGAGTGGTTACGTTTCTTGCTTCTGCGTCATTATTCTGTGTTGTTGCTCAGGCTTGCGCATGCCACTTTCTCACTTGTTTTTCTTGGCAAGCTAACCCATAATTACAAAAATGACAGCATAAGCTAATTTAAGTTGTATCCACATCCTGTCATACATCAGGCGCTTACCAATGTGGATGTTTTGAAAAACAAAAGCTGAACAAATTAGACTTACTTCACCAATCAGTAAATGGCCAGCTTGGGGCATATCATCAGGCCACTCCAATATTGCAACACATTACACTTGTGATGTAGGCAGATAAGGCATCCCAGGACCTTGTTAGCATAGTGCCTGATTAGGAACGACAACTTAAAGAATTTATTTAACCATGCATCGAGTTTCAAAAAAATTACATTTTGAACCACATTTCCCAGAAGTCCTCATGTGACTGAGAAACTCTGACATTTGAACTACATGATGTATCACTGGTACAGTACCTGATATTTTCTATCCATACTATTACTACTCTATTGGTGACTCTAAATATTTGTTTGCTCTGAAACAGAGTAATGGAGCTGGTATAGTATTAGTGAGTCAGTCAAGTATGCCCCCCCCGCCTCCTCCATCTTGTAATAGTGTATCTGGTGAACCGTTTAGAGACCGAGTGCCCAAACAGGGATTCAAAACCCACTTATTTTTCACAAAGTGCCAATACGGAAATTTAATCTGAATACAGTGGTACCCCGGGTTACAAATGCTTCAGGTGCTACCCTTCGGGAAAGTGACAATCAAAGAGCAGGCTTTTGAATTTCCTTCGGCTGCAGCACCCTCAATCTGGCTGCAGAAAATTTAAAAACCTGCTCTTTGATCCTCGCTTTCCTGAAGGGCAGCATGGAATGCTACACCCAAGGGGAGGTGTAGCCCCAGTTTACTCTCCAGCCACACTGCTCTGGACATCCCAAAAGCTGTGTGGCTGGAGAGTAAACTGGGGCTATGAACGCACCCACAAGCTGCTGCCTCCCCTTTGTCTGGCTCTCAGCACGGAGCACAGTGGCGTGCTCTGAGCGAAGGCAGAAGTACTGTGGCTGTGAGGGGGCGATGTTGGGTGCCCACAGAAAGGGCTCCACATGCCACCTTTGGCACGCGTGCCATAGGTTCACCAACACTGCCCTAGGTGCAGAACTTATCCCTGTTGAATTTCATTGTGTTGTTTTCAGTGCATCAAGATCTTTTTGAATTTTGTTTCTGTCCTCCATTTAATAATGATATTATATTCTAATAATTGTGTGCTGTCAAGTAAATTCCACTTGATGGTGATCCTTTCCAGAGTTTTCAAGGTAGAGAATACACAGCCATGATCTAACCTTTTTCTTCTTCTTCTGGGGAGACTTCCAGAGACTGTGCACTTTCCCAAGGCCACACAGACTGGATGTTTTCCAAGGTCTTGAGAATCAAACTCCTACTATGTAAGGATCTAAAAATTATGGCATTTATCTGAATCCTACCTACATTTTCATTCCTTCTGCATTTTCAATCGGACTGTGAAAAGTTTTTTTCTTTCAACACTGACGTTCATTAGGCATGGCCACTGTGCTCAGAAAAATTATATTTATTCCTGAGTTGCTAATGAGGCAGAGGAAAGAGCAACTGTCATCAACAGCCCAGAGCAACACTCCTCCAGATCGTTCATGTTAAGCAGAGCGTTCACGCATCACGGGTCAAAATAGAAGGGGGGGAGCTAGGGAAGATGAAGAACAGGATGTTCGTTACCTGAGAAGTGAGCCATCCCTCCCTTTCTTGCTGCAAAATTATCAGTTAAGTCATCAAATTTTATAGCAACAGCCTCATTCATCTCGGATCCAAGGACCAAGAAAGGCAGGGGCAGAGAGAACGGATAGAAAACCATAAAGCAGCAGGCTCCCTGAACTGCCTGTTTGTGAAGGAGCCTAAGATGTCCGCAGTCCATGGCCGTGACCTTCATTAACATGGATGTTGTTCTCAGGAACAGAATTAGAAACAGAACAGAACAGCTGGTTCTGCAGACTGCCACCAGTGCCCTTTCGTTTCTCTGCACCACTCAGTCTGTGATTCAGCCTCCCATTTGCATTTCTTCATTTGTAGGAAGAGGCTGTTTATGGAAAACTGAAAATCCATGAGGAGCTTTGGAGACCCGGGCAAGGATTGCATTGCAGTGTCTCCAGAAGTCAACCCTGATTTGTGTGCCTTTTATTCAGGGACAAAGTAACTAGAAGGCCTCTGCATACCCCTAAAATCCATACATGGGTATCTGAAGGTATTTCTTCTTCTTCTTCTTCTTCATCATCATCTTAAACAGCTGGAAGGGACTCTATGAATCATCAAGAACAGCCCATCCAGAAGGTACATTTCAGAATCAAGTTCCCAACTTCTGGCTCTGCACTGAGCTAACCAACATTTGTGTATGTGTTTATGTAATTGCCACAAACACATTTGTAAATATTTTTTCCAGATGTACAATGGGATGTGGTGGCTCAGTGGGCTAGAGCACTGAAATGTTGGCTACAAAGTTGGCAGCTCGGCGCTTCTAATCCCGGGTGCCATGCAGCAGAGTGAGCTCCTGTTGTTAACCCCAGCATCTGCCAAGCTAGCAGTTCGAAAGCATGTAAATGCAAGTAAATTAAAAAAAAGCAAGTTAAAAGCTGGAAGGTAAATAGTGTTCCATGTGCTGAAATACCCACAGACTGGCTCTTTGGCTTGGAAATGGAGATGAGCACCACCCCTAGAGTCAGACACAACTAGCCCGCATTTGCGGGGAAAACTTTTACCTTTCCCTTTCCAGTTGTACATTTAAAAATATACACACCATGCTTGTGTGTTCTTTCTCTGAAACATCCCACAGGCCATAAAAATATGCAAGTGATTGAGATGGCATGTATGGCTTCTTACAATGAGTCTCTCTGTGAGTGCAAAACCAGTATGGCTGCATGTCTCAACAAAATCCTATTACAGTAACTCACTCACTCCCTCTCTGTGTGTTATTAGATCCCCTATTAATACGCAGAATGATATCCCATGAAAACACAGCTAAATGGGAATTTTAATCTCACGAGTCACGACCTTTCATACCAAGAAAGAGAGAGGGGAAATCTTTTTTCCTCCTCAATTAAATATTTTGGTCAACACAATGGCTGCCATGACCTGCTGACACCAGGCGACTAAACAAAACCACGGTTTACATTTTGATCCCACAGCTCAGTGGCGATGCAGGTCCACTTAGCCGTCTATCGGAAAACAACTGGAAAGTTCCATGAGTCAATACCCCACATTGTGCCAGTGGAGACAAAAGGGAAGCAGGGTCACCGACGCCTTTCAGAAAAACACAAGCCTTCTCCCACATCAAAAGGGACCTGGGAGACATCATTAGGAGCATCAGCTCAGTAAAATGGGGCAAACTTTCAGCAAGGGATCTGAAGATAAATGACACTTTTGATGTGCTTATTAGCACTCTAGAAATAAGGGTTTGTGTTAAACCCTCTTAAGAGAATGAAGTAGAGCCCTTTGGGTTAACTGGCCAGCAAAGAAAGTGCTCTACCCAGCTCTCTTCAACTGCTTTACATCTAATGACAAATAATTCCATAGGTTTGGTAAAATAAGGCAGTATTTTTTTAAATGACACTTCTGTTTCAAAACAAACAGGTTTCTGCTTCATGCAAGATGACCTAAATGCTTTAGTTCCATACTTGTACGCAGAATAGTATGCAACAGTTTCTAGACTAAAAGAGGAACGGTTTGTGGCCCACACGGTACTCTCCATGTGAGTTTACTACAACTCTCATCATCCTCACCAAGCAAGGCGCACAGCCTCATGGTGCTCCCCAGAAGAAGGGGATGATAAACCACTTCGAAGTACTCTATACCTAGAAAACCATGGAAAGAAGGGCCATAAGTTAGGAATGACATGACAGTAGAGAATGGTGGTGGCCATGGTTAGTCTAAGAACTAATATTTACTAGGCTCTAGAAATGGGCACTAAGCACCAAAATGGCATTTCGTTTCATTTTGTTTGTAATTGTTTTGTTTTGTTTAGAACAAAACAAATTTTTTAAAAAATCATTTTTTTAAATGTTCTTTCTTTTTTTACTCGCGCCGATCAGCTGGTCCACAGGCTGGGTCATTGCATTTTTTCTTTTTTCTTTTTCTTTTTACGTGTGCCGACGAGCTGGCCCATGGACCAGGTTGGAAATTTTATTATTTTATTTTATTTTTACTCGCGCTGACCAGCTGGCCTACAGTCTGGGTCAGCGCATTCCCCCCCCACACACACACTCTATTGCGCCCAATCGGATGGGGGAAAGGGTGGGCTTTTAAAACTTTTTTCCCTCTGAAGCCCCGTGCTATAGCTAATTGGCGGTGGCTTTTGTGGGGGGGGGAAGCCCACGGTTTCCCCACCCAGGTGTGTTGGGGGGGACTGCGGGCTTTTCCCCATAGGAATGCATTGCTTCAATTAAAGCATTCTTGCTTCAATGCATTCCTATGTGAAAACGAAAAATGAAGCAAACAAAACAGAAGTTTCCATTTTGTTTTGTTTCATTTTTCTTTGATGGGTCCCTTCATTATTCCTTTCGTTCGATACCGAAACGAATAATGAATAACAAAACAAAACAAAATCATTTCATGCCCATCTCTACTAGGCTCTGCTCATCCTTGGCTTTTGCCCCATATCTGCCTCTTTATCACTTCCCACTTCTAAGCCCCATTCCCTTTCATCTGAGCACTCCTTTTCCTGATTCTTCTTCTTCTTCTTCTTCTTAACCTTATGCAGCCTAACTTATGCAACAATATGCCAGACAGCATGAAACCTAATGCATAAAATCAAGTTTGATCCCACTCAAATGATGGGAATTGTAGAACAATAACAATGGCAGGCACAAAGGAGATTAATTTGATTTAATGTGTTCTAACTCTTTCTTCAAAGCATTACCTTTTTGATATATGGGCAAAATGAGTGGATGTTGGCCAAAGGATATGTTTGTTGGCCCCACAGGCAGAAGAAATGATGAGAAGAATTTATCTAAAATGTAATTTTCTGATCCTGGAAGCTGTTAGTAACAGCAGTTTTGCTGTAAAATGGGTTGCAGGTCTGAAAACTCTGGAAACATAATCACCGCATGAGACGTTCTTTGTAAGTTGTATGTCAGTCCATACAAGAATCCATTCTCAAGATGGTTATTAGTTATGCACACATCTGAGAAGTTCAGGTCTTATATGTTTTTCTGTCTTTCCAGCTGAGTGTTATTAAATTGATGTGAGCCTTACTTAACGAAACTCCTTAGGCTCTCAGTGTCAACTAAAGCTACAAAGAATGCGTGCAGACAAAACATAGATTAGATCTTTAGATACAGTCCCTCCTTCATAGAAAAGGGACTTGTAGGATGTTGGTTGTAAATGTTGTAATAATGTGATGCCTACTGCCTCCCACCATATGTCTGAAAGCTGCTTTCTCTCAGTTGGACCACACACATGAACACACACACACACACACACACACACACACACACACACACACACACA
>JAHTLZ010000007.1:30561654-30627713 GCA_023846285.1 Phrynocephalus versicolor | reverse complement strand
ACACACACACACACACACACACACACACACACACACACACACACACAGGAGGGAGGGGGAGGGAGAGAGATAGAGAGACTTGCACTTACACATAGGAGGCCCCTAGATGTTATGGGAGAAATATCTTCCTTAGTCCAGGTGACTTTTGTTTAAAACCTCTTTGAAGGTTTAAATAATGTATAATGGGTTGAGGAGAAATGTTGTGTGGTCTCTCCCCTCCAAAAACCTTTAAATGGTGCTTTTGTTCACAGGAAGAAGTGTACACAGCATAGTCCCAGCTTAGAGGAACGTTGCCCAGTGAGACATAAGCAAATTACTTATAGCCCACCTTGGGTGTTCTTTGAGAAATTCCTCTCAGATATATTGGACAGAGACAGATACCGAGAAAGACACACCTGTCAACTTTAGTGCTTCCAAATCCCTTCAACTTCTTCTTCTTCATTTGTGTTTGTTCCATGTGGTGGCAAGCTCTACTGTTCTGATCAGAGATGCCATTTCTCCCAGTCGCTGGCTTGGTCCACGTGTAGGCGAGTGTCCATCATGTCATTGTGTAGTGTATCAAGCCAATGTTCCCTTGGTTGACCCTTTGGTTGTTTGCCATCAGCCTCTGACTGAATGGCATTCTGTGCTAGCATGTTGGTGTAGGTGCACAAGATATGGCCATATCATTGTAGCCAGGCTTCTCTCGTCTTGCCAGCAATTGGAGCAATGCTGTACCGCTGCTGAATGTCATCATTGTAGGCGTGGTCAAAGCAAGTGTTACCGCTGATCCGGCGCAGCATCTTTACCAAGGGGATGCTCAGTTTCCTTTATCACTGACCAGCCAAAACCCTTCAACATACTGTTGTTTATTTTGTTAACACTCTTGCCCAAGCAGGGCCTGTGAAACAAAGATGCAGTGATATGCCTATTTCAAAGAAAGATTTAACTCAGAGGCATAAGAAAAACCCTGATAAATCAGACCAAAGATTTATTATTATTAAGTCTATTATTCTGTTCTTACAGTGGCCATTAAAAGAAGACTGACAAGCCTGCTTTTTTTAGTTTCCCTTAATAATGACTGAATTTCCATACAAAATATTCAGAAGCTGCCTTACTTCATCTTCAGGAGCTGCGAAAAGCAATTTCTTGATTGGCTAATACTGCCATCTGAAATATATTCCAAAGAAAAGATCCATTGTGGGAATAAACTATATTTTCCCATCTATAAGACGCCCCCATGTATAAGACCATCCCCACTTTTCCAATTCAAAATTATAGTTACGTAACTGCAGGCTTCTCTCCTCGATTCACTCCTGTGTATAAGATGAATCTCAATTTTTAGTCTAAGAATTTTACAAAAAAATATAGTCTTATACATGGAAAAAACGTACATACAGTATCACCTAAGTGGAAGAAAGAATAGTAGAGTTACATACTAGTTTCTTCTTCTTTATTTGGATCACAATGTTGCACAATTTAAACCTGTGGATGTATATGAAGTAGAGGTAAAAATTAAAAACAAATTAAAATGTCAGAAATCATTGTCATTTGCTGTCCCAAAAGGATTGTTGGATCATTTTGCTCATCAGTAGGTTTACAGTGCAACACTTCTGGGACTGAAGGAGTGGCCGACAGAATGCTGTTGCCTGAGCCAAGGGCATTTAGAAAGCTTTCCAACCTTCAAGGAATCTCCTTCTCTATGCCCTAGATACTAGCTCATCAGTAACCATGTTTCCATTGAGTACATGTTGCACTTACTGTCACACCACATGGCCAGTTAAATTTGGGTGTGAGATGTCTGCAATATCCTCTTATCGCTCTTACTTCAAAAGGGGGGAAATATGGGACTGGAGGTATCAAATTCCCTCAGTCTTGATTGCATTGCATTTCTGCAGATACTATCTGCATTCCCATCACATCATCTGTTTGTATCAGATTGGGAGGTTTTGGTTTCCTGTCCTTGACAAACTCTTGTATGCACTCTCCATATGTATTTTTTTTCCTCCTAGACTTCTGCACACTACTAAGTATGAGCACCAAACGAAACACGAAACACTGATTCGTTGGTTCATTACGTAATGAAACGAAACAAAGAAGCAGCATTTTGTTACAAATGAAACAAACGGCTTTTTTTGTTGCTCAAAACAAACCATTTTGTTCTGTTTGTAAGAGGCCCTCCGCCAAAGCGGCTCCGACGCTGCCGTCTTCCAGCTGAGAGGCAGTGGGGAATCCCCTGGCAGGGGCTGAGAGGGGAGCGCTGACATTGCTGAGGCAGGCAAAGAGCGAGCTAGGAGGCGAGTAAGGGTGTTTATACACGACCCCTAAACTCCGGGGCAAACAGCTCCCAGCTCCGGAGCTTAAAAATGTTTCCCCACCAGCTCCGGAGTTTAGAGGAAATTAAGTGCGACCCCGCCCACCTAAGCGCGACCCAGCGCACTTTTCTTGTACCTGCTCTTCTGGGGTGAAAATTGCTTGATGCGGTGTAAGGATAGTGAGTGTGGGGCTCTCCTCGCTTCTGTTTGTTGTTTTTTTGCCTCCCGTCCCTTTAAGAGCTACTTTACAGAGACAGGAATGTTGCCGCGGCAAGAGTGGAGGCAGAACGGAGGTGAGCCATGATCTTTTCTTCCTTTTTTTTCTCCCTCCCCTCACGCAGCCAGCAGCCAGGGTGGGGACACAGGAAGAGCGACAAGCCCCTAAGATCTCTGGTCCGAATTTAAGGCCAGCGGATCTTAGGGGTCGTGTAAAAGTGCCCTAAGTCCTCCTCTGACACTCTTTTCCACTGCTGTCGCCATTTTAAATGAGCTTCCAGCCAAGCTGGAGAAATCCCCAGGCAGGGGGCTGAGAGGGCCATTTTAAACAGCCTCCAGCCTCTGACAGCTAGGCTGGAACCTGTTTAAAATGGCGGCAGCAGTGAAGAGTGTCAGAGGAGGACTCGCTCGCCTCCTAGCTCACTCCTTTGCCTGCCTCCATGAGGCAGCACTGGAGGCAGGCGCAGCGGCGCGAGTCCTCCTCAGACTCTCTTCTCTGCCCATTGCCACCTACCTGTGGGGAGGCACTGGTGAATCCCCCAGCAGGTGGCTGGGAGGGGAGAATTGACATCAGCTCTATCCTCTCAGCCCCCTGCTGGGGAGTTTCCCTTACCTCATTTCTTTTTATTATTCATAAATAATGAAATTCTTTTGAAAAAAAATTGTTACAATACAAAACGAAATGCGGGGGGGGGGGATGAAACGGAATGAAACAAAACTCAATTTTTCCCTTTCATGCCCATCCCTGCATACTACCTTGAATTGACAAAGAAGGTTTCCTTATTTATCCCACCCCCCGATGACTGCCTTCCTAGCCATTCACATTACAAAATACCTGCATGCTTTTCTGTATCTTTTATGATGGTTAAGCACCCCACAAGGCCTCACAAACGTACAGATGTGCTGACTGAGTCTTGTGAATCTCTACTTCCAGATAAACTTGCCTGGATGACTGAGAATCTTCAGAGAATTTTTATCAAATATATATTTCTAAATACTTAAGAAAGTTTGCTGAATAGCCTTTACTGACTTATCTTATGTTGCTGCTTTTGTTTGTTTATATTTACAGTAAAACCAATCCCTTTCTCAGCGAGCTAAGGGTGACCTCTATGGTTTATCCACAAAACCAATCTTTAAGGTAGACCAGATGAAGATAATGTGCCTGGCATACGATCACTCAATAAGAGATCTAATGGGTGGACTGTCATTTCAACCCAGGTCTCCTGTGTCCTAATACAAAGAGCTAACTGATTCATACTGGCCCTTCAAAGTACAGTAAGACCATATAGCCTTTGAGGGGGATTAATTCCAGAAGAATCTAATGCTATATATCACATGGTCTCTGCCTCTCTCTAGTGGCCAGTTCTGGTAAATACATCCTAGAGATACAGAGCATTACATGCATAGCTGCTGCAGTGTTGGGATTAAAAACACAGCAGACTAATCATATCTCCCCATGCCAGACTCTAGAGCAGTGGTTCTCAACCTGTGGTTCCCCAGATGTTCCTGAACTGCAACTCCCAGAAATCCCTTCCAGCACAGCGAGTGGTGGAGGCTTCTGGGGGATGCAGTCCAGGAACATCCAGGGACCTACAGGTTGATAACCACTGCTCTAGAGGATGAATGCTTCCATATCCTTTAAGAGGAGTCAACTGAGAATGGCTCGGTTCAAACCCTGGTTTCTTCCAGACAACCATGCTCTTCCATTCTGATTGCCCATCTGGGTAGATGGGACATGCAGTAGCCCTTGGCGGTTGTGCAGCCACTTGAACCACCAAAAACCAACTAGAGAAGATGGCACCCATGTTGTTCCTGCTACCCCTAGCTTCAGGGAGCAAACCGGCCACTTGTGGAGTTGAGCACGGATCACTGGCACTTTCTTGGCAAGCGTAATAGATAATAATCACATGCTGACAAGTCAGTTCTGATGACTTCAGGGTTTTCCAGGTAGAAGGCACTCTGAGTGGTTTCTTGGGATGCCCCAAGACTGTGCCATTTGACCAAGACCACACAAAAAGCTTAGTGCAGAACTGAACTCCCAACCTCTGGTTCCACAGCTGGAAAACTAAACCACAGACCTATCCAGCCAGCTTTGCCAAGCACAATTGTCTGCTAGGTTGTGAAATGGTTCCTGGATAAAACGAAAACAAAATGTTGAAATAGACCAAATGCCTGCCTAAACCAGCACTGTGCTTCCAACATCGGCCAACTTGATGCCTCTCTCTTTGCTGTTCCCAGCATAGCATCTCTGAAGAATGAATGGCCACACACAGCCATTTTGTGCCACTGAATTTATCAATATCCCTTTTATAGGTGGCATGCTGGTATAGATGGTGGTCACATCATGAAACGGTAAATTCCATAAAAGAATCACACTCAGTGTGAACTAGCAGTTATTTTATCGGTTCTGAATGTTCTGCATTTGGTTTCATGGGATGTTTCTGCGTTATTTCCACCACTAGCTTCATTTACCATAAAAATGTAGATCTTGGCTTGTTGTTCCATTTTAAAGCCATTATTACAGAGCTGAGTTTCTACTTACAGATCCTGGTTTGCTAAGAACACCCAGACAGGATCTCCAGTAGAGGCAATATGTTCTCTTTGAGGAGTTGGACCATGAGTAGAGATGGGCATGAAACAAATAAAAAATTCATTTCATTATTCGTTATTCATTTTGTTTGGTCATGAAATAACAAACAGCCCCCTCTAAGGAGAATGAAACAAATGAAATTTCCGTTTTGTTCCATTCGTTTTTCATTCCCCCACCCCACCAGTGTCTCTTACCTGACGTCTGGGTCAGGAAGCTCCGAAGGTGGCGGTGAGGAGCTGCTGGCCCTCCGGAGGTGGCAGTGGCGCAGTCCACTGCGACCCGGTGCGGCTGCTGCTGGGGCTCCGGAAGCGGCGGTGAGTCTTCCCGCTGCCTGGCGCAGCCACTGCTGGGTCTTCAGAGGCAGCTGTGAGCCTCCTGCTGCCTGGCAAGGCCTCCTGCTGCCCAGTGCAGATGCTGCCGGGGCTCCGGAGGTGGCAGTGAGGCCTTCTGCCATCTGATGTGGCCACTGCCAGGGCCTCCCAGGTCACTGCCACCAGGATCACCACCACTGCCGTCGCCAGGATCGCTGCCGCCGCCACTATTGATGTAAGCTGAACTAGCTCAGTTTGGTTGGGTTTGTATGAATTTTTGTTTTAAAAATTCATACAAACTGAACTGAACCGAATTGGGGGGAGGGGGGAAAACAGAACCAACCAAACCATTTTTAATGATAGCAATAGCAGGGTCAGATGATACTTTAGTAACAATTATTAAGGGGAGGGCTGGAATTTAGTGGGACTCACCTCAAGACAAGTTACTAAAGTAGGACATAATGCAGAAATCTTGAATAATGAGTCCATGTAACTTTAATAATGTATGCAGAAAGAATAAGAGTCTTTGCCCTTTTGCAAAGATTTAAAGAAGGCAATTATTTCATTGTGTCCTGATTTAACATCTTAATCTAAAGAGGGAAACCAAGGGCAAAACCCTTGCTGAAAGGTAGAGTCATCTCTTCTATGAACCATTTGTTCTCTTTTGAGAACACAGACCTCATTAAAAGAAAATGAATGTACAAAATAAATTCTTCTAAATATTTTTCTTTTTTTCTTATACAGCAAAGAGTAGGTAAGATATTATATTATGTTAATTGAGATTAGGGTGTGTGTGTGCATGTGTATCTCCTGCCAACCTAGCATGTAAATGCAAGTAGATAAATAGGTACCACCATAAAAAAGTGGGAAGCTAAACAGTGTTCCGTGTGCAGAAATGTGTTCAGCCATGCCGCCTACATGGCCACGAACTTGCACAACCCTGGCTGTTTGGCTTGGAAACCACCCCTAGAGTTGGCCATGACTAGCACGCATGCGAAGGGGAAAACGTTACCTTATTTACACAGGTGTATATTATCATAACATAACGTGGAATGTTCTTAATTTTATACCTTAATTTAAAAGCAAACTATTGAAATATCAGCTCTGAGATTAGAGGAAGACTATTGAATCCACTGGATTTACAAGAGAGCTAATATAGCAAGTCCCAGGGACATCAGAGCTAATGCATTGCAATTGGATTGAGCCATTCCATTCCATTATTTTTATATCCCAACTCCCATAATTCTTCAGGCAAAATGTTGGAATGTTGATGCATTTTCTCCCCACAGACCCACACCTAGAGATTTCTACAGACATCTATATTTCCTGAAACAGGCCCTATCTTTAGTGGTTTCCAATCTTGGGTCTCAATATGTTATTGATTATAATTTACAAATACAGTAGTCCCCCGTTTATCATGTGGGTTATGTTCCAAAACCACCCACAAAAAATGAACATCAGTGTTACATGGACACTGTTACCCCCTTACCGGCGCTGCCACTGCCATAACCCTCCTCTCCAAAGCCAGTTTGGAGAGTGACAGCGATGGTGAAGATTTGTGAAGAGGCTGTGAATAACAGGATGGTCTTGTGTGTTTTAAACCAAAAGAACTTTAAACTTTAAACTACAAGCTATTTTAGAGATAATAGTCAAACAATATTATTCTGCTCTGATTTATTTAATGTCATCAATGCGAACACTGTTGTGTTTCACCAAAAACATTCTAACTTTTTAAAAGGGCAGTATGGGGTCAGCTCTCAACTGCGGCAATGTTAAAGTAGTGCAAAAGGGAACACAGCCTGTTTATCTGGTGGGATAATAGAGATAATCCAGAAAGGGTTACCATCGTTGGCACGAAAATCCAATTTTCTTAGGTTCACATTGTTTCTGCCAATTCCACTCTGCAGCCTTTTAAGTGACTTCTAAACAACCTAGTTCTCCATTCTACAGCTTTCATTGAGTGTCATGTCTACTTGTGTTGAATGAAATGAACTATATCACGCTACGCTGACAAATTCACCTACAGGTAGCAGTTCAGTGTTACAGATCTTGGTGTTTGCTGTTGTGTGCCCCAGATGGGTTATGATAGCTTTCAAAGAATATTATCACTCGCAGAGACCTTCTGCTTGATGTTTTGACAGTGTTTCTAATAGGTCAGCATAAAATCCATACTTACAACAAGGCATCTGGGGCCAAAACAATGATCTAACTGGATGCCCCTCCAGGTATCTTGAAGCTGCCTGCTTTTTTCTCAGATGAAAGACTCAAATTTGAGTCTCAGCAGGGTTGCATTTAAATTGTTTTCTATCATAATATGCACCATTTCACCTAATGCTTCAGTTCAGAGATATTCTAGCATTAGAAAAACTGCCCAATTAAGTGGCAAGATTGTTAGCATAAATAAAACATTTGGTGACTTGAGGGGATGGTTGATCACTGGTGTAGAATTCTCCATTGTGCATTGTCCTTGAAAGTCAATTTAAAAATCTGTAATTTTGCAAGTATTACCACTATACTTTAGTTAATTATAATATTTGGCTAGGCTATAGAATTGTTGCAGTAGTACTTAATGATTAATAGTGTATTAGGCACCTGAGATGTAAAAAAGGAAGATGCTATGCCTATAATCTTCCTAGGTTCAAAGCCATTCCCAATATGTTGCGTTAAGTGCAGGACCTGTGCAATATAGTATAGTTCTTCCCAGGTCTAAAGCCAGCTTGTAGTGACATAAGAAGTGGTTTCCCTATGCCCACTAGATGGTTAAGAGTTCCGGGAATTTGTAAAGGTGATCAAAAAGTGAGACAGGCCTCATGTTTTGGGTTCTGTAAGTTCTTTGCCAGGTTTCAAGACAACAACCACTTGTGAGGTTTTAGTAAATGTTTCGGATCTTAACAGAGTCACGATAATTATTTAAAAAAATAAGGTGAACCCTGTTTGTTCCTGTTCCAAGATGATTTATCTGCTCTACATGAATGTCATCCAGATCCATTGCCTAAACATTTTTACAAACAAAAATAGCTTTTTCCAATTCACTTAAGGTGAATGGACGTCTGAGATTATTGCAGTTCATTTGCTTACTTAATTCAAGTTCAAGTTTTGATTTCCCATGGCAATGGACATACAGTTCTGATTGCCACATCTCAAAAAAGACATAGGGGAACTGGAAAAGGTGCAGAAGAGATCAGTTACTTGGTTGGGACACCTCCCTTATGAGGAAAGTCTATAACATTTGGGTCTCTTTAGTCCGGAAGAAAGGTACCAAAGAGGGCGACATGATTGAGACCTACAAACTTATGCAGGGGGTGGATAAAGTGGATAGAGGGAAGCTCTTTTCCCTTTCACACAATACCAGAACCAGGGGTCAACACTCAAATTGAGGGTTGGAAGGGTGTGAAAAGACAAAAAAAAATATTTGCTCAGCATGTTAGTTTGTGGAACTCTTTGCCACAGGATGTAGTGATGACATCCAGTTTAGATGCCTTTAAAATGGGATTGGACAGATTTCTGGAGGAAAAGTCCATGGCAGTTTACAAACCATGATGGGGTTACATGTTATCTCCAGGCTATAAGGAGGGTACCTTGAATCCCAGATGCAGGGGAGTGGTATCAGGAGACAGGTATCTAGTTGTCTCATGTGCTCCCATAGGCATCTGGTTAGGCCACTGTGAGATACAGGAAACTGGACTGGATGAGCCCTTGGCCTAATCCTGCAGAGTTCTCCTTGTGTGCTTATGTTGAGATTTGCCATTAATTAAGAGTGGATGAATTATGTGACTTGCTGAAATGTTTACATGAATATGGCTTTAGTTGTGTTATTGCTGAGCCAATAATCTCTGGGCCTCTGGGCTGTTTCTTGATATGTTTATTTCATTCATGAGTTTTATCCAATTATCTCTTTTGGTGTCTGAGAGTAAAGAAATTAATCACTGCCCCACCAAAATGGTTTCTTGGAGCAAATAATTTTGCTCAAAATGTGAAAAAAAGTTATTAATTTGGGCAACTACAGTATTTCTGGTATAAGTCCTTCAAGATTTTTGGTTTAATCTAGATGCTAGATGCGCTGGGGCTCCGCACTCGAAATTCCCTTTGCAATCGCACGCTGCTTGCCCAGACCTCCTGGAAGGCACAGGCGGGCAGTGTGTGATCCCCCCTCTATCAAGCCCTTTCCAGGTACTGTGGTCCCGCAATATAGCGGGACAACGGTATGTGAACCACGAAAGGACGGGGGACCACTGTATAACATAAAATCTGTACATCCTAAAAAATTCTGGAGATAGGGGAAATTTGCTTAACACAATCACCTATGGGGTAAATCCATACAACATAAAAATGGGATTACTCCGTTTTCAATGCATTCCTATGGGAAATTTGTATAAAGGAAAATTTATTTAACATAATTTCATTTGGAGCGAATTAATTCCTTCATACAAGGTACCACTGTATTGTATCTAATGTGGAATGGTACTGTTGATAGTGACTGCATTCATGAATTGGCACATTATTGGTCATATTAGGACTTGGGAAACAATTCAGAACTGCTGGGAAGCTCATTGGTTTACGTATCTGGCTGTGGAGCCTAAGGTTGGGAGACTGTTTCTCTCTAACAACAGGTGGACTCAATGCAGTGGTGCCGAACCATCAGCATTCCAGATGTTTTGGACCACAACTCCCAGAATTCCAAGCCTGTATTACCAATGACAATGGACTGTGATTCAAAACATCTGGAGTCCCAAAGTTTTGCCACCACTGACCGATAGAATTGCTTCCAGCTCTGCAGTTCTGAGATGATTAAAACAGATTTCATGATCTATAAGCCCACAGCAAAAATCAAATGAGTTATAACCACATTTGCTATCTTCTGCTATTGTACCTCTAGTAAAAGATACTCTTTCCATGTCAATAAGCTGCCTAGATGCCCTAAGTACATCCAATCTCACCAGCTTTGGAAGCTAAGCAGGGTCGGCCCTGGTTAGTACTTGGATGGGAGACCACCAGGGAATACCAGGTGCTGTAGGTGCCTGGAGTAGGAACTGGCAACCCACTCCAGTATTCCTGCTAAGAAAGCCCCATGGACATGGAGTCACAAAGAGTCCACACACTCATATGATGAGCTGTTCTAATATCTAACAAAAATGACAGAAAGACCCAGAGCAACCTTAGAACTACCAGGTGCAACAATGCAGTGTGGACAAACTTTCAAGCTGTCACAGCAATGGCAGGGGTTCCCACTAGCAAACCACTGATGCCAAGCCAGTTAACTGTAGGTATTTTGATAACGGTGCATTATTCTAGCAAGTATATGAAACCCGAAAGTTATTTTTCATAAATAATAGTTTATTCAACTTGTGAATAAATCCAGTACTGCATCCTTAATAGAGTCTAATATTAATTTTTACTCCTTAAAGAAATATTAGGGATGAAAGGTGGGATTTGCGGGATTTTCTATTGAGTGTGCCAAAATTAGCCCATGGACTGGAAAGCGACGAACCACGTGCTGAGAAGTCCAGGAAAGCGGGAGTCGTCGCCGTCCTCCCCCCTCCCCATCGTCTGCCGTTGGTTCGGCGGGCGAACGGGGCCAGGCGGCGCCTGTACTTCCCCGCCTCTCTGAGAGGCGCCGGGACGAAGCAAAACTCCAGCGCCGCCGGCGCGGGTGGGCGTTTTGGCGGCAACGGGAAGTCCATGCCGGCCGGCCGGCCGGGGAGAGCGGAGGGAGGCTGGTGGCCCTGAAGGCTTGCTCGCTCGCCCGCCTGCCAGCCTCCAAGACAATGCGAGGAACCTTCTGCCCTTCGCTCCACCCCCAAAGGCGGGACCAGTAGGAGCAGCAAGTAAACCCTCAGGGGCACCCACGGGATATTCCCCTCTCCTGCCATTCGCGTTTGACTTTTCCCAGAGGGCAGCAATACTGAGCAGCAAGACCTTCTGAGTCCAGTGGACTTACTTCAGAGTAAAGAGGCTCAGGATTACAGGGCCTTTCGGGTGTACATCCTGGTGGTATGTTTAGTCACCCCCCTTCCCCTTCTTCTGCTCTTTCCCTACCCTTCAGGATGAGCAGTCTCATCAGCTCATTTCTACCATATCATACTTTTCCTGGATTGCGTGCAACTGCCCCTTGGCATTCCCCAAGTTCAGCGCATGTTGTGAATAATAATTGTGGGCCTTCAAGCCCACTCCAAGGTATGGCGACGCTTTTCAGGGTTTTCTAGCTAAAGTGTGCTCAAAAATGATTGCTCATTCCTTTCTCCTGGGCACATCCTGGGACTGTGCAGCATGCCCCACAGCAACTACACAGGCTGGTTCGAGGAGGCACAGAGGGGAATCGAACTCCCAACCTCTGGCTCCACTGCCAGGTAGATACCTGGCTCATTGAACCTTCTTGTTTACACCCCATTCCTGTCTGTCAGACTGGTTTTTGCTTTGCTCTCTTGTTTCCTTTTCTACTATTGCCTGCATTTGGAAGAGGTTTGGCACATGGTTGGTGTGTTATCCTCAGTCTTACAAAATGAAATACTTTGTTTCTTCCAAGAAAGAACTTGTAAATGTTGCAGTAGTCCATTAGAGTTCTGTGGACATTCCTAGATTGTTTTTGAGAAATAGAAGGTGAAAAGTTTTGCTTATATGTATTGGATGGGATCCAGTAAAACACTTTGTCAGTCTTTGACATACATACATTGTATCATACGTATTTTAAAACAGACTTAACAAGTCTCATTGATTTCAGTGAATCACTAAGAATCGCTAAGACTGGATTCAAACCATCAATTTTTTTAAAAAAATCCAGTATTGTACCACATCTTTCCATCTGACTTTAAAATACTGTAAAGTAAAAAAAAAAAACCTCAGAATTAATAAATTGGTTATAACCACCCCAGGTAGTGCAGTTTGCACTAAGGGGGCAGTACATAAATATAAATGAATGAATGAATGAATGAATGAATGAATGAATGAATAAAACAAGTTTAAAAAACATTAAGCAACTGATCAAGGAGGTGGCAATGACCATTTGTGTAAAAAAATGCGTGGAGATGCAGAATGTGAATGCTGGATACTTGACTGATTTTACTTCTTTTTCCAATCATTCACCCTTTTGCCATAGCATCAGAATCAGGAAATCTGTATGTATGTACTGTATATGAATCATGAAGGCTGTTGTATACCTGTGTAAGTCAAAGCTTGACACTGTTGTCTGAATGATGAATATGCATGGCTGATCTCACCCATTACAGTATATATAATAAGAGAATATCCCATGGTCCTCACTAGAGATGGGCACGACCAGAAGAAATTATGTTTCAAGTTGTCGTTTTTCGGGACGGGTCCATTTCGGGTCGTTTCCGTTTGTCGTGAAATTTTTCAAAAAAAAATGTCGTTCCGTTTTTCGTTTGTCGTTTCTACCCGCTTTTTGCGCGATTTTAAAGCATTTCCGGGGGCTGCCAGAGCTTTTTATGCCCTCTGTGGCTGCCAGACCTGCCCAGTCTGCAACCTGGGCATGCTATTGGTTGAAGTTTTCCAAGAATTTACATCATCCCATCACATGGCTTGCCTCCATGTTGTGGCTGGAGTGGCTGGCGACATCCATTTTGTCATCCTTAAAGTGAAAAGAAAAATACATCGCAATGGGAGAAGACAAAACCAAACGTTTTAAGGCCCCCAACCCCCTGGTAGGTGGTAATAATTTCAAATAATTCTCGCATGATCGCTGCATTTTAATGGATGTCCAGGGCGTTTTAATACCCAAGAAATCAATATTAGGCATCCGGGAGCCATTTTGGGTCAATGTCCCCAACTCCCCTTAAAGGAAAAAATAATACAGCGATCTGAGAAAAGACATAAATGCACGTTTTAAGGACCCCCCACCCCCCTGGTAGGTATTATCAGACAGTATAAATAATTATCGCTGCATTTTTATGGATGTCCAGGGCGTTTTTTAACATTTAAAACAGCTCATTTCATTGTGCGCCGCCAGTAACGGAAATGAAACTAACGACCACAATTTTCATGGGTCGTTTCGTTTCGTTCAATTTCCAGCTCTATTTTCATTTGTCGTTTCATTACGTAACGGAAACGAAAATTTTGCCGAGTCGTGCCCATGTCTAGTCCTCACTGAGGCTGAAGATACCAACCAACAGCATTGCTGAGTCTGTACTGACAAGAGTTACAAAAGATACAATAGTAACAGCTACTGTCAAACAGTATTTTGTTTGTAAATTGTCCAGCTGGCATGTATTTGAAGCTTTAATGCTGACAATATAGAAGCACGCTATAAAGATGTGTTCCTATCTTGTATAGGAGAGGCAAATCTGTGTTTTATGAATTACCAGTACTAGATCTCTTAATAAGCTTCTTTCTTACAATTACAGGGTTCAGTCTTCATTCAGATTTTTTGCTGATTCAAGATGAAATTGATGGTCCATTCATAATTCTTACAGATTATGATTATCCACATTGTCTAGGGACAAACGAGGTATATTCAGTTGCACATCTTCTGCACTATGAAATGGCTTCTCGGGCACTATTTTTTATTGTCACTGATACCTATGAGTAAGTTATGTTTTTAAATTCCCATACCCTGCTTACATATAATGAGTCTGAACTTTGGTTATTAAAAGAAAAGAAAGGGGTAGAATTACCATATACTTGTCTGGAAGTTGAGTCATGGCGACTGGACTTCTTTTTCTTGAGAGATTGAAACATTTCGCTGCTCATCCAAACAGTCATAGACTTGTCTGAAATCCTGTTGCTTGCCCCACATTAGAATTATAATACTGAATTAATTTGCAACTAGGTTTGGCTCATGTGAAATCAGTGGGATGTATGGAAAAGTTGACTCACCAAATCCTCACTGATCAATGGTTCTACTCCAGTGTGACTTGCTATGCTAAGCCAAATGAGTTCACCCATTTTGAAATATGTTAGGAAAACAAAAAGACTCAGGATTTTGCAGCTGTGGAGCTGCTTTTATTCACTACATCCTAAATTTCCAGAATAATACTTCTTTCTTTGAAAACAAAAATATATAAGTGATTTGTCAGAGTATGGCCTCAGAAACTTTAGCAAACAATGGTGACCTCTAAATAAAAATACGGTACTAAAGTTGTACCGGGTGATTCCAGCTTTTATCCCTGTAGAGGTCGTTGTAGCCTGCAAAGAGGAAACAGAGCTACACTTGTAATACTTAGCTAATTCAGCAAACGTGACCTATGATAGATTTGTAAAATTTTATTTCTACTTTTTCTTATTTCATCAAATGAACTTCATGTATTTATTTATCCACCATCCCACCCTTCTCACTGTAGACGACTCAAGGGGGCTTACACCAGTGATTTAAAACACAAATATTAAAACAGTTATAAATGTAAAACTCACAATATTAAAAAGAACTGAGCATACTAATTATTTTCTGTAAAACAATTGAATAACAAGTCTTTAAAAGCAAATCATTTTTTAAAATATAAGAGAACAGCTCTCTCCTTGGAATCCTTTCTGCATTAGCTGTTTGGTCCAGCCTATTTAAAGCTAACAACTTCTTCATATTTTGTGCTTCTCCACCCCTGCAGATACTGTTTTAAAGTTGGAGGTGTGTCTGTAGCACCAGCATTTGCCTCTATCCACAAAGCTTTTCTACAGAAAAATACGGTAACTCTGAAAATATTCTTCATAGTCTTAGAACGTAGAACATCAAAAAACAGAATTTTATTATTATTTTTATTTATTTATTATGTATTAAAAGCCCAATTGTCCCATAGGGAACTCTGGGCGGTATACAGCACTTTGCCAAGTGACTACCCAACTACAAATGCAACACAACATACTCAAACAACCAACCTAAAATACAAGACATGATAAAATACTAGCCAAACGGCCAGGGAAATAAGCCAAACCCCACCCACCAAAAATAATTAAAAATAGTAAGCTCTGGCAAAAGAAAGAGGGGGGAAAAACACTATAACAGGATGCTCAGAGGTCCCCAAGCATTGTCTAAAGAGCCAGGTCTTTAAGGCCCTTCTGAACGCCACCAATGACTCGGCCTGCCTAATCTCCGGAGGCAGTTTGTTCCACTGTGCCGGGCCCACCACCGAGAAGGCCCGATTCTGGGTCGAAGCCCTACATGCCTCTCTCGGTGTGGCCACTCGGAGAGAAAGGAAGGATGAGGCTCTAGTTGGTTGGGACGAGATTGACCTCTGGGAGATCCACTCCGCCAGATAGGTGGAGAACAGTAGATAGAAAAGTACAGATAGAACAGTAATTTTGCAGCATACACTGTGATCCACAGCTCAGAATGATTCCATTTGGGATCACCCATTTGCCATCACTCATCAGTTAACACCTACCCTAATGTTCAAGTGACATACAGTGGTACCTTGTATAACGTAATTAATTTGTTCCAAATTAAATTACGTTATACAAGGTTTTCGTTATACAAACCCTAATTTCCCATAGGAATGCATTGGAAGTGGATTTAATCCGTTCCTATGCATTCCAATGGCACAGGGAATTCCCTCCCCCCGACCACCCGGCGCAGGGAATTCCCTCCCCCCACTCACCTCTTGCCGGAGCCCCGGAGGCTCCCGGCAGGCAGGAGGGCGCACCAGGAGGGCGCACCAGCGGCGGCGGCGGCCTGCTTCCCCTCCCGCCCCGCCTCCGATGGGGAGCGCCGGGCTGGTGGAGAAGCAGCGGAGGCGCCGGCGGCGGCGGTTGGGGTGGTCGAGGAGGAGGAGGAGGAGGAGGGTTGGGGTGGAGGAGGAGGAGGAGGCTGGAGGTGTGGAGATAGAACGCGAGCTTCTTTCGTCGGGAGAAAACAGCCCCAACAGCCCTCCATCCCCGGCGGGTCCCTCCTTCCCTCCTTCCCTCCCAATGCCGCCTCCGCCTCCGCCGGGCCACTCAGCAGGCAGCAGCACCAGCAGCAGCAGCAGGGCCCGCCCGCTCGCTCGCCCGCCTGCCCGCTCGCTCGCCCGCCCACTCAGCCCCGTTGGGAGCGGAGGAAGAGGCAGAGAAAACAGGGAAGGGGGAAGGAGGGGGGGCAAAAAAATTCCGTTGTACGGAATTTTCGTTATACAAGTGTTACGTTATACGAGGTATGACTGTATGCAGGAATTCCTGATCTTTAGAGGCCAGAGTTGGGTGTTTTGTGTGCATTGCAGCTTCGCACAAAGTTGTCAGCGCAGTGCCACAAGTGTTCCCCAACCCTTTTCCCCCTCCTCTGGGCTGGCTGGCCACTTACCTGTTGTCATGCATCACTGGACTCCTTCTGCCCTGCCAGTCCAAGTAGGAACCCAGCTTGCCTTCCCTGCCTCCTCAGGCAACCAACCACTGGTGCTCCCCAACCCTTTCACCCCACCTCATTGGCTGCGCTGGGGGAATCCCCATCCCGCCTCCTCAACAGAGTGGTCAGCTGCTGGAGGAGGCGGGGACTCAACTGGAAACAAGTTAAAACCAGTTGTCACTGCTTTTCTGGCAGTAGCCACCATTTCCCACCCCATGAGGGCATCTTTGTGGAGATGTCCAAATGCTGATCAATTTGATAGCTTTCTCTACAAATAAAAAGGGAGGGATGTGCCACAGTCAGTGAAATATAAGGAAGGAATATATAAGGAATATAAATTTATTGAAATTTTACTTTTTTATTCTGTCCCCCTGATGACTTGTTGTTCTGTAAAATTGTTAATGTATTAATTCACACATGCACAGAAGTTGCTAAAGGATTAGTGGTAGCAAATGAACAAAGTAATGTCACATATTTCCCTGTTTCAGTGTGATCCTTTGTGCTTGTGTGTGGTGTGTACACGTGTGCACACGTGCGTGCATGCATGTATGTGCTGTGTGTGCACATATGTGCATGCACCTTGGCTTGGCTTTTTAAATTGGAGCAGTGGAACACTAAGAGGAGAAAATAAGGGGTTTCTCGAAAACAGCATAGTCGAAGATCCTTAGAAAAGCTGAACTCCACACCCCCCACACCCCCGTGCACAAAGAGATAGATTCTCTCCTGTCTTTCTGTGCAGCTGAGCTTTTTAAAAAGAGGCAAGTGGAGCAGTGCCAACAGAAGCAAGAGACAGGAGGGGGATGTTTCCTCCTCTTAAGAGAAAAGCAAGTGAAAACTCCTCTCGTTGCCTTGTCCTGCCTCCTCATACCTCTGACAGTGGGCTGTGAGGAATCAGATAGGATATGGTTGTGAAAACCCAACCAAAGAGCCACAGCATGGACCTCTATTTAGCCTGATCTGAAACTGGTTGTGTGACGTTTACCCTCCCCATAGTCCAATGTGTCTGTGCAGGAGGATGTAAAGGGTTAATGCAGGTGACCAATGAGGGAATGTGGAGGCGGAGCCCACATGTTTAAAAGGTTCAGCTGAGGGTTGTGGAGTTAGATAAGGAAGGGATAAGGCTGAGATGAAGAGATAAACTTAAGATAAAGTTGTGAGACAGATGAGAGGTGTTTGAGAATAGTAAAAGGACAGAATTTGAATGTATCTGCTTAGAGAAACTTTCAATTAAGGGCATGCAAGAAAACCTGACACTGAAGCAGCTTGTTCTATTCAATAAACATTATTTTTACTTTATTAACATTACAGCTCGACTGGGTTATTTCAACTGGGTAACCCTGAATTTTGGCACAAGAATAAAAAGAAGGTGTGTACAGGCCAATGGTCCGTGAAACGACTGCGGGCCCTGTATGGTAACGCTGGCCTGTGAACAGACTAGCCATTAGTCAAGCTCTTAATTTGTACTCTGCAGCTGTTTAATTCTAGAAAGAAGCTTAGTGTTGCCCTGCCATCTTTTAGTTGGGCCTCCCTATAGGGAGAAAGCCTACATATAATTAAGATAATATAAAATTATTAATAGTTCCTGCAGAAGAAAACAGAGAACCCAATAAACTGGCACTGAATTGTTAGAAGTAGATATACCTGTAGTTTACCCATATTAAGAATTTTGATCATAATATATATGTTGTGTGGATGAAAAAAATATAATTTGTATTAATATAATGGGAAGTACAGTATGCTTTTTGAGCTGTTCATGAGCCAGCACAAGAGGTATATGCATGGGTGAGCAAAGGAGAGCATGGCGCAGATCCAGTTTATGCCAAGTGAGAGCAAGTCCAGCTAGACTTTTATAGCCTACTGTTACTTTATGCAGAGTGTGGGGCAGCCAAGTTGGAGACTGTAAACGGATCTTTCTCATACACATACCACCACTTCAAGGCTGGGTCAGGCCCCATTTAGAACTATTTTATTCAAGGAACAGTGCTGATTAAACCAAAAACACAGTTTGTGACACACATTTCCTTTGAATATTTTTCAAAAGACCATTCCAGTTTGCATGTTCTTTAAGATATTTTACATATTAAGATATTTTACATTGATGACAATGCCTTGAACATTTTGAAATGTTCAGTGGAGATCGTTCCTTTCTCATGGGTGGAATTACAGTCATAAGAACATAAGAGCCATGCTGGATTAGGCCAAAGGCCCATCAAGTTCAGCTTCCTGTATCTCAATGTGGCACCACCAAATGCATCTGGAAGTGCACAATACTTGATATCTGTTTCCTGATGCCACTCCCTTGCATCTGGCCCTTTTAGTACCCCGGTTTTAAGACAGGAGATTACACATCTCCATCATGGTTTGTAACCTGTGATGGACTTTTCCACCAGGAATCTGTCTAATCCCCTTTTGAAGGCATTCAGGCCAGATGCCATCACCACATCCTGTGGCAGGGAGTTCCACAGACTAACAACATACTAACAACAGTCTGACCTTCATATTTTAAGGAGCCAACATGTTGAGATAACATGACATGGCACTATTGGGAGAAGGATTTAAAGTCAATAGATACCATATTTTTCCATCTATAAGACACCCCCATGTATAAGACAACCCCCAGTTTTCCAACACAAATGACAGTTTCGCAACCGTGCAGTTACCTCCTCAGCTTACTTCCGTATATAAGACAGTCCTCAATTTTTAGCCTAACAGTTTTAGGAGCAAATATAGTCTTATACATGGAAAAATACTGTAAATAAATGTCATTTGTCACCACAAGGTAGAGAACTGATATTTTAGTACTATGTCCCTGAGATTCTTAGAAGCCTCAGGGTAGAAGTGAGTTGTGCATATCCAGGCTGTCCCTTTTAGTGCAGGATGATGTCCTCTGAATAGAACTGGTTGATGTTGTAGAGAGGAGCCACATATCATTTAATGCAATCCTCACATCCAAGTGGCCTAAAGAGAGAGGCAAGAAAGTGTTCAGACTAAGCTAGAACTCACCAACCTGCAACAACAAAGTAGAATTCTGTGAGAGAAACTCAAAAAAAAAGTGTGAGTTGCGGTGCCTTTGGGGCAAAAGTTAGCATGTGGATGCCAACAGAAAAAGCATGGCCATTCTGCCCCAGCAAGGCACCGAATGGACAAATGCCTGTTTGGACACACTGTTAGAAAGTGAAAGCCAGAATCCAGTGACGTATTCCACTGACAGAACTGCTTCTCTCACTGGAACTAGGAAGCGTGTGTGTGTGTGTGAGGGGGGGGGGGGGAGGGGCCTTTCCCCCCCCCCCCGCTCTTGCACTCCGTACGTGCCCAGAACACCTGTTCTAGAGGGCTTGGACTCACTCTGGGATCACATGAGGATTTAGGCCTGCATAAACAAATATGAATCCTACACGAGGTGCAGTGAGGAAAACATATGTAAGAATAAATTTTCCTGCAAATAGAATTAAGCCAAGCCTTTCACCTCTGAATGCATCAGTACAGTACTAGCTGGTTTGTCACAGATTAAAATTAGCCCCGCCAGTGTTGCCAGTGAAAGGCAGTGGAATGTGAAATGTGGCCAAACATGTAAACAAGTTCAGCCACGCCTAAAATATCTCCCCCGCTACAACTAAGAAAACCCTTCTGTAGTGCACGAGACAGCTGAACCTACTTAGTTCAGCAAATTGACTTCCATTTCTCCCTGAAGGTAAGTCTTTTCCGTACATTTGTCTATTTAAATGCTGTGAGCATGACACATTTAATAAAGCATGGGAACCGTTTTTAACTTCTGACATTTTCAGTTTTGTTCATCTGCCCTTTTGTTCTGCAGTTCAACTGATACTTCAGGTTCAAGCCAAAAATATTAACATTGAGTGTGGTTTATTATTTTAAATATTTCATTTCATAAAACATTGTTAAACATTTTGCTGAGGAAATTAACTTCACTTGCTTTACATACTGCTGTATTATTTGATTCTCTTTGAGATAGTTTGATTTCCATTGTATGAAATATCTTTTTACCCTACTAAGATACCATGTCTGTCAGGTTTTCCTGTCTCCTCCTCCTATAAAGAACATGGAAAAAGGAAAAAAGGGAGAGCTATCAATGCATAGTTATTTTCAAGTGCAACTTTCCTTCAGTGACTGGCTGCCGGAGTGGGTTGTTAAACAAATTGTTGTGCCTTATTGCTTTTAATGTGCTTTTGTAGACTTACTGTTTTTAGGCTTAAACACTGTTTTTGAATAATGTAAGGTACTGTACCTTGGGACCTTTTTAAGGAAAATGGTGGGGTAAAAATAAATAAATAAATAGGTGACAGAAATGTGGTGATGTTACTTTTTTTTTTACTTGATGGACTTTTATTTGCATTTGCTATTTATGCCATGAATAAATTCTTATTAAGATTGTCTGAAACCTTGTACAGTTCTGCCTATGCAACCAGAATGACATCATTTATAATAGCCGATGGTTACTGATTAAACTGGCTTCCTTTTGTGATTTGAGTGTTTGTGCTGCTCGTACACCATGCAACACAGCTGTATGCACCCCAGAATCTCAGAACATCTTTAATCAGAGACAAATCAACACCTGCTAATGACATTATTCACACTGCACAGGCAGGTCCCACACAGCAGCATTTTCGCTGTTATATGTTAATGTTTATTTTTCTCATTTATTGTGTAGTATATGAGTTACAGGCTACCTTTGCCATGGACACTGTTTCTACAAAGAACACCTGTTTCATTGCATTTGTGTGTAAAGAGGGGGATTGTTCACAGAGCCTGACTTTCATACACAGCCTGTGCTTTATGAATCAGAGTAGCAAATTAAGAAGTAGTGGAACAAGGCAAAGAAGAAAAGTTTGTTGTAATTAACAGGGTCGAGTGGGAGTGGGCAGAAGCTGATCTCCATAAATTAGAAGCTTTGTTCATAGACCAGCTTCTCCCATGCTCCCTTTTGTGTTTTGTGGCTCTGAAAATTCAGTGACATTCTTACTGCGCATTCTGAAAATGTCAAGGTATGGTGAACTGCCCATGACCGCTTCCAAATTACTAACAAGGACAATAAAAATGCAGTACTGTATTACTAAACAGTTCTAGAGAGGTGTTTCCCTGGTCTCTACTGAAACCACAGGTTCTTCACCAGGAGCACAAAGGGACTCCTAATGATAGTGTTGGGAGGACTGAAGTGCACATTTTTAGACAGCACTAATCATTTGCCGTGTTACAATTTCAGCTGGGGCTACAATACAGTGGATCCTTGTATAACAAACAGCTTGTACAACATAACATTTTTACAACATAAAAAATTCTGGAGATAGGGGAAATTTACTTAACATAATCGCCTATGGGGAAAATCCGTACAACATAAAATTGGGATCACTCCGTTTTCAATGCATTCCTACGGGAATTTGTATAAAGGAAAATTTGCTTAACATAATTTCATTTGGAACAAATTAATTCCTTTATACAAGGTACCACTGTATATATATATCTGCATTGCCTACACAACCAAAGTTACTGCCGCCTTCACGAATAGAGGTGAATAGTTGTTCTCCAGTATGTGGCTACTGGCCAAGTGTTGTGTGTTATATTATAAATAAAATATGATTCAGAGAGAACAATGCCTTACCCTGAAATTTTGGATCAAGGCCACCCACACCCTCTCAACCATAAGCCACTCCTCTTTTACAGGGGAAATTCCTATATACAAAGGGCTGCCAGATAACAGTTTTTCCTTTGAAGGGCACTTCTGATTGAAAGGCTCTGCCCAGACCAAGTTTAAGGCAGAGAGCACTGAGAAGAGACATGAAGGGCCTTGAAGTTGCCTCTTAGCGGTTGGCACCTAGAGAACCAGTGGGCAGACTGGCTGGTTGCAATCTTAGTTTAGTGAGTACTATTCAAAATTGGTTCATTATTCCTATCTCTGTATCGATGCATGTAAAATAGTAATGTCATTGTTACGAGGTCTGTGGTGGTGTACAACAACAATAAAATATATACCAATATGCAGAATTAAAATACAACAATTTTCTTATCTCAGTAAACTGGATGAAACAGGGAAGACTTACACCAGCAGGAGAGTTGTTGAATCAATCAGCTAACAATAATAGCTCTCTCTGCTCAGTGTTACAAATCAAGCCACACTGTTTTTCTGGATGACTTAATCTCTCTTCAGGGCAGGTGTCCTGGTAACATTGATTAGCAATGCTGTCTAGGACTGTTTCCACCATTGGTGATGAACAGGACCAGCTGGGTTTAAAAAAAAGATCTGAAATTTCTATACAGATTTCAGATGGTGCCATGAGCCCAGAGTCTCATGGCACTGTAGTTAAAATGCTGTACTGCAGCTATAACTGCTCACAACCTGGAGTTCAATTCCAGGTATCTGGCTCAGGGTTCACTCAGCCTTCCATCCTTCCAAGGTCAGTAAAATGAGTACCCAGCTTGCTGGGGGTAGGGGTACTGTGTAGCCTGCATAAATAACTTGGAAACTGCCCAGAGAGTGCTTTAAGTGCTATGGGCAATATATAAGCAGCACACTTTTAAACATCTCCCATTCACAGCATTTCCCTTCTCCAATAAAAATGTGCATGCGTTTTTAAATTTGCAGATCAACTTTATGACTTAAGCATAAAAGTTAAGCATTTTTAATCTCAAGCAATGAATATAAGCACTAAAGATCTAAGTGTACAATATCTTAATGCAACATATATGGAATCTGACAATCTATATAGTACTATTGAAATAGAATATAAGAATGGGAACTGGCATTTCCGTATATGAGCCTAAACCAAATCTCCTACTTTGTTTTAGTATTCAAACTCGCACTTGTCCAAGGAAGTTGTATAGTGAAAGAATCAAGGCAGATAAAAGGATTTCTTAATAGCAACACATAGTTAATCAATAGTGTTTGTGAAGATCACCAAATGGGATGGCTTTAAAGATAAACTAGACAAAATTATGGAGGATAAAGCCATGGGTCCTAGTCATGATGGCTATGTATTACAGTGGTACCTTGTATAAAGGAATTAATTCGTTCCAAATGAAATTATGTTAAGCAAATTTTCCTTTATACAAATTCCCATAGGAATGCATTGAAAATGGAGTAATCCCATTTTATGTTGTACGGATTCTCCCCATAGGCAATTATGTTAAGCAAATTTCCCCTATCTCCGGAATTTTTATGTTGTACAAATTTTATGTTGTACAAGCTGTTTGTTATACAAGGGTCCACTGTATATGGCAATCTGTTTCTCAATACCATTTGGTAGGGACCTTGAGCAGCCATGTGCTGCTTCTCATATGTCCTTCATTTCCCAGTTGGCTACACTGGGAATTGAATCGGGAAGGACTCTTTGTTACATTTTATTTCCATGTTTAGTCCTGAGCCTGATTAAAGTCACCTGAGTGAGTTAACCAGCTTAATTCAACTACGAGAATCCTGTTGGGCATTTACAGGATAAATGTATATATGGTGGAAACAAATTGCTGCTAATTAAAAAGGTGCCAGTCACATTTCTGGTTGCTTGCTAATACAGCAGGTGGGTTTGTGACCAAAAGGATCAGTAGTAGTAGCTTGTTCATTAATGGCAAATATCAAGCAGCCATTTTACACATTACACTTACTGTACAATGCTGCAATTCAATTGGATTCTGGCTAGTGATTCAGTTTTAATATCTTTAGATGGCACGTGTCCTATTGTAGCAGATGTCATCATAAAGGAGTCAGTTCTGTCTAGAATTCAGAAAAGGGTACTTACCTTTGACTATTTTAAATACTTATACTGAAAGCAATGTTTCTTTCTATATTCACTTCATTGTGGAACAACATTTTAGTCCATTAATGATCAATAATACCTGTCCATAGCCATACTGATCTGTCTCAGCCAAGGCAGATTCCGAGTAAAGCTTATTCCAAGCTTATTCCAAATAAACATCTTATATTTAAGATGCCACTAGGCCCTTTGAATTTTTTAAATTTAACTTAATAGATTAAATATTGTCACAATCCTTATGTCATACTTTACTCAGTTTTCCCTTTTGCTCTAGCAGATGGTACGTGAACAATATACTACAACAACGCCTGGCACTAACATACAGAGACCAGAACCTCAGGATATCTACAATATTGGGATTTATGGCTGGAGAAAGCGCTGTCTTTACCTGTTTGTCCTCCTCCTGATCATCATCGTGGTTGTCAATCTTGCTTTGACAATCTGGATTCTGAAAGTGATGTGGTTTTCTTCTGTAAGTGTCTTCTCTTCGTTGTGTTCTTTTGCATGTATTCTACTTCTGTCCTCCAATATCTTCTTGACACCTTGTCCAGGAAATGCTGCTGACAGAAAATTCTGGAAACTGCTGCATTCTGCTTCTGGAATATTGTCCCAGGAAATGACCCCCACTGCCACCACCCATTCATATACACATGCCATGCGACACCTAGTCTTTGGTAGTATCAGAGAAGGACCTCTTTCTCTTTTAACTCTTAGTGTTATTACATTTTTTTCATTCTGCTTTTATCTGCTGTCTTTTGATCTCAGTAGTATGTTGTCTATTGTAGTTTGCATTTTATTGTTTATAAATTGCTCTGCAAACATTTTATTTATTTATTTATTAGATTTACACACTGACCAACTCGCAGTAAGGCCATTTTTGACTGGAGGTCAGTGTGTAAATTATTCTATGTTACGGTGCCTAGCTCCTTTATCATGGACTGTTACCATTTTATAATCTTATAATTATTGAGTAAGAAATAAAGTTTTATTAAAGCTTGGAGGTTTTCATTGCAGATTGGCATGGGATACTTGTATGTTCAAAGTGAAGGAGTTCGTCTAGAAGGAGAGTCTGAGTTTTTATATCCTTTATATGCCCAAGAGGTTCATTCTAGAAAGGTAAGTATGCTATGGGCACATTGCTGACCATGGGTTCCCTTGGATTCAGTGAGATATTCTTCTGAGTAAACATGCTCCACAGCCTATTCTAGGTTAGCAAAAGTTCACAGAATGGGCATGAATGCCAGGTAGTGGACATCTGAATGTAAAGTTATTATAAATGGCAAATTGTTATATACATTGTTTATTTACATTACACTCCGCAGTATGTTTGGAATTAGAGTGGGTGCTGGAGTACATTTGGATATGATATAGATTTATACTTCTATGCATCCAGCTATAAGATGACATTTACATCAGCCAAGAACTATGAGTGACTCAGCTCAGAACCTTGAAAAATGTGTTACTGCAGAAATGAAGTATATTCCTCTAGATATATTTGGAGTGCAACTGTACTATTGGCTGTATTGATGCAAGTTGCAACCCAGTGTATAAATTACCACTTGTAACCTAGCCCCTCAGGATTGGAGTTGGACAATTCCAGCTTAATAGGATAATGAGAATATAACTAGGCAGGCGAATAGTGATGCTCCAAATTAAAAGATTACAAGTTGCATACATAGGCTTAAGTCCAAATGTCAGTTCAGACTAGAGGAGATGGACTGACTGAGTAAGAAACCTGGGGAGTTCACACATAATACAAGTCTCATTGATTCAATGAGTCTACTGTAATAGGAATTTAGATTTAAACTATAAAGCCCTGTGCAACCATGGGAGCTTTCCGTGCTAGGGAAATGATGAATTCTTAGACTGTGTATACATACTAAGATACAGCAAAACAAGCTGTCAGGAGTTTACTAACCCTTGTGAGATTTCTGGCCTTCAGCACTAGAATTAGCAAGCACTGGATGGGAGTCATTGATCAAGAAGAAGCAAGCAACCCATTCAGTTCTAGTCTTAAAAACCTATAGGTCTATCCATTTGTGGTATGTAAACAAATGTCATAACATGTGTAAATTGTACAAAAGAGAGAGACAAAGGGAGAGTAGGGCTTGCAAATATGAGAGGTTTTGTCCGAAGTAGTAGAAAATATCTCACCATCTCACAGGGGAGCACACATTTTTGTTGCTTCCCACTCTACAAGAGGGAATGAGAGGAGCATGGATCTATGTCATGCTCACTGTGCATTTATACAAACAGGCCTGCACCTCAACAGAGCTTACACCTTTCAGAATCCTCAAGAGTGAGAGCTTTTGATCATTGGACCACTTCTTTCACCCAGAACTCATGCCATAGCACTTCCTCCCTCAACATCCAGCAATTAAGACACCTTGCAGGAAAGCGGGAGAGCATGTTGGGTGTACCCATGAACTACCCCATCCCAATGAGTCCATATGAGGAAGGTTAGCCCTTGCAAGATGAGTGTCTGTATGGAACATGCTAAATGCACATTTCTTTTTCCAAACTCTAGGATGAACCATTACTGATAAACTCTACAAATAATGTGATACTAAATGCGCGCAATACTGATGGGAACGTCACAGGTAGATTAAGCGTGGGTAGGTTTAACCTATATTTCTTTCATTTGCTTGCATTTTGAAAAATTTCAGGGTGACTACAATTGTACACATTAACCTAATACCAAATACCATTCAAATAGCCCTAGCTAGAAAATACCATTCAAATAGCCCTAGCTAGAAAAAATAACTGAAGAAACCAAAGTACAGTGGTATCTCTACTTACAAGCGGCTCTACTTATAGGCAAATAGACTTAAGAACAGGAAACTGTTGGCGTTTTAACTGCTGCCTTACAAATTTTAGATGCGGTCTGCTCTACAATTTTTTCCAATTTTTTAAAAATTATTTTTAGATATGGCTGCTCTACTTATGAGTTGTTCAACTTATGAGCATGCATTCGGAACGGATTCAGCTCATAAGCAGAGGTACCACTGTACTTAATTCATGTTCAGACTGTTATTTTATTAACATTATGACTTCATTCGCAATCCCCCGTTAAAGTAATTTAGCTCCCAAGATAATATAAATGTCTAGAATTTCTAATTTTTATATGATATACAGTGGTACCTTGTATAAAGGAATTAATTCATTCCAAATGAAATTATGTTAAGCAAACATTCCTTTATACAAATTTCCCATAGGAATGCATTGAAAATGGAGTAATCCCATTTTATGTTGTACGGATTTGCCCCATAGGCGATTATGTTAAGCAAATTTCCCCTCACTCCAGAATTTTTTATGTTGTACAAATTTTATGTTATACAAACTGTTTGTTATACAAGGGTCCACTGTACTAAATATGTATCATTCCCGGTATTGATCAGATGTCACTAGATTAGCAGTAGAGCGTGTCAGTGTCCATTTTTAACTGGCAGCAACAGCAATTATAAGTTGGAATTGACTTGATTATCCTTAAGTCTTGTTTAACAGTAAAATTTAGTTCTGTATAAACATTTAAGGGACTGCAGTGGGGGGGGTTTCCTTTTTATTCATCTTATGAAATATGGGGTGCAAATACAATGATGGGGAGGCAATTATTTTCTGTATGGCTTTCTTTCTCTCTCCACTCTCACAGTGGAGTTACATCTGGAAGTTTAGTTGCGAGTCCTCCATTTTATAGTGCACTTTGACCTCATGTCACCTTGGTCTGAAATAGGCTCATAAGATGAACAATGGCCTGAATAGGCTCGTTAAGTGGACAATAGGCTCATTAGGTAGACAATGGCCCACCTTTACAACCTTCCCATCACTAATAAAGTATGAGCTGTTAGTCATGGCCTTGTTAGTGGAGGTATGAAGTATTATTGATTCCCTAGGGATTGTTGAAGTGGCTTCTTGAGTTACATTGTTGCATGTGCAATTTTTTTATATAGTGGATGCTACCTAACTCATCCCTGTTTATTATTACATGGTTTTGAAGATAACCACTTTTGCTGATATTAAATGCCAGAATCAAGTCATGAACAATATGGTACTATGCTAATCTACTTAAAAAGTATTAAATGCCAGGATCAAGTCATGAACGATAGGGTAATATGCTAATCTACTTAAAAAGTTAAGTCCCATTGAGTTCAATAGGGCTTTTTTGTGTTACTGTATATAAGATTCTAAGCCAAATAGTTTAGTCCAAATGAAAACAGAGCTCTTGAATCAGTGAAACTTATGTAGGTTTTGATGTAGCAAGTTCACATTCATTCAGCCAGTTTACTCTAATTGGGAACAATGATCAGATTTAGGCCAATATCCTGGACAGTAAAAAAGTGCATGATGGTTTCTATATGTAATCACAATGATTGGAAAATATTTCTTTTTGTTAATGCTTTTCTATGTTAATGCTTCTAGATCCTGAAAAGGTACAATTTGATGGTCAAGAATTCCAGATCAACTCAGTGAATATAAAAGGAAAGCCACTTTTTACGGTGAACGAAGATGAAGTTTCAGTTGGTACAGATAAACTTCGAGTCACAGGTTTGCATGCATTTTCCTTAAGCAGCACAAAAATACCTTGCAGGGCAATCAGGTAAATGTAGTTGTTGCAACATACACAGACAGACTTCGTTTTATAATGGTACAGTACATGCTATCCATGTGAATTGTGCTAATGTAACACTGTGTAATTTTGCTTTCTGCTGGGGGGGGGGAACCCTTCTGTATTCTTGCATACAAAGACTTAGGAAGAAAAGAGGAAGATTAATTGCAAACAGCTTTAACCTCCTAACTCAGCAAAAGGTGAGCTTCAAAAAAAATAATTTCATGGATGATCTTTAAAAATTAGAAATATGCTGTGAGCATAGTCTATATTTGGGTTTTTCACTATAAGTTCTGAGGCTATAAATGAGTCCATAGAGGCAAAAAATAAACTGCCTCTTTAAGAGATTTGGACAGAGAGTCTTGATGAGATATTTCCTAGAGTTTCCAGTAGAATTCATAGATCTTTGCACTCACTGAAGACTTCCCAGTACCTTAAGTTACTTGGAGATGGCAATCCAAATAGAGTTCACAGATGTTCAGGTACATAAGACAGACTGGTCCTCCACAGCACTAGGACTCAACAGAAATTCTGGGTGTGACCATCATGAATGTGATTATCATGAATAAGATAATACATCTGGAAAGCCTGTGGTGTACATATAAAAAAAGTAAAGATTTCCCCTGCACATCTGTGTCCGACTCTACGGGCGGTGCTCATTTCCGTATTCAAACCGAAGAGCCAGTGTTGTGCAAGTCCATGGCCATGTGGCCGGCATGGCTGCAAGGAAACACTGTTTTAGCTTCCCGCTTTTTATGGCAGTACCTACATACTTTCAAACTGCTAGGTTGGCAGGTGCTGGGGTTTACAGTGGGAGCTCACTCCACTGCATGGCACCCAGGATTTGAACTGCTGAGCTGCCAACTTTGTAGCTGACAGTTTTCAGTGCTCTAGCCCACTGAGCCACCACGCCCCTATGGGGTACATATAGACTTGATGCAAAAGTGAAGCAAAGCAAAAAGTGTTCTGCTTATATACCGCCCCATACCACTACAAGTGGTCTCTGGGCGGTTTACAATTTTAATTACAGTGTGCAGGCTACACATTGCCCCCCCAGCAAGCTGGGTACTCATTTTACCGACCTCGGAAGGATGGAAAGCTGAGTGAACCTTGAGCCTGCTACCGGGGATTGAACCCAGGTCGTGAGCACAGTTTTACCTGCAGTACAGGCATTTAACCACTGCGCCACGAGGCAAAGAATTCTACCAGGAAAGAGTTGCAAGGAATGACAGTAAAAGTAGATTGTTTATTTGCAGGGTAGACACACACACATGGGGAAGCAATGGCCATTTAAGAAGAAGGAACAACCAGACAGCAGCCCTACAGCCCCCACCAGAATCTGCCCCTGAAAACTGTGAGACCCTTAAGTATGAGTTGGGAAATGTTGTGGAAGCTTTATTTATTTATTTATTTATTTATTTATTTATTTATTTATTTATTTATTTATTAACTTATAGACCACCCGATTTTCCCGCAGGAACTCTGGGCGGTGTACAACATGTTACAAATAACAAGTGCCCATAGCTACAAACCCAAAACATCCCTATCACAATACTAATACAAAAGGAAAAAAAATACCAATTACAAAATACTAAAATAAGGTACTAAAAAATAATGAAGGTAAAATGAACAATAGCACCACAACAACCATAGCAGGACAACTCCAGCAAGGAAACTGGTACTAGCAGAAAACCGCCAAATGAAATCATAACATAGTCACGGTGTGCTCAGAGGTCCCCAAAGCATTCCCTGAACAGCCAGGTTTTTAAAGCCCTTCTAAAGTCTGACGACTCCGCCAGCCTAATCTCCAATGACAGTTTATTCCAGTATGCCAGGGCCGCCACTTCGGGCCTCTCTCGGAGTGGCCACCTGGAGCGAAAGGGATACCGAGGCTCTATACATTGAAAGGGGGGTCTGTAGCAATCACATCCATTGCATAAACAGAGGAGCAACACGGGACTGTAGAAAATGTGTGTACATAAACTAGAAAATCATTCTTGTGGTCATCATTGGCATATGTCATTTTGCAGCTAAAAATAATAGGAGGGTAGGTTTTCCCTTTCCTCTTATACCTCACGGCCCCAACTATTTCCTGTTTCCTGTGTTTCAGGGCCAGAAGGAGCTCTTTGTGAACATTCTATAGAAACACCGCTTATAAAAGGTGTTAAAGGTCTGAGTAGTATTAAGGAACTTAGGTAAGCATCTGTTTCGTATGTATGTATGTGTGTGTGTGTGTGTGTGTGTGTGTGTGTGTGTGTGTGTGTGTGTGTGTGTGTGTGTGTATTTATTTATTTATTTATTTACCTGCCCTGCCATTGGCCATGCTGGCAAGGGCTGGTGGGAGCTGCAACCCATTAGCATCTAGAGCAGTGGTTCTCAACCTGTGGGTTCCGAGATGTTCCTGAACTGCAACTCCCAGACATCCCTTTCCAGCACAGCGAGTGGTGGAGGCTTCTGGGAGTTGCAGTCCAGGAACATCTGGGGACCAACAGGTTGAGAACCACTGAAGAGGGCTACATATTACTTACCCTGGCTAGAGCGTTTGCTGTGCTCTACAGCTGGAAAGATGGGATAATAAGATAGTCTGTTTCAGCAGGCTTACAGAATGAAATACATGACAGAAAAGAGAAACAGGAAGGAAGAAACGAAAGATGGAGTTAAGGAATCACCATATATATCATGTGGAGCATAGAAATAAATTAAAAACAAATGGAGGGAGGTTTAATGCAATATACATATGACATGTTTGCATACAAAGAAATAAAATGCACCCTTGTTTGTCAATGTCTCTACATATTTTGTGGCTTCTTCTCCACAACACAGGTTATGCATCAGGGCTATCAAGCACCGAGGCTCACCCATTTCTTTCAGAATACCTGTATTCCAGTTTTCTTTATATTCCACACAAACGCTTTGCTGTAATCTATAAAGCATAGACTCTTTTTAAGAAACAAAATCCTTTGATGTGCTCCAGGAGCCTTGAGATATTTCCAGTCGGCAAGCTGGGGAAGCCAGACGGAAGCTCCTGCTTTCTGTAAATTTTCATGTTACAGCAACCACCTTTTTTCACTTGATATCTTCTGAATGAGGATACCCAAGGGAGGATGGGGAGAGAACAAGAAGGGAGTGGCAATCAGTGCTGGCAAAAAGGAAGACAAGAGGGTCAACCAGAGATATTGATAAAGACTGAAAGCTTCTAAGCTTATGAAGGAGGGAGCAGTTTCCTCCTTTGTTGATGCCTTTTTTAAAACTACTTTCAAACTGGCATGTTGCTGTTTCAGTATGAGAGATTGGGCGGCGGGGGAGGGGGACCCATCAGATTGCAATTTTCCCTGCAGGCTTAAACTCATTGTCCTGCCACCCATTACTTGAGAAACACCAGAGACACAATTTACTTTGACCGAGTTGTTCACGTATGCATTAATGATTCAAAAGGAATCAAGTTCACATTTGAGGTAAAATAAACATGCCTCCCCAAAAAAACACTGAGCTGTATATCATGTAAATTGATATTTTAAATCAATTCTAAACCTGCTCAACCCAATTCCAATAGTTTTTTTTCCAATGTGTAATCCTGCCCCCATCAGACTAGGACAGATAAAAGCTTGCACTACTTCTGTTCTCTGCCATTTACATTTTGAAAACCGTTATTTTAGCCTGAGTTCCTGTGTAACGGATAGAGGTGAAGAGTGGGATGTGTTTAAGCTCACATGAAGGGCAAATGGGTACATGATTGTGTGTCTATGAATGTGTGTCTGTGTCTCTGTGAGCATGTTTACAGCACAAAAATCATTTCAGTATTAATCTCAAATTTGGAGTGGATAATCCTGAGAAAGATGGGGGGGTGTTATTGTATGTGACTTGGGGTGACCTTATGTAAGAAAATACACAGGATGGAATAAATTTAGAAATAATTTGTAGACTAACTGGTTTGCTTAATTGTAAACTTTCTTGAAGGGGGAAAAATGGATCCACAGGTCTAGGGGCTCAGATCAGCTTGAGGCACTGTGTTGAAGTTTCTGAGCCAACCGTCTTTTAGCCTTAACAGTCTTCTGAATTTTTTTTTTGCCGCACACATGCTACAGCAATTATTTTGCAACCAGTACTATTACAGACATTTTGTGTTGGTACTCATGATACCTTCTTAAAATTCATCTTGTGGGACATTAGTCCCAGAAGTCTTGGAATCTTTTTCTAAGGGAACGGAATCATCTTCAGTTTCCATGTCCAACTAGAACAGTGATGGCAAACCTATAGCACAGGTGCCAAAGGTGGCACTCGGAGCCCTTTCTGTGAGCAGCCGACAACGCCCCTTCATAACCACCTGTATACAGGTTAAATTACTGTATTGGCACTTTGAAAAAAAATTAGTGGGTTTTGAATTGCAGTTTGGGCACTCGGTCTCTAAAAGGTTCGCCATCACTGACCTAGAACATTGCTGTTCAGTAGCATGATTTGGTTATTATCCACAGCTATTCTAAATAGAGAAGCTGTGCTCACTGCAAACCATTGGCTTAAATTCTTAGAAGCGAGTGCCATGCTTTGATTTGACTTAGGAGACAATCTCAGAACTGCTTGGAATTAGCTGGTTAAAAAAAAACTTTAGTAAGTTATTAAATTTATCCTTTTCCCAATGATTTTCAGACTTGAATCACCTACTCGATCTCTAAGCATGGACGCTCCGCGAGGGGTTTTTATCAAAGCACAAACTGGAGAAATTGAGGCCCTTTCTCACTTGGATATTAATCTGCACAGCAGTGATGGCATGGTGAGTTTTTAATCCCAATTCTTCATTTAGCATTGAAAACTAGCTTGGCCCAAAAGCCAGCTGTTGGTCCCAACTTCTTCCTTTTTAAACACTTTTATTTTATTTTTAATTTTTTTTTTCCTGGGGGCACAATTCACCATACAGCCCATGTGGATTATTTGCAGCAAAATGGAGATGTGGGCAGTGTTGTCACTATAGCCTGCTGAATGACAGCCATGGGGAAAGGCAGGGAAAAGAGCTATGTCAGCTCCAGGAGCTCTGCCTCCATAAGGCAGTGCAGCCCTAGCAGAGCCCCAGCTGAACAAGAAGGCAAGGAAAAGTTTTGTGCCACTTCTGTCTCCCCAACCCCAAGATGTTCCTCTTGCATTGTTGGTGCCACAAATTTGCCATTCTACATCTGCCTTTCGCTGGTGTTGCTCTGCCTCACTTGTGAGCAAACTGGGTAAACCTATACAGTACATCAGGGCTGTTCAACTTTGAACAGGCCGAGGTCTACTTTTTCCGGCTCCAAAGTGCCTGAGGGCTACTATACTAAAACCATTCCTTTCGAATTTTATCTGTTCCGAGTCCATGCTCATAAGTAAAAAATAAATTGTAAGTTAATCAGCGGTTTCCCATAGGAATGCATTGAAAATCAATTAATCCATTCTGGAGGGAACAGATTTCAATGCACCATGGCCCTTGAACTGCTCCACTCAGCTGAGATAGGGGGCTGGCAGACCCAGAACTTTGCTGGGGCAGTGGTGGTCTTTGGGATGGGGGAGGTAGAGGTGGAGAACTTATTCCCTCACTTTCTAAATTGATGGCTGGTGGGCAGGCCTGCTGTACATGAATAAAACAGGTAAAGCTTGCATATAAATGAAGCGGTGATCCAAAGACCTATGTAGATCCTTCTCAAAGAACAAACCTCTACAGTGTGAACAGATCACACTAAAGAACCTTTTAAGCCCAAACCAGACCACTCTAGAGTTCCCTGTCTAGTCAGACCCTTAAGTCTCTTCATAATCTTTGAGATGTTCACATTGTGCAGTGAGGTTACCCCCTCCCATGCTATCAGTAAAGTTTTTCTTCCCAATTAGAGCATGTTGGGGAAGGATAACCTTCTTACAACTTTCACTTGCAAATTTCTACTACTGCTTCTGTTGTTTTGCACAGTAAGGTTCCAGAACTGCAGAGGGATCAGGAGTGAATATCACACAAATTGGCCGTTTCTGAAAGGGGTCTCCTGTACCACCATCTGTTTTACAACTTTAAGATTCTAAAATATTCTCCTTTGCTCAGAGATCTCTCCTGGATTCATAGAAATCAAGAAACCAATCTGAATAAAGTATGCCTAACTAAACTGCACAGACCTTTTGTATTACAGGACAGCTGCCCAAATAAATTAATGTGCCTCTTTCTCGCACATAGGTTATGCTTGATGCTGAGACTTTGCGAATGCCCAAATTGCCTCAAGGAACAAGTGGAGATTCTGAAATAGCTCAAGAACTGTATGAAGTTTGTGTTTGCCTAGATGGACAATTGTATGTAGTAGAGGCTGATGTGGTTTCAACTTGCCTAGAATATAGTCAGGTTTGTCAGTAAAACACACTCTACAAACCACTTTCTCTGGCCTTTTTGCCAGGATTTCTAGCACTGAATACAGAACAATACTGACAAGAGAATCCATACACACACACACATACACACACACACATACAACAGATATACTAACTTGTAATTTAAAATTATATTCTGCTTCTGCTGCTTCTGCTTATATGGCGCCCCATACCTCTTCAAGTAGTCTCTGGGCGGTTTACAATTTTAATTACAGTGTGCAGGCTACACATTGCCCCCCAGCAAGCTGGGTACTCATTTTACTGACCTGAGAAGGATGGAAGGCTGAGTCAACCATGAGCCGGCCACCGAGATTGAACCCCAGGTCGTGAGCAGTTTTACCTGCAGTACAGGCCTTTAACCACTGCGCCACAGGGCTCCTTTAAAATGAATCTTTACACTAAATGAAATAAATGTAAGCAACTATATTGAAAGCCTAAAAACAACTTTGCCAGTAATACATCTGCTTTTAATATAGTATTTTGAGTAGCTTTCTGCCCATACTGGAGATGTTCCATCAATCTCCAATTTTGACATGAATGTTACTGGATTTTATACAGTAAATATGTATCTTGTATTATTTTAATGATGGAAATGGATGTCCTTTAACGGGCTTATTCTGATGTTCAAGCTTCATAGCACAGATGGAGTTTTTGGTCTCTTGTCACTCCATGGGGACTCCTATGCACTAGAGGTACAAATTAGGGTTTGGATTAGGGTCGGATTTATAATCCGCACATTTTGTGTTTCCTGAACCTACTCTAGTGTCCTTACCCCAGAGAATGAGGCTAAACTACTGAGAACCTAAATTTGTAATTTCTGCTTCTCAGCATCAATAGCTTGCCAAAAACGAGGGAATGCATTACTCTGGTTAGGATAAAGATAGGTACTCCAATAGCATAAAAGCTGAGGGGTGTGTGTGAATGTTTGGCCCAGGTTCTTTTTTATTAAAAAAATAAAATGACTTGAAACTTGGGGACATTATTTACAACTATTTCCATGACTGTATCATAAAATGATTTCTGTGTGAATTTCTATGGTAAATTCTCAGTAACTAAAATATTCCATCTGAGTGGGAAAGGATTAAAAAAGTAGGAAGGAAAACTATGACTTGTTGGACCAATTTCCAAACTGATAGTATTTCTTGTTGAAGTACAAACAACAGTCCTATGGTACTTTAAAAAAAATTAACACATATACTATATATGAACTCTCACAGTCTGGGGACTAACTTATTAGATTTGTACCTATCATATCTCATGTGTACTGGAAACACTTGGAACAATTATTTTCATCCTAGTACTAGTATATTCTGAAACGGCATCTAATAAAATATTATTGGAGAGTTACCACTTGACTCTTTCCCCCAAAGAAACTAGAACAGTAAGGTTTTTTTAATGAAAAAAGCCATATTATGAAAATAACCAATGAAAGAAGTCATATTTAAAGATCAACACATCTGTGTGAAGAATTTTTGCGTTTATTATTAAAATTATTTTATGGCACTTAACAGCAGGAATAATCACATGGTTTTGCAATCGTAAGTAATACAGATTTCAAAGCCTAGAATCAGTGTCCACACCGAAAGCCCTTTGTTATTTACATTTAACTGCCTGAAGAGCTTTTAAAATTATTTCCATTTGTATTGCAATGATTTTGGTAGTAAACTGTCCAAGTTCATCTCACCCTTATGTATTATACATTCTTTAAGTGACTGACGTTACAACTTCAGTGAACTAATCAGGTAAATAATTCTGACAGGTAGCAATGGAAAATAATAATAACCATAACATAGTTATTATACAAGTTTTCATGATCTTGTTTTTACAAATACAGAATTTACATGTTATTATCAAAAGTATTACAATTTATAAAAGAAGGTATGAACGAAAAACTGGACATCTTACGTGCCATAGTGTGAGACAAAATAAAAAAGCATAATGTTGCAGCACCATTTAACATGTAATTTGAAAATAATCTCACCGTATACCAAAATACTTCATTAAATTATACTATTTCCAGTGATGGCTATATAAGCAAATAAAAAGCTGAAGCAAGGCAACATCTGAAAAGATGAGTTTTGGTGTGCAGTTTCAGAAAATATACAGAAAGTGAAATATTTTGCAATTCTCATCCAGCAAGAGATGTAAGACTGACAAAAACAAAATACGTTGTGAGGGAAATCGGTCATGTTGAAATAAATCAACAGATAAGATTAAAATACTGTGCTATATCAAAGGTCTCTTACTAACCTCTGATGTAACTTTTGATGTAAGACTGCATTAAGTCTATACTAAAATCCTGCAGTCAGTGTTACTCTGAAGTAATCAGCAGGAAAAAGACCCAGGAGTCATTTTTCTGCCAATTACTATTGGACTTCTTGCAAAGAGTAATTATTAGTCTTTTATTAGTACACTGAAAAAGGCTACCTCTTGGAAACATAACAATGAAGGGATATAATGCAAGGATATATACGCATATATACAGATTTTACTGATCACAGCCTACGCTTTGGTTATATAAAGTGCAGTTGAGCCCTGTGAATTTTATCACTGTACCATATACATATTACTGTTTCATTGCTCAGTTTCTCTGCAATCTTTAAATACATGTTCTACAGCTTTGCTATATATGGCTCAGTTTTTTAAAAAATCAAATGTAAATTAAATTTCAAACCCTGCATACCTGCCAGCTGAACAGTGTTCATTAAATAGACTCAGGTTTGTTGCCTGAATTGTTGCAAAGCAGCAAAACAACACCGTTTGTAATGAGGAAGTGCTGGACAGCTCTAATCTTCTAACCCTTCTCCTGCTTGGCCTTCCTCACTCCCACCCCCACCCCTGTTCCTTCTTCCCCAAAAGATTCCATCCAGATCCAGGAGGGTGTGGGAGGGGGGGAAAGGACCAATAAATGGGTCAAGACAAATCTCCAACCAAACAATTTTCCCGCTTACAACTATGCTTCCCCCCACCCCACCCCGTTCACCAAAGCATTTCATCTGCCATGGAACATCTACAGTAGTTTGGCCCCAATTGAGGCTGAAATATATATATATTTATAAGCTGCTTTCTAGAAAAATGGCTAACTCCAAAGTACAGGAATTGGCCATTGGGCCTGTAAATTACATTTTATTCTATCACAGTGTGGATGCAGTCCTTGCTAGCAAATGTGTGCTTTTACCACTTGTCTTGCTGTGATCTCTGTAAGGGAAGAGATTCTACTGCTATCAAACAAAGACATTTCACTGACTACAGGGCGCATCGAGAATAACATGCCACCAGAAAGTAGCTTAGATTAAAAAAACTGTGGCTGCAGATGTACCATATATGTGTATCTAAATTTAGCATTGACTTTAACTTCTCCTCACGCCTTCTGCTGTATGAAGTTTTCAAGTTTTATTATAATACAAGCTGTACATTCCATCACTCTCATTGCAACTTCAGAAGTGAACCTGTCATTTGGAATCTGAGGAAAAGGAAGGAGGTCTGGATAGCGAGTTTTTAAACTATCCACCCCATATGCTTCTAGTGTGTGGACATCATTTGTAAGACCTTCAAGCTGTTGACTGTATTCTTCAATTTTTTGGGCTAGTGCAGTTGGCTTTACATCTTTATCTGACTTGCCCCTTACTGCATAATCAGCAGCAATCAAAGCTAACTTGGTAGCTAAGTAACATTTAAAGCACACCCATTCATTCGCATTTTTATGAAGATCATTTCTTGCAGCTGAAAAGTTTGCTCTAGCTTGCCTCAACCACCTACGTGCCTCAACAGGATTACCAACAGATTTAAATGTAGGCGGCACAAAAAATCGCTGAGAATATGAAGGACCTGTAGAAGACGAACATTTTTCTTTAGACTGTTGCCTTTCAGATTTATGGCTTGTTGCTTCCTGATTCCAAGAAGTATAAAACCTTTGAAATGAAAATTTGTCCGATTGAAAGCGAGAAGCTGAAGATGAAAAGGTCCGCCTCGATGCCCTATCTGCATTTTGGTCCATAAAAGCCTGTTTTTCTAACCTGTTGATCTCATTCTGTAAATGCTTGAACACTTCATTGGCTATATCAAGATTTTCAGCATTTTTGTCTGGATGCCACTTAAGATAGAGCCTTCTTATAATCTTTTTCCTTTCAGATTCTGGAAGCTTCCAAGCTTGTTCCACAACTGAAGTAACTTCTCTTAAAATTTCTGGCAGAGAATTTGCTTTAACCTTTTTAGGAGAATGATGTTTGGAGGAAGAGGAAGAAGATTTGTGACTCTCCCTTCCAGGAAAAAGAGGAGGAATTGTTCGCTGTCCATGTATAGAAAACTCTGTAGGACTCGTTGGAGTAGAGGGCGCACTGTCTCTGCTCTGAGAATTTTCATCAGGTCTTGAGAATTTATATAAATCAAGAGAACTTACTATCTTGTACTCACTGTATCCAATGTCGATTTGATAAATCTTGCCTAAGAAACTAGGATTTTCCTCTTCTTCCCTTTCTACTTCCTGTACAATTATAGCATATGTATAGGTTGGATGGTAGGATCCATAGATATCACCCCCTTCAGCATCAACAAGATAACCAACATATTCACCTGGATAGAAAACATTCATTGGATCCATAAGAAGGGTATAGTGGATTTCAGATGGTATAGGAGTACCAGGCATAGGCAGTTCAAGTTTTGAAGGTTCTGAAGAGTCATACTTCACACCTAAACTGTCAAGTTTCTCACTAATTCTATAAATGTCATTGCATCCCAACATGGCTATTAGATAAGAAGTATCCGAAATAAGATTATCTGTTGCAGATTTCAGGGTCATTGCTAATGCTAGAAGAAAATTTATATCTTTGCTGTCTGAGTGCTGTATATACAGCAGAATTACTGCATTTCCATACCTTTTTAAAAAGGCAAATGTTTCACTTTTACTGTGAGGAATTGGTGCAAATCCCTTAACTCTCAGTGTTGTCTGCAGCTTTTCAAAACAAGAAACTTTTAAGCCTTCTCTCAAGGTCTTGCAAAGTTTTATGGCTTTTTCTTCATTGGCTAAGAATGCATTGTCATTTTCATGTTTCATTATTCTAATTAGTCCTGTGATAAATTGTTCAGAAGACAGCAGTAACTGGAGCCTACCTTGAAGAGAACAAAGTGCTCCAAACTGACAAATTTTAGGTGATTCTTCATCCAACTGTTCCTCAAGAATGCTACTGAGGAGACGTGGTCGTAGTTTCTGAGGAAACAGCATTATCAACTTAGTATGAAAACCATGGTCTTTTCCTAAGTAACACTGGCTGAGATCAACCAGCATTTGCACACCTATGTTTCCTTGTATCCTACTTTTGTAATGTGGTGCATCATCAAAAACTAAGATACTTGATTTTACCAATCTGCCATCTTGACTTGGAAGGTAAAGAGCTAGATCTCGCATACCCTCAAGGTCATTTCTCACCTTAACAGAATCATTTTGAAGACTCTTAAACAGACCAGAAACAACCCTCTTAACTGTACGCATTTCATTAGGATCAAGCTGTTTTCCTTCAGAGTTCTTGAATATACGACTCAGAACCTCAACATACTGCTTTGTGGAAATGACATCTTCAGTGCCCAGGTGTTTAAATAACTGATGAAAGGTACCAAGCTCTAACGGAAGTTTGTACAAGTAAGGTTTGAAGTCGGATTCATACTCAAGATTTATTACTACTTCCTCAGGCTTCAAGAGCTTCCAGCCATCTTCAACCATCACAAAAGCAACTCCTCGAAGCTGAAATCTGAATTCTCTCTTCTCTGTGCTGAGAAATTCATAGATGCTCCTCAGGACCTTGGCCCTTGTCTTTACCATATCTTCATCCAAAGTTGTTATATTACAAATGTTTCTGCAGTTATTTATAACTTTGTCCAGAGGAGGATCCAAATTTACATTAAGCATAGTCAAAACCTGCTCAAGTTGTTCTTGGGGACCAAGGCTGCTTCCCTCTTGTTCTCTGATGCTTAGAGGTGTTGCTTTCTCTGGAAGGATAGGGCATGAAGTCCACAGCAGTTGCAAAACATCAGTCTGTTTGAATTTGGGGTTTACTTGGGCACCACTGAATTTTATAAGTGGAAGTGTTCCATTAACCTCTTGGTACTGTGGATGAAATCTTACAATTTCAGCAGGAGCACGTTCAGGACACAAGAATGCAATTGAAGATAATTCTTTAAGGAAGTTTCCAGATAATAAATCAGTTCTTTCTTGAAATATATGATGAAGAAGGACATCCACTGTATTCTGCAGTGTATCCTTAGTCCAATTTTCAGTGTTTGCTCTCATACTGATTTCTTTGGCAAACTGCAATAGCTGTTGCTGGGAAATGATGTATTTCAGTCCCATGTTTCGAAGGAAAGCTACCCATGATGTAAGGAATGCAGCACGATTTTTTGGTTTTGTGAGCTGCTCTAGTTTTTTAAAGAAGTCTTGAGGGATAAAGAGTTTTTCAGGAAGCATAACTTCAAAGACTCTTACAGTCCTATCATAAAAGTGTTTTGCAGGTTTTAATCTATTACATGCATCATGAATTATGAGGAAGGTCTCTAACTTCTCAAACAGTTGTTCCTTGATTTCTGATGATTCTTCAATGCTAGACAGCCTGTTCTTCAAGTAAATGAGATGCTCCAGTTTTGCATCATATGACAAACTTTCAATCTTTGGCAAAAGATGCTTCAAATAAACTTCAAGATCATCTACAGGAACACAGCCAAGCAAAGTGTACAAGTCTTTTAAATGGATCTTCTCTTCAAGAAAAGCAGTGGAAGTTGACTGTGTCCACTTATCCACCTCAACAGAGGGAATATTTCTTGTGAGCACATAACATGCGCCACATTTTGAAATGCTTATATATCGTCCACTGATAGATTTATAGCATGGAAGGGACCTCAAAATTTTAATATCATCCTGAGATGTTAAGTGACTTAAGTTGCAATTGAAGTACATCAAGAGTGCTTCAAAGTCATTCTCAGCCAATTTTTCTGTTTTGAATGTTGATGTTTGAACCATGTAATGTATAGCTCTTAAAATACTTGAAGGATTATCTATATTTGCTGTATGGCCTGACAATAAAGGCACTAAAGTATTGTCCTTGGAGCAAATTTTGTTCAATGCAAGTTGGATACAACCAGTTTTCATTAAAGCATGGAAAACTTTATCAGTCTGTGAATTTGGGAAGAGAGCTATATGCATAAGACTGAGAGGAAGCAAAACATCACAGTCTGGTACAACCAACTGATTAGAGGAGACAGTAAATTTTGTTCCAGGAAGCAAAGCCCAATCCTTCAAAGATTCAACAACATCATCAAATGATGGTTTTGCATCTTCCTGCTCATCTTTGGTATGCACAGATTCACTGATAAAATTCCAAGTGTTCTTAAGCCAGGATTCATTTGCAAAGTTCTCCTTCCATCTCATACATCCTCTGGTTTTATATTCTCTAGGCAATACAGATGACAACAAATCAGCAAAACTGGTGATGTCAAACACTTTTGCTACATTGCATTTAAGTAAAACATTGCTGTATTTCAAATAGAGTGTGTTCATAAACAGATCTTTACGAGATGGAATCAATTCATGATAGGTTGTTAAGAACTTGGGACGCTTTGAATCAAAAACTTGTAAAACACTGTCAAGTGTAATGAGCAGAGGTAATCCTTCAATCTGGATTTCATTTTCTTCTGTATCTTTAAAACAATAATCAACAAGAAGTTTTAGACTGTGAAAGAGTTTTAAATTTGTCTGCTGGAGACGACAAGGCAGTTTTCCAATGTTACAATTGGAATCTGGAGATGAAAATGTCATCAAAAATGATCGGACATCAGCTGGAGTCACATAGCTCACAGGAATGCCTGCATCCACTAGACAGTGATAAAGATTTGCAGTCTCATCACAGCTATAGATCAAGTTAAATCCGATTTCTAAAAGGAGATGTTTCAACCTATATACATTTTCTGCTACTGTTTTGCGTGTTGTTATGTTGTACTCTACATTTTTTAGGTGCTGCAACTCATCTTGTAACAGATTGTCAAAAAATGGCCTAGTTTTGCTTGAGGTAGACATATTGACCCAAGTAATGATAACTGCAGAATGCAAATCAGATCCATCAACACTTGGAGCTCGTACAACAGGTAGGAGACGTTTTGATTCCTCATGAATGCAACTGTAAACTGCTTTCACTAAGCAATACCAATCAGGCTGTAGATCAAGTCTGTTGACTGGGAAGAATGACAGAAACTTTTTCAAAGTGTCTTTCACAGTATGCATAGATGTGTTCTGTAATACTGACACTGTTGGATCAGTCCCTTGAAAGTAGCGTTTTTTCAACTGAATCAGAAGTTCAACATAAGCTGGTGCTATCAATGCTGTCATTAAACTATTATTCCAGTCACTTCTCACTCCAACTCCATTATCATCACGCCACAAATTTCGTCTGGCAGAGTCAAGGGCAAAGTGTCCATTCACATGAAATGGTAACCCAGTTTCTAAAGACAAAGGTAAGAAACAGAATGCTCTGTGTGGTTTTTTGTAGTTATGAGTGATACATGCAGCAACTCCTCCTCGAGGGAAAAGGGTAATATCTTCATTCTTGTGGGCTGACACAACACTCTTTGATACTTTTTCCATATCTGAAAAACCTGACCTATTGCAAATTAGCCAGGTGGTGAGGTTACCTTCAGAATCTTCTGTATCCATAGTGTAAGTGATTTGTTGCACAGGTATCTCACTAAGCTGTTTCTTCTTAGTTACACTGTCAATTACAGAAGCATGGAACTGCTTTCGTTTAAGCCTGTCTCCATCAGTTATTTTGCCTGTTACAGAATACAATACATTAAGTGCACCTGTTGCTTTCTCAATTTCACAAATAGAAATTTTTTCCATATGGTTGAGAAACATCAAGAGTTCTGCTCCATCTGTACGAAGCTTATCCAAAAGATTTTGCACCATTCTATCAGAAGATGGCACTGAGGAGATTTCTGAAACTTTTGCCATTTCTCCATTTCGAAGTGGAAACCTGAACATTGTGCAATTTTCTAGTTTGAAGTGATCACCTAAGTAGAGATTCAATACATCAGAGAACTGTGTTCTGAAATCAGCATCCAGGTCTCTAAACATGCGTCCAGGACTCATAGATGTTGCACCTGGCGCGTATCTCGCATGAGGATCAAAGATACACAATATATCATTACCAGAAATGAAAGAAGGACAATCCGTTATATGATACACAGAATTGAATCCTATACCGTACTGCCCAGTTTTACATGGATTGCCTTCTTTAGTGCCTTTTCCAAGGTTCTGAATTCCTCTAATGTCATCTTCAGTAAATGGCTGGTTGTTAAAGACACACAGAGCAGGTCCTTGAAGTGGTGCCCATTTTTCATCAAATATTCTATCACCTGGATGCTGCCGAGGATCAAACACAAAGCAAACTTCTGTAGCCTTTGCATCATCTGCATTCTGAAGGAGCTCTTTCAGCATTTCTTTCTCAGACGGATATGCATTAAGAATGCTTTTAATTCTGCTTGTTAATTTCTCTTTCTGCCCAAACTCAGTCCCAAGAGTGGTAAAACAGATGTTTGATGCATACCGTTCTAAGGCCTTATGTCGCTTGGGTACAGCCCCAAGCTTTACTGCTACTTCTCTTGGGATGTCAGCATGACAGTATTTTACAGTTGTATCTTTCACTTTTATCCAAGGACAGTCATTGTAACACAAAGAATTAGCAGGTAGAAGGGCAAGGTGAGTATCTGGTAACAAAATCTCACCATACTTTTTTTTGCAAATGTCTTGCTTCTTTTCTCTAATGAGACTCCATATTCCTTCACTGATGATTCTCCTACATAGCTGAAAATTTTCTTCAGTCAGTGGTTTAGTCCCTCTTTCCTGATTGATTAACTGAAGAACTAGAGCAAAATCTTCCACTGTAAAAGCATGACGCACACCTACACTTTCAAACAGTTCACGGAAACTATTCCTGTATTTATTAGGCAACTGGTGGAGATAAGGTGTTGCCTCAAAGTTCAAATGAAAAGACACCTTTGTGGGGTCAACATAGCCACTTTCAACTAGAATGAAACTGCAGTTCTTCAGTTCCTCTATGATGATGACTTTTGTTGCTCCATTTTGTAGCAGTGCTTCATGGAGATATTTATAGCAAGCATTTGTGATGTTTTCCTGATACAGAGTAATTCCATCAAACAACTTTGCCACCTCTTTCAATTGGTTTATTACCATATTGACAGTTGGTTTTTTAAGCAATCCTAAAAATTCTTTGACTGCTAGGGAAACACTCCCACAACCTTTAAAGGAATGAGAATTTTCATTAAGAATTGGTTTTAACAGACAAACTGTATCTTGATAATCAGCAGTGAACAGATCCATTGCTGAAAACATTGTTTCAGGTTCAAAATCAGAACCCTTCCAATGCAAAGAGAAGCCTGCTGGTTTTGTAAGAAATGGAAGGAAAGGTATCGTTTGAAACTTTGCAGCAAATTCTTTAGCTTTAGGATCTCTGCATTTAAGTTTTTCATCAATGAGACTTAACAGAATACTGCTTCTGAGACAAGCTGAAGCATGATCCGTCCTATTGAAAACGTCTACTGATTCGGCACGTTCAATCAAGTCTTCCCATAAAATATCATCTTTAGCCATGCCTAACTGAACTAACTTGACCAAAATTACTGGATGAAGGTAATCCTGAGGGGTGCCATGAGGAAACCTCCCATCTTCTTTATCATACAACCTTGCAACTCTGCCTTCAGGATGGATCAGTCTAGAAGGTTCCACTAGAGGATGGCCAGGTAAAGAACAAGGAATACATGGTGTAGCACTAAGAATTTCTGAGAACTCACTAACCTTTTCACTTAGAACATAGTACATTAAAGGATCACGGAGTTCTGCCTCAATTTCTTGAATATTTGGGAAAAATACTTCAGAAAAGAATTGTTTCTCTGAAAAAGTATTCTCCATCAACACCTGTTTGCATCCTGCTTCTTCAAAGCCTGCTTTGACCCAAGAAGGAAGATCTACAGCACAGAGATTTTTTGAGCCAGTTTTTTTTAGGTATTTGAGAAAAATCTTAAAGGCTGCAGATCCTATATCTGGACGTTTCAAAAGTGAATCATCTAAGAATCTCACATTCTTCATTGACACCCAAGATGAACCATCAGAAAACACTCGGATTGCTTCTTTGCCTTTCATGTGAGCTATGTCCTCATAAAATCCTTGACATATCACTGAAAAATCATCATGTACTAAGTCAGGATCAGGCCACACTGCACAGTAACTATAATCCTCTAGCTCACCACAAACTGCCATGTTGCGTAAAACCACAAGAGCTTCCAGATAGGCTTTCACTACAACATGTCGCATGAATATTGTGTTCCACCTTCCTTTTGTGTCGCTTTTCCATATTTCCTTTCGATTTGATGTAACAGCAAAAGAGCCATTGATATGAACAGGCAAACCTGTTTTGATTCGAAGAGGTAAATAGCAGAATACTTCTCCCAAGCTGCTACAATTGGGTCTCACTGCCCATTTATGATCCTGTGTTTCAGATAACATAATCCCTACTGCACCACATGGAACTAGTCCTAGCCTCCGTCCACTTTCCTGCAGTGAAAATCTTAAGGCTTCCCCTGTATCCATACAAGAACATATAAGCCAGGTTGTGCAATCTACAGTTTTTTGTGGCAGTTCATCAGTAGGCCGTTTTGTCTGCCCAGATTTAGCCATATCAAAGAAAGAAACTGTGTCATCTTCTGGTCCTCTAAAAACAGGAGAATGTAAATCAGCAATTCGCCTGAATACATGGTGAAATTCTTCTACTGTTATCTGCAGTATACATGAGGACTTTGGTGATTCGGTAGGAAGTTTTTTTGTGCTGCTACTGCAGGTTTTCATAAGTTTAGCAGCTTCCTTTAGCACACTTGTAACAGGCGTATTTATAGCTTTGGACACACAAATATTTTTTTTAATAGTCACTGTGTCTTGTGCTGTACCGGGATTGGTTTCCTCAGCTTTTAAATACTTCAAAACCATGGAGTTTACACATTGTGTGAAGATAATCAGTCTATGTCCACAAATGCTAAACTCATCTACAAGAGAATAGATGTCTGCAGTATTATAAGAAGTAGCACTTACTTCACTCACTTTAGCCTCCTGTTGTGTTCTAAATGAGAGTCTAAAAAGTGTCCCATTATAACTGTAAGGTGCCTCCACAGTCAATGGAAGTTGACAACCAAACACATCTATGAATGGCTTGAACTGATTAGGAAATTTGCGAAGTCTTTTCTGCTGTTTACTCCAATTAATCTTTATCCCAGGGTTAGATTTATCTCTTATATGTTTACTGAGATGGTTGATGTTTGGATCAAACATGATCATAAATTCTCTGCTTAAAATGATGGGAATATCAGTGATGTGGTACACAGAATTAAATCCTAAACCAAATTTTCCAACTTTATCAACTTCTGCTCTTTTTAAAGATTCACCTAATCGAGTTATATTTAGGAAATCCGAATCAGAAAATTCAGAATTATTGAATGACCACAATGCTGGTCCATGAGAAGCCGCCATTCCTGGATCCAGAAGATTTTCTCTTATATCATTATTTCTCCTCATATCAATCAAAAAATTACACTCTGTTGCATTAGCATCATCAGCATTTTGAAGTAGCTCTTTGAAGATATCAGATACAGAAGGGTATTCTTCCAAAATGTTTTTAATTCGTACTGTGAGGGGCTCTCTTTGTCCTGACTGCTCAAATCCCATATTTTCTGGATTGATCAACCTTGTACTGAGACACGGTACATTCAGCCACTCGGCTGTTTTCATGGGTATATCTTCATGAACTAAAATTATTGGCTCCACGGCATCTTCAAGCAAATCATTCAAGTCATCAACTTTGATGTCACAGTAGCAGCACTCATGAATTGGTTTCATTGTAAGTTTGAATGGTTTCTTGCTACAATAAATAGGAACAGGTGTATTTAAACTGGCTGGGATTTGACAACTGTAGAGCCATCTTATAATACTCAACATAATACGCAGATTTTGTTTGCTCTCTTCTTCACTAAGAGATTGTTCACTTTTGAGGTATATTTTCTGAATCACCATGGAAACATGATCTGGAGTCAGCTGTTCAATCGACCCACAACACTTAAACAACTGGTGGAATTTCGCCATGGTTTTGGGCACATTATGTAGATAGGGCTGGAGATCTAGATCATGTGCTGATTTTATCACTGCTTGAGAAAGGGAGCAAAAGGCTTTACCAGTCCAGACCCAGGGAAACTTCAAGGCTTTAAAAGCATCTTTTCCTTCATCTAAGTGATCATGCATAAAGCCATAGATCTCAAGCAGTATGTGCTGGAACTGATAGTAATCTTCATCGCTAAATTTTTTGGAGCTGTACCAGTCTACAACTACTTTGAAATGTTTTAACACTGATTTTATGCTAGGTTTGACTGAGATCCCAAGTGCTTTTTCAACACTTGACTGGACACTTTCCACAAGGGGAACAGAGGACCCAACTAATATTGCTTGAGACAAATCACACATTTCTGGTGGTGAACAAAGATTGCAATGATCACCTTTCCAGATTAGTGAACTTGGATAATTTGGAGGTCTTTCTTTACATGCTGGAATCCATTTAATTTTTTTCAGTGTAGCTTTTGTTTCAGAAGCATGCAGTAGTGAACAGTTCTTGTTCAAAATCATTAACAATGTTCTGGCTTTTTTATAAAGGGCATCATGATTTGTACTTGCAGACTCCATCAAATTCTCAATTTTGTGTGCTACACACAATATGTCTCTCTCTTCTAAGTTGCTCTCATTTTTTAGACCTATTAATCTCAAAGAATGTAGGATATCTGAAGAGACTTTATAAGTACTAGGGGGAAAGAAGTGTTCTTCCTCACCGTAAAACAGATTCTGTAACACCTCCACTTCTGGATCAAAAAGCTCACTAGCTGATACTGTTTGCCCTTCTGAAATTGGAATGAATTTTAGAGGACCAAGCCAGTCCAGCACTTCTGCATTTTCATTTTTGAGAAAAGTCAGATTTTCTAGAACCCACAGCATAATTTTTGTTGATTCATCAACAGAATAAAAGTCACTTTGAATATCCTTTAAAATAAACTTAATGCAGTCTGTGCTCTTTAGCTGCTCTACCTTCAGTATTTTTACTAACCGGATTGTAGCTTCATCGCTGCCATCAACAAGTGAAACAGATAGTTTTATATCAGGTGGAATTTTGGCAGTGTGATGTAGCACTTTGCAACCTTTCAGGGAAGTAAAAGCACTATCCTCCCCATGCAATTCTTCAATTCTTCTAAATATTGATAGTTCATGAATAACTGTCCTTTCTTTTTCAGTAATATCAGTTAAACTTGCAAGAAAACTCCGAAGGGCCTCTTTGTACGGCGCGGGAAATGATACAACCTGACTTGTCAATTTTTGTACCGAAAGTTTTTCCATAATCTGCAAAACTACACTAGGCAAAGGGGGGTGTATATATTTTTTTAAGAGTGGATGTTGTATATTAGGATCCAGTGTATTTATCACAATACCACCAAGTTGCTCAATAGCATCAGCTAAAAATTCTGGAAGCTGTGTCTCAGATCCATCATCTAGAATAATTGGTGATGGAGTCCTTAGTCTAATAAGTTCCACTACTTCTTTATCTTCATCTAGTAATGTCCTTGGGATAAGTGGCATGTCATAGAACATGGACAAATCTTCAGAGAAATGTATATAGAGTTTCTTCCATACCATTTTAAGCCATGAAACAGGTGGATGGTTTTTATCTTTAGAAAATGGAAACCACTCTACCACTATTTCTCTAGTAGGCCATAAAGTGTTCATAATTTCTTTGATGAGGCGTGCAAATCGTTCAGAGTTCAGAAGCTGCAGCTGGGTGCATGGCCTTCCTGAAATAAAAGAGAAAAGCTAATAACATTTGAAAATTAGAAAGGTTTTTGCATAATAACAAGTCACTGTGAGAAGAAAAACTGTTGTTTAAGAGTTCTACAAAACATGTTTGATACTTGAATCAGTAATCTCAATCAGAAGAGAACAGGAAGCCTAGTGAATCACCTTCAGCTTCAATCTTCTTTTTCTTAGCATTTGTCCCACTTGGTGGTGGCATCCACCTTCATCTTTAATGGCACAAGTATTTCAATGGCAATACACATTGCAATTCTATGTCGTAATACCTCTACTTACGAGTTTAATCTGTTACAAATGCATGCTCATAAGTAAGTAGAGCAGCTGTATCTAAAATTAAAAAAATAAAATTAAAAATTAAAAAATAAGTAGAGCAGACCGCATCTAAAATTTGTAAGGCAGCAGTTAAAATGCCAACAGTTTTCCACTCTTAGGTTGCATTGCTCGTAAGTAGAGCTGCTCATGAGCAGAGGTACCACTGTAATTTTTAGCACAAGTCAAAAATTCCCACTGAAATATACTTCTAACTTCAGAGCATATAACACAACACAGACTCACAGGGGATGGGGACATTTCATTGAAAGTACTCACCTTATTGATATATCCACCTGTGTAGTGTGTATGTGTGTGTGTGTGTGTGTATGTTACAGTCATGACCGACTCTTCGTGACTCCATATCCATGGAGTTTTCTTGGCAGGATTACTGGAGTGGTTTGCCAGTTCCTACTCTAGGCGCCTACAGCACCTGGTATTCCCTGGTGGTCCCCCATCCAAGTACTAACCAGGGCCGACCCTGCTTAGTTTCCGAAATCAGGAAAGATCGGAGGTGCTTAGGGCATCTACAATGTAAATATCAAATACTCCTGTAGCACTTTAAAAATTAGGTGAGCTATTATAGCTGGCAAATTTTAACAGACTACAGCTGGTGTGGGCACTTCCATTCTCCCACCCCAGACCTCTCACAAGTTATTTACTGGTTGTTGGCAGTTGTACTATGATAACCTGTTATACCTCATCATAGCTGTGAGAAACAGAATTTAATCAATGGAACATATATTGAATTGAAATTACTTGTTTAGGCTTCTAAGACAAAATTCATACAATGTATGAATGATCATTGTACGCGCCTGATCTTTGTAACCTCTGCCAGTTAAAAGGCAATGAGAGTACATAAATAATTACTAATGGGGACATGGGGTGTGATAAACAGGCTTGTCCATGACTGTGTCTAGAACTGTCTGAAATAGAAATACAAGCTAAGCAAGTACTCATCACAATTTGAAAAGCACCTTATAACGCAGAAGTAAAGATTTATAACAAGTAAGCAAGTGATTCTGTACCATGTTCATTTTGCCAGAACTGTATTGAGCTGGGGTACTCTGTGCCATTGCATGCATTTTGTTATAACAGAACAATATTTATGGAGAACAGTATTTTGCAATTGATCTTTAAAAATACTCCTCACATCGCAATATATGTTACTGAAATTTAGTAATGTATTTTTCAAGATTGCTCTGGGGCTGCAAGTCATCTTCACCTGATATTTCCTTTGTTTAATCAACCCTACACTGACTTCTTCATGAGTATCAGTTGGCATTATAATATTCCTCCTTAAATACAATGTTGTCCTACCAGACCTATGGGATCTTTTTCCACCATGGTTTTACTGACAAAATCTACAGATAAATAATTTATGCTTTCATTTTCATCTCCAGCATGCAACTATCATTCCACTCGTGCAAATACACACACATTTATATCTCTCTCAAAGAGATATTTCAATTCAATAGATCACTACAAATCTGCATAACATTTAATATTCCTTGGCATACCTAAAAGGAAGATGTGAGCAGTCAGAAAGACATTTTTGTGACAGACTTGTTTCCTCTAAGTATTTTATTACTAATCCGAATCAGAGAACAGGAGAAAAAGAAATTTACGTAAGCATTGGTATATTATTTATCAAATGTTTCAGTGCTTTACTCTCTATTTGAAGTTAACAATAGGATGTTGGCTTCAGTTTTTAATAGTTGTAGTGGTTCCCCTTTTCAAATCTTGTTTTGCTTACTCCCTTTTCTCTTGAGTGTACTTTAATTGGTTTTCTTGTCTTGATACATAAGGAAAATATGCATGGGCTGAAAATCTAATTTTGACACTATTTACAACTCTGGCTATGGGAGATTATTTAATGTCTCTTTTAAATTTATCATACCGAGAGACTTGGACAATATGTTCCTAGGTTTTTATATAGTTTCAACTACTTGAGATATCTGAAGGAACATCTGTACTCATCTGCCATATTATCATGAGTCAATAATAGCTTTATTCCTCTCAAAATGTTACTGTAGCATAAGTTCTCTAGAAAATGGAAATTGCTTGCTTTTTCATTAGCTTTCTTATTTAATGATGTCTAAAATGCCTGTATGAGTAGATTTTGAAAATTATTATCTTAATTTTTAAAAGTACAATTAAAGCAACCTTTCCATTGACCTAAAATACACTATTATGGATTTTTGGAGTTTATATATTACCTGAACAACTACCTTTGTACTCTATATCCTATGTTGGATAAGCCAAACTTTTAGTCACAAGAGAAGTATGCATGGTTCAAGGACAGGAGAGGAATGAGAATTTAAAAAATTAAAAGACTTACTTAAGTCAAGGAAACTAATAACAATCAGAGAGATGAAGAGGCGGAAATAAAAACTAAACAAAAGCAGGTAAGTATTTGGCAAACTACTTATATCAAGTACCGTACTGGACCTATGAGAATATTCATGGAACTAGAACAATATAGCATAGAAAAAGATGAAAACAAAATGAAGGGAATAATCTCAACAATATATAAAAATCTGGTTGAGAAAGAATTTGCTAGGGGTTGGGGATGTAAAATAGTGTGGGAAGAAGAAGAGATGGAAACATGGGCCATAAATCCTTATAAATCACTATGAGCTAAAGCAAAAGAAGTGGCTTAAAAGGTAGTTGATAGATGGTATTAGTACCATCCAAAAATACACAAAAAAATTAATGGAGAAATCCAAGAAATGTGCTGGGGAAATTGCAGAAGCAAGGGTTCACTAGAACACATGTGGATCTCCTGTTCCAAAATAAAACATATTGATGGGAATTAATTAGCTGGATAGACACACTGACAAATCAAAGAATACTTAGTGTTCCCCCACCCTTTCGCAGGACCGCCATATAGTAGTACCCCGAAAGGTGCCCAGGGCTTGAGGGAGGGAAAAAAGGTTTTAAAAGCCTGGACTTTTTAAACCTCCCCCCCTTCCCCAAGCCCTGGTCTCCAGCTGATTGGCACTGGTGTGGGGAAAGTCGTGAGAAGGGGTGTGCGATGTTTAAAATGTCTTTAAGCAACGGAGCCAAGTACTTGGCTCCGTTGCTTAAAGACATTTTAAACATCACGGGTTGGGGCAGGTCCCTAACCCCCATAGTAGACAGGTTACTGCATAAATAAACTTTATTATTATTTTCAATATTTACAAGGGAAAATGAGAAATTATCTAATAAAGAGCTGATTACAAATCTTATTGGTGCACCTAGAAGCAAAATTGCATGAAACTGGAGAAATACTGAAGTTCTTTGAGTAGAAAAATTAATGAGCAGAATCTGGCAAATTATAAATTTATGACAACCTGGCAACCTTTCTTAACCTATGGAATTAGCTCAAGAAAGGAAGAATGTGCTATGGGAAATAATTTGGACTGCTGGCATGTAGTATTTAAGAAAAGGAATTTCAGTGTGCTAGAACATGAATTACTGGGTGTATAGGTAAGTATAAGTATAGATAAAGTATACTTATAAAGATAAGTATAAGTTGCTGAAATACTGTATAAGGTGACTGGGGGCTGCCGTCTCACAATCCTCCATGTTGCCACATTGCATCCTGGGCAGGAGACAGCTGGCAGGTTCAAAATGGCACCCACCATGTTGCCACTGCCCAAAGGTGTTGCTGGATGACAAATCTAAGTTTGGTTTCTGCAGAGTACATGATTACAGTGTTTATTGTTAAATAAACAAATAATGTAAAAAGACTCCCAATTAAAAATATTTTAAAAAAGAAAGAAAAGAACTACTACCTTTGTTTTGTTTTGGTTTTGTTTATCTCACTGGGGCAACTCAACTCCTGATACCAGGATTTGGATTCTTGACATGGGTAGAAATGTAAAATTTCCAGAAATTTTGAAGCTCGGAAAAAAACTTGTTTTTTTTCCTGATCCCTCCCCCCGGGAAAAAATGAAAATTTTCAGAAAACTTGAATAAAAATGCTACATTAGCACTCCCCGTCCCCTCTTACAGCTTGAAAGTCATTCTGTTACTTTAAGAACATAAAATATGACTATGGACAATTTGACTTGTTATAAAATTATCACAACTAGCATATTAAAATATAGTGTGTCCAAACAATTATTGCAAACAGAATTTACTTTTAAAATAATATTTATTTGTAATTGTAAGTAACAAATGGAGTAACAATCTCCTGAATTGTTTACTAGTTTATGTTGAACAAAAAAACCCTCTATAAAACAATGTTTAAAAATCCAGAATTAACAATTCATATTTCCTCTCCACAGTATGAAATAAAAATAAAATAAAAACCTCATTCTCATAAAAAGAATTGAAGAGGGAGGAAAAGTATAGAAGGAAGTGGGACTAAGTTTCAATGAATGGCCATGAAATTTAATCAGAATCATTTTTGTTGCTCTGTATTTCCTTCTAGTGCTTTGAGGCCTAGTGCTCTGAGAACAGAACAGAACCAAACATACCCACCCACATGCAAAAGCAAAAGTGAAACATTTTTCTTTTTCTTGTGACAATAGCAGCACTTCCTAACTAAAGGAAGAAGTGCATCTTGTTCTTACATTGGAGAGTTCAGTTTATTTATTTATTTATTTATTAGTCTTATATCCCGCCCATCTTCCCCAAAGAGAACTCTGGGCGGCTTACAGCAAAAGCGAATAATAAAAAACAACAACAAAACAATGAAGGAGAAGGCGATAAGACAAGATGGCGGCAGAACCCGGGCCGGGGGGGGGGGGAACTACTAACAGAAGAGGTCGCCAAAAGCCCAAGAGGTGGGTCTTCAAGGCCTTCTTAAAGGTGGGCAGGGACTCCAACAGGCGCAGCTCACTGGGGAGATGCTTCCAGAGCGCGGGGCCCACCACAGAGAAGGCGCGGTCTCGAGCACACGATTTCCGCGCCTCTCTGGGTGTGGCCAACCTCAGTGAGCACGCCTGCGCCAGCCTAGTGGGTCTGGACCCAGTTGTCCTTTGGGAGATACGCTCCGCCAAGTACTCTGGTCCCAAGCCGTGGAGGGCTTTGAAAATCAGTTCGTAACCTAGGACTTGCTTGTCCTCAGTGCACAGAAATTAGAATAATCTGATATTATGCATCTTTTTAGGAATGATTTGGAAAATATTAGAACACCCTGTCTTAAAATATCTTATTCATCATGTTAAAATAAAACATTCCACAATATTTTTTTCTTTTTTCAATTTTTCCAATTTGGGGGGGGGGGAATAACCAAAAGGCTTCAGGAAAAAAATGGGGAGGGGTCCGGGCCTTCGCATCTCTAGACATGGGCTAGGCCGGGGGTCTGCAACCTGCGGCTCCGGAGCCGCATGCGGCTCTTTGGAACATTTGCCGCGGCTCCGGGAGGGTTCAGAAATTTCAATACAAAGGCACCGAATCTCGCAAGGACAGCCCGTCCCACAAGGCGGCGCGAAGCCAAGCGCGGCCACACTCTCAGCGCTCTCCCTCTTCTTCAGAGCAAGAGAGAGAGAGAGGGAGGCGTGGTGGAAAGTGCCCGCGGAACGGCAGCCTTTTTTCTTTTCTTTTTTTAACTTCAAGAAAACCTCTCAGATCTGGATTGTTGCCTCCCCCCCCCGAGAAAAAAAGACGGGAGGAGAAAACCCTCCTTCCTTCCCCCCTTCCCCTTCCTTTCTTGCTTGGGTGTTTGGTGGGAGGGAGAAGAAGTGACGTGTGTGTGTGTGTGTGTGTGTGTGTTGTGTGTGTGTGCAACGTGGAGGAAGAGAAACCCTCCTTCTTTCCCCCCTTCCCCTTCCTTTCTTGCTTGGGTGTTTGGTGGGAGGGGGAAGAAGCGACGTGTGTGTGTGTGTGTGTTGTGTGTGGGGGGGGCAGCGTTTAGATGGGACGGTTCAACGTGGAGGAAGAGAAAACCCTCCTTCCTTCCCCCCTTCCCCTTCCGTGGCCTGGAGCGCGCGCCTCGATGGAAACCCTCGGGGACAGGGTGGCGGGGTGGGGGGAGGCGGCGGCGGCTCGGGCTCGCCCGCTTGCTCGCTCTCCCGGCGCCCAAAGTGCTGAAGAAGCAACTTTCATTGGCTTCCTTCTCAGAAGCCCTTCGGGGGTGCCCAGAGGAGCCGCAGCCGCCGGTGCTTCTTCCCACCCCACCCGAGCCCGTCGCCGGGGCACAGCGTGTCCGAGGAGCGCGCGAGGGAGTGTGTTGCTTGCGAGCGCCCAAAAAGCCAGGAGCGAGGGGAGGGGAAAATATATTTGCAGTGTTATATTTGTTTTAAATGTCGCAATGGTTTTGCGGCTCCCAGTTGTTTTTTTTCTGTCGGAAACGGGTCCAAGTGGCTCTTTATGTCTTAAAGGTTGCAGACCCCTGGGCTAGGCAGTGGTCCCACACTGGTATTAAATAATTCCACAAACACAAACATTGAATGTAAAAAACAGGCTGCAACTTTACTGGTAACAGCTGCCAACAGTACTAGTGGTAGCATGGAGGATGGATCAACATCAGCCGAGCCATCTGTCAACTGATGCGAAACCAAGAATAACAGAAATAGGGCTGGTCATATGGGTATCTGCCACTGGGTAGCCCCTTCCAGCAGCCACGGAGTGGAAAGCTCACTGTCTCCTGAGCTGAGCACCACAATGTCTCTCCACCCAACCCGCTTCAAGAAGACCCACTAGGGACAGTCCTGCCTGGATCCATCTACATGATTTCAACTTCCTCCAACAAAGCAATGACAAAAAAACACAAGCCTTTTACTTGCTTCTTGCAACAACAGTTTCAACAGTATAATCACTTAATTTAGTAATTTCTTCATAGTTTTCTTACTTAATTTGTACTTACCTGCCTACTTATTTTATCACTTAAATTCAAACTATTTTAAATTTTGCTAATAGCCAAATGAGGTTTATATGAAATAACACGATTCACATGTTTTTATAGTGAAATTTTTCAATTTAGGTAGCCTGATGTAAATCAGTAATGTCAATTACTTTTCAAATATGCTTTAAGTAGTATTAGTATACATAAATTAAACTTGACAAAACATTTTTGGACAAGGGCAGTAACCATGACCAAGAAACAAACCATCCAGTGATTAAATACAAACAAACGCCAAGCTTCAATTCAGCAAATAATCACCCAGTCAATTGTCCTACCTGAAAATCCCCAGAGAAGCTGTTGAGCTAAAATACAATGAAATGCATTTTAAAGGCAGATGAACGCTAGCATTACTATTTATCATAATGAAAATACATAATGCTCTCATTGGGTGTCTCTGATGTTTGGCAGAGCTCTGTGTAATTATAGAGATTTTTGCATTCTTTCCTATCAGAGCAGTCCTGAGTGTGACTGTTTTTATTATAGTGGTTCAATAATTATGGTATATTATTCTTCCATACTTAAATATTTTTACTATTTTGGATCCTTTCAGAGCAAGGCCTGTGTATAAATAAAACTGGTAGAGTTTAATTGCTTCTATACAGATACATATACTGTAGAATAAAAAGCCACAGCATTAAACAGAGTGACATGGAAGCTGCTATTTCCAAGCATGTATCTTATATTCTTAAAAGTGTTTGCTGGAAATTAATGCTATTAGATCAGGGGTGGGGAACCTTTGACCCTCCACAAGTTTTGAACTGCAACTCCCTGAATTCCAAGCCAATATTGCCAATGATAGAGGACTATGGGACTTGTGATCCATACTTGTGGTCCAAAACATCTGGAGGGCCGAAGATTCCCCATTAAATGATATGAGAAGAAACAACGTTTCCTCGTGAAGCTTTAAAGAAGTATGCATCGTATATGGATTGTTCTCCTATCCCTTTCTTTTCACTCGGTCAGCTACAGGAAATACACCAGGATCTCCTTTAAATGAGGAGATTAAAAAGGGTTTCTCCTATGCAGAATAGTTTCATGTACTAACTGCTGGATTCACTGCAAACTACATATGATGCCTTTGAGAAGTTTTGGCTGGGAGGAACCTTTCTGGATTGAGGTGGATGCCAGTCAGTTCAGTAGCAGCCAATTATTCCCTCTCTACTTCCAATTCTTCTTCCTGTCAGTTAGCTATGGAGTTGTCATAAGTGGACAGTTAGAGTGATGTGTTCTGTCAGCCATGAAACTCGTCAGTTAGTAATGAAGCTAGTCAACCAGCTAAGCTCAGTGATGTAACTATTTTATACAATGTTTTTATCTGTGAAGAATTATAAATAAATGGAACCATTTTATTACTTCTTATTACCAGAGTATTTCAATGAATCTTTTGATATATTAAGCTGTGATAACCTAACAAATAAGGGGTACTCTACCGAGGGAAACTTGTAGCTCAATCTGCAGGTCCCTGCCTAAACTTTTATCTGCTGTGTAATTAGAGGAGGTTATTTTTTTTATCCAAACTCATACTCGGATCAAGATTAACAACATAAAACTAAAATTCTATTAATGTTTTGTGTAACTTGTTAGAATTACTTGCTGTTAACTGGTAAGGTGTCCAGGCAACTCAGTACATGACCAGGCATACAACCAAGACATACCCTAATACCTGGTCAATTAGTTGTTGTAAAATATACAAACCATACATGAATAATAAGATTCTGGTCATTGTTTCTATCCGTCATTTAGGTCCTGACCCTACTCCCAAATGATGGAGTCCATAAATCTTAGTCCCAATTACTAAGACACTATTCCTTGTTTATTCTTTGGGGATACCTCTATAAGTGTTCTCTTATTCATGAACCAGGGTGCTTTATCAGGGATACAATCACAAATAGTCAGCAAGCAATTTAATCAAAGAAAAATTGGAAACAATTTGCATTACAGTAACACCCCGCCCTTTCGTGGTTCATATAATGCAGTCCCACTATATTTTTTTTTTAAAAAAAAAAAGCTCCCTGGGGTAAGCTGGAAAGGCCTGTTTCAGGCCTCCTGTACTTTCCCCAGGCTTGGTGCTACTGCGAATGGGACTGCAAGGGCCTTCTCGGGCCCATCGGAGGCTCCAAAAAGGCTCCCCCACGAACCAGAAGTGACATCCAGAAAACACGAAGTGACCTCCAGATTACTTGAAAGCACTTTTGGTGCCTCCGAGGGCCTTTGTATGCACGTCAGAGGATTTAGAAATGCTTTTCTGTGAACCGGTACATAGTCATGTATGTACTAAATTATTAAATAACACAGAGATATATTAATTGAAATTTGTATTTAGAAAAACCTTGACAAATTAGACTGTTGTCAAAATTCAACAGCCTCACAAATATATAAATGGTTTTATATATTTTGTTTTTCCAGGCAATTAAAGTTTTATGTTGGTTCTTAACAACAAAATATTCCTGGGGAAGAACAGGCAGATTCTCTTTCCCATACTTTGCATAGATTCCTTTAAGTTTTTTTTTGTTTGCTTGTTTAGAGAATATTCCTTATCAAACCATTTAGGAGTAAGCTTGACCTGTTGTTTACGAGAATACAGTTGTTTTGGGATTAAGACTGCGCGCATTGCAGAAACCAAGAAGTTATAGAGTGGTGCCTCATAAAACGAGTTTAATTCGTACTATGGGGTAATTCATCTTATTAAAAATTGTCTATTAAAATGCAGTTTCCCATAGGAATGCATTGAAAAATGATTAATCCATTCCAGAGGGGACAGATTAATAGGTTTTCAATGCATTCCTATGGAAAGGCTGTAACAAATCCCATTAATCACCAGAGAGCAGAAGGCTGTTCCCCAGCAGCTGACATACTGCTGATTTTGACAGCTCCATGCTGTCTGTCGGCTGTGCAGGAGCAGCCTTCCACTACCGGTGAACCCAGCAAAGGAAGGAAGCTTTTCCTCTTCTTTGCTGGGTTGGGACAGGGAGAAAGCTTCCCTCGCAAACAGCCTGGGATGGGCAAAGATGAAGCAGGGTCCCAGTGATCCTCACCTAGCCTGGGCTGTTCCCTTGCAAACTTTCCTTGCCCACCACTGCCACTTACCTCCCAAACAACCCAGGCTGGGCGAGGATCACTGGGTCCCTGCTTCACCTACCAACTTGTTGGGCAAAGCAGGGACCCAGTGATCTTCGGCCCACCTGGGCTGTTTTGACAGCCCAGGCTGTTTACAAGGTAAGTGGTGATCTGACACCTTCGCTTACCTCGTAAAAAGCCCGGGCTGGGCGAGGACCACTGGGTCCCCACTTTGCCCACCAAGTTGCTTGGTGAAGCGGAGACACAGTGATCCTGGGCCAACCCTGCCACCACTGCTGCCACTTCCCTCAGAAAGCTCCCCTGATGCTGGAGGTCGTGTGTTACACATTGCTTGGACTGCAGCACCCGATCTGCAATGGTACCTCATGAGATGAATTTAACCTGTAGGGGAAAAAATTGTTTCACAAAACATGACTATTCCCATAAATTTCATTCGTCTTACAAGTTTTTCATCTTATAGGTTGTCTGTCTTACGAGGTACCACTGTAGTTAGAAACAATGGAAACTGAGTTAGGTTCCATAGATGCTATTATTGTATTCCTTAGGTTTACAGTGAGGGGAGATTTTAGAAAGTTGAAAAAGACAGTGTTAGCAGTAAGGGTAGATGGTCGTTTTCAAGATTTTGACCAACTATAAACCTTTTGACTGAACTGGCTAGGGATGGCGAAATTTGCATATAATCAACCAAACTGCTCCCTCTCCCAGAAACAAAAGAAATTCAGCACATTTATCAAACATGTCATTTCCATTAACAATGTAAAGAGTGAGGTGTACTGCCAGCCAGGCGACACAGAACCTGCTATAGTTAGTCTTCTGATCTTTTGATGATCTATGGTGCCACATATTATAATTCACTACAGGAACTGTTTCTTGAGGAGTAGAACAATGAAAAACGTCGTTGTTGGGCCCAGTCCTGGCATTAAAGTCGCCCATAAGTAGCACACGGCTTTGAGGCTAAGGATTCCATGAAGGTTATATAAACCTCCAAATGATCCCAAATTTGGGTTATCTGGCTTTTAGAGGATAATGGGGGGATATAAGTGTTAATAATTAAGAATTTGCTCAAATATCAAGAAACCCTGAAACAGCAATTTTATCACATGAGGGGAGCAATTTCATAAAGGACTGAAATCTTGTTGCAAAATTCTGTGGTCATAAATAGGATAATGTTATCAACCACTGCTGTTACTCTTCAATTTAATTCAAAACTTCCAGTCTAACTCCTAAGGTTCCAAGTCTCCTTAGAATTCCCTTTCAAACTGGGGAAACCTTTGGGAACTTCAGGACAGAGGCGAAGTGCCTTTAATATCCAAAAATATTCCCAATCCTAGAAGTGAGGCTGGCAGCAGCATTTTTTATTAATTCATTATTTTTATCATTTTTAATTAAAGGATTCCAAGGCAGCTTTGCAACCTGAGGGGGATAAGAAACTTTAAATTAAATTAAGGCATAAAATCTACAGGTCATGTCATTACCATTCACAATTATGCAGCCAACAGAACTGTGGTTACTCATGCTTTTCAAATTATTCTATTCATTTTCACTTGATTTATACTCATTCTTATCATTTTATTACATAATGCAATTTATTGCACTGTCCTTTTATCATAACATAAAATGTATATATAAATATTCATAAATATATAGAGAGATTTTTACCTCTGCTTTTGGCAGCTTCTTTCAAAGCAGCCAGAATATGGGGCTTCAAGTCATCAGCAAGCAGTCTTCCTTCAAGACCTGGGAAGAGGGACCTAGTATGTCATTAAAAACAGAGTGTCAATAATCAAATAATATGTATTACTTTTCAAAGGCGCAAATATTAGAAGTGTAACAATGCTGTATATTCTTCTATAGAATTTTACGTAAAAAAGATTTGTTCTCCTCCTTGCTCGTGACTGCCTCTACTTCTAATTAATAAATTCAGCAAAATCACAGAAAGCACATCAAAATCATATTCTCATGTGACCTAAAATAAAGCTTAGTTCTCATACTATGCAGAATGACATAACCCAAACTGGTTTAGGACCTCGTTACTTGACAATTTAAGGCCGTTAACACTTAGAGAGGTCTGTAAAGATAACACTTCAAATCAGGCCTTTATGGGAACTGCCCCACACTTATGGCATAATCTTCCAGTTGGTATATCTGCCCGGCCTGTCTCTGTGATATTGTAAAAAATCATTGAAAACTTGGTTGTTTTAGCAGGTATTCCCATGGAACAGGACATAACCTTGTAGCTTTAATGCAATGTTGATTATTAATGCTGTAAGATATCCCTCAATTCCTTGTTCTCAAATACTTGAACATGTCTTAACTGTACTGGACTGTATATTATCCCTCATTACTGTAAGCAGCCTTGGGTCCTTTTCCAAAGAGAAAGGTGGGGTAAAAAAATACTTTAAAATAAATAAATAAATAAATAAATAAATAAATAAATAAATAAACTGCAGCATTTAGCCAATACCCAATATCTACTAACTAAGCTAATCATTTTATATTGCCCGTCTATTACGTTTTACTTTTTTAAAAATTGTACTCACTGTGTTTTACTGTTAAAGATTGTGGGGTATAATGTTTAATTGTTTCATATTTAAAATGTTCCTTTTCACTTTATTTCATTATTTCATTATGTGATTACTTAATTCTCATTTTGTATATGTATATATTGTTGCTGTAACCTGCCCAGAGTGGCCTTGCTGCCAGATGGGCAGTCTAAAAGTCTAACAAACAAACAAACAAACAAACAAACAAACAAACAAACAAACCTAATGCCAAAATAAATTCAATTAATGAAGGTTTTTGTATACAGGGTGTATTACTCAGATGTTTTTCAAATGATGTCAATAAAGACTGGATACAAATGATAATAAGCCTGAAATACAGTGATATTTTTAAATGTTATTTAATATAGAAAATGTAGCACATGGCAGTCTGTTTGAGGCCCACTCTTTTACTGTGTGTGATGTCTATTAAATGGCAGGAACATGGGTGGAAACAAGAATGAGATATGTGTGACTTTTATTTTGCATAAAAAGGGAAAAAATCAGTTTCTCCCACAACATGAAAGTATTCTCCAAGAGTTGTACTTGTTACTTGTCTGTTTCCATCCAGACAGCAGCTGGATGTTGTTTTGCCCACTGGCATGCCCATACAAATTCTTGAGCCCTTGTGTTCCAGATTTGCTTCCCATACCTTCATCTCTAGTTTGTCAGCGGAAAGTCCCATGAACAGCCCTATCAATGGGTGAGAAGTAGAGCAACAGCTGTTGCAACAAAGACAATCATAAAGGGGGAGCCAAATATGGTTCTTGCATAAAAGTAAAAAACAATCAAGGAGAATACTTTTATTGGGCCATTAAAATACTGAAAACGGGTAAAGTTTTGAGTGCAGCAGGACCTTCTTCAGCTTAGCACCGCACTACTGAGAAAGTGAGGAAAGGAACAGGAAAGCCTAAAAATCATCCTGACAGATTCAATAGCATTGGGATCTGAGCTGAAGTTATGTCTTAAGATAGGCATGTCCAAAGTCAGGCACAGGGGCCAAATGTGGCCCGTTTACAAATTTCGAGTGGCCCGCGACCTCTTCTCTTCACCGGCTCAGCCTGTCATGCATTCCCACCAGCTGGCCCTTCCCCATACCGGATGGAGGCATCAGCTTACAGTTTTATGTTTTGTCTGCCCTCCCTGCCTCTGTCCACCACCACCCATCCACCTTCCCAGCCTACCCGCCTCCAGCTCCGTTGCTGCAGCATCCTCCCTTCCTCCTTGCGTGCTATAGAGACTTGTCCAAAGTCCGGCCCCGGGGCCAAATGCAGCTGAATAGTCGGCCCCCACACATTTTCACCCGGCCAAATCTGGCCCTCCTTGCAAAAAGTTTGGACACCCCTGTCTTAAGATGTAGGTTAGTTCTGTAAATTTAAGGTATCAAATGCTGAGTGAAATGGTTTCACCATCCCTGTAACGTAAAGAATACCCATCACCTAGGACTTTCACCACTGTCCTATATCAAAGGATATGACTTTTGTTCAGCCAATTAAAAGCCAATAGAAAAAAAAATCAATTCATTTGAAATATTTGAAATCACTGAAAAGGCAAATAAGTAGACTCTAGAATAGATCAAATTAAGCCTGAATTTTCACTAGATGTTTTCATACTTTGGCCATACCAAGAAAAATAAGACTCACAGGAAAATACAATAATGTTTTGAAAAGTTGAAGACGGTACAAGAAGTCTTAATTTGAGCAGGGCTAATAATGATAGGACCTTCGGACACAATTAATTTATAAGAATTGCTGGACAGCTCAGTGGCTTAGGTAACTAGCTGCAGAGTCAGAGGTTGAGAGTTCAGTTCCCACTGTACTGCCATGACAGGGGCTGAACTCAATGATCCATACAATTCCTCCCAGCTTTGCAGTTTTAAGATTATTATTCAAAAATGCCAGGCACAATCAATCAAAATTATAAAAACACTGACTGGTACTATATAACTGATACAAGTTTGAACCAAAACCTTAAGTATCTGTTCAGTATCAGCATAGTAAGTATACGGTTTAGAAGCAGCAGCAGCATTACTACTACTACTACTACTACTATTATAATTATTATTATCATCATCATCATCATCATCATCATCATCATCACACAGTAGACAAGATAACTACGCTGGATTTTGTATTACAAATCACAAGTCAAATGCTTCCCAAGGGTTTAGGACTATGTGATGTATTGGCGAATTATGCGAGCAGATCCCAGTGAGGTGGCTTTCTGCAGCTGACAGATGATGACTTTGACAACTCAAATTTCTTCTAAATACTTGTTTAGCTCCTTAGGCACCGTACCCAGCGTGCCTATTACCACTGGGACCACCTGTACCAGTTTATGCCAGAGTCTATGAAGTTCAATTTTCAGATCCTGGTATCAGGTAATTATTATCACCTGGTATAGCAATATCAATTATCCACACTTTTTTCTTCTCCATAACCATAATATCTGGGGTATTATGCTCCAAAAACCTGTCTGTATGTATTCGGAAGTCCCAAAGAAATTTTGCATGCTCATTTTCAAACACTTTTTCAGGCTTATGAATCCACCAGTTCTTTGCTATGGGCAGATGATAGTTGTGACACAAATTCCAGTGGACCATTTGAGCAACTATATTATGATGCTGTTTGTAATCAGTCTGAGCAATTTTCTTGTAACGACTCAATATATGGTCAATAGTTTCATCCACCTCATTACAGAGTCTACATGTGGGGGACTCAGCTGATTTTTCTATTCTAGCCTTAACTGCATTTGTTCTGATCGCTTCTTCTTGAGCTGCAAAAATCAGGCCTTCTGTCTTTTTCAGTGTTCCATTGGTGAGCAGTAACCAGGTCTTTTCCTCATCTACTTTTCTTTTGATTTTGGGGGGGAGAAACGCGGCATAAAAATAAAGTTTATTATTATTATTATTATTATTATTATTATTATTATTATTATTATT
>JAHTLZ010000007.1:30547359-30560988 GCA_023846285.1 Phrynocephalus versicolor | reverse complement strand
ACTACTACTACTACTACTACTACTACTACTACTACTACTACTACTACAAGTTGGATGTAATTTGATAGCAGATGACACGACCACAGAGAGGCACAAGACAATGTCATTTTGCTTTTCAAAAACATTACAATTCTGCTCCATACAATCCAGATGGGAAAAGAATTTAGGTTGCAAGTTAAAACTTCCCCTCCACTTAAGCTACAATGCTCTCTTCCCAAACAGTTAGAGTGTTTTCTTCCCAAACTACAACAAAACTCTTTTGGAGCAGAAGAAACACAAATAAGCTTGCAGACCTGTGTGCTATTATTATACAATACTAAATATTATATAAAATATGCAAATCAGCAACGAATAACCAAGAGCCAACATACAACAATATAAAACATTTTACCTGGGGTAATTTTCAGAAGTTATATAAACTGCATCTTGATCTGATGCAGATGAAGAGAATGATGTGAAATTTCCATTTTGTAAGGGTAAAAGCTCCAGTCCAATAAGCTCACTGTAGTTTCCATCACTAAGCACAAAGTCTAAGATATGAAGCTTTTCATCAGAAGGTCCCTTATGCCCACTTTTTCTTAACACTTGCCGCACTGTAGCAGGAGTCACTTTTTTCACAGGTTTTGTACTAGAAACAGTCAAGTCAATTGCATCAGCAATATTATCTGGTACTTTAGCAATCTGTTTCCCTGAGACCTGGAGATAGTTGAGCACCGCCTGAGTGTACTCTAAGCGGTCATCCATCTCTGAGAAATATGCTTCTTCCACCTTTATCCAGTTATCACTGAAGGAGTAAATAACTTCATTCTGGAACAACTCATTCAAAAGCGGTTCAATAATTGACTGCCAGTGAACTTTTATTTGGCTCTTTTGAGGCCATAGTCTATAAATTCTCTCCGCTGACAGAGAGAAATCTGAATTCTTTTCTGTTTCCATTCGTTTCACTGCTTCCAATATGAGGGCTGCATAGGCTTTGGGGACCATATTAGCGACAAGGAGCTCATTCCACAAGGCTGCTGGATCTCGCCACTGATCAAGTTCACGCCATTTGATACTTCTCCTGTTATCAGTAAGGCCAAAGAACCCACTAACGTGGACTGGAAGCCCTGTCTTACTTTCCTCACCAGGTGGTAAAGGGAGAAAGCAAAATGCTCTTCCCGAAAACTGTGCCACAGCTCCCTTTTCTTCTCCATTGCTTGATAAAGACATGGCTATGCCAATAGTTGGGATATACTTCAAGTCATCGGCCAAACAGTCAAGTTCACTACATATTCCTCTTCCTCCAACACTGTTGCACACCAACCAGGATGTCTTCTGTGCATCTTTAATACTCTCATCTTCTAAAACAATATTTATGTGGTATGTCACACATGTTATGCTATTACTTGGAATGCCTTTACAATACTGGCTGATTGCACTTCCCAGGATCTTGATAGAATTGGGTCTTTCATGCTTCAAAGCTTTGTTTTCACTGGCAGTCACTCTAAAAATTAGTCGTTCAGTCCCATCAGCTTCTCTTACATGTAGGGAGACATCCTGCACGCTTTTAAGGAACAGAAGAACTGTGTCCGCATCTGCTCTAAACGAGTCAAACAATTCCAACACTTTTTCCTTGTTATACACATTACTGCTCAGCTCAGAAGGTTGCTGGCGGAGAGGGAAACGGAAGAATGTACCCGGGAAATGTCCATTGTCGAAAGTTTCCTTGGTGCTTCCAAAAACACCAATAAAAGGTGCAAATTGGTCTGTCAACTCATTAATTTCTTTGATGTCATCTTTTAGATTCCAACACTGGCCAGATTCACGGGGTCCAAACAGGGTCTGATGAGGATCCAGCATTCCAATTTGGTCACCACTGAATATACTAGGCACATCTGCAAAACAAGAGGCAAAATATTCTGAGTGTTAGAACAGCGTGCTTAGAGTAAATGTCTGCAACAAAAAGAAAGGTTCTTAAAAACTCCTAAATGCTACCTATACGATAAAGCAAATAAAATAAAATAAAAAGATAAGGAAAACCCCATTAAAAACCTGGGGGAAGACTAAACACCACAGAACCTACATTCCCTTTCCAACATGTTGGAGAATCAAATGTTACACAGCTAGAGATTCTGTGAGGAAATTACAACTAATGGGATACCTTTTTCCTATTAAACAACTAATGTTCAAAACAAATAGCTTTTCAATTACTGTATATAGCAAACTTCAGAGCTTGCCGAAACACTTATCAGCCATGGAAACAGAACATTAATACTTCATCATTTAAAGAGATGACTGTTACAAATACCTGTAATATGATAAACTGAATTAAAACCGATTCCAAATCTTCCAACTTTGAGGGGATCATCTTTCTTTCTGCTTCTTGCTATCTCCTGAATGCCATCCCAGTCTTCTGGGGTAAAAACTGCATTGTTGTACACATAAAGTGCAGGGCCTAACAAGATAAAAAACAGATTTTTTTCCAAACTGGCTTGTTAGAAAACACAGCATAGATACTTTATGCCAAATGAAAGTGCTGAATATTTTAAAAATATTGAGCCCAATGAAGTAGATTTTGAATCCAACAAATCTATTTATCCTATTATTATTTTAGATTTCCAATGTAAGTAAGTTAGATGTCAGTGGGGAACCCAGACCTCAAATGTTCATATTCTTATGAGTACACAGTTGGGATGATATACTTTATTCTAATTTATGTCAAATGTAAATTAAAGCTAGCAACAACTAAGAATGATTTGCTGAAGTGCAAGCTTATAGCATGTCATCTTAACAAGCAGATTGAACAAACTGGGAATCAGATCATACATAAAAGCAAAGGGTACAGTAATCCCCCACTTATCACAGGGGTTAGAGATCCGACCTAACCCACAATAAAGGAAAATCAGCGATAGGCAAATGCTGGGTCAGGTTGGGACCGGGGGGCTGTCTGGGGTCTCCTACACTTACCTTAGGCCTAGCACTGCCCCGAATGGGCCTCCGACAGGCTTCCTGGGCCTGTTGGAGGCCCAAGACGTGGTTTTGGGAGAGCCAAAAGGCACTTCTGGTTTTTGGAAGTCACTTCCGGTATGCCAGAAACCACTTCTGGGGCCTCTAACAGGCCCAGGAAGCCCATCAAAGGCCCGCCCACACAGCTTGCTTCAGGGAGCCTTGCCTTCATATACTGTGGTCCCGCAATGTACTGGAACCGCAGTATATGAACCGTAAAATGGAGAGGGGGGTTCACTTACATCATCCCTTGAAGCAACACAAATCTTTCAGTACTGTGTGTGCCTGGCACCTCAGACATGCCAACAAAGCCATGACGTTTCCCAACTGGCCAATTATAATATAAAAATGAGCTCCTTATCCTCCTGTTTGTAGACTCCTAACAGGCCACAGCAGAAGAATAAAACTGAGACAGACCCCAGGAAGCAAGTAACCACACCAAGCAAACTAGGTCAGCTAACAGAAGTTCGACAGGGGACTTCAGTGCAGAAGATCTAGGGATAGGCTTCTAACAAAAATTTGGATTTCTGGATATAGTTCCATAGTAGTGGACTTTCTCATCATCCTTCAAGGCAAACAAGAGGAAAGGGAATTACTGGGGGTGTGTGGGGGACGAATAAAGTAAAAATGGTAACTGTTACTTCAGTGGTGGTGACTTGCAAAGACTACAATGTTTTTCCTTGTGCCTGAGAACAATACAGTACACACATGCAGCAATTACAAACTGGTTGCACTGTTGAAAGAAAAGGCAAGACAGCAGTGGCAGTAAGAGAAGATGAAGTGTATACAGACAGAACTTTCAAGCAGCTGCCACGAAGGGGAGGCACTGGGGTGAAAGAAGAGCAAGACAAAGCAAAGGTGGTGAATGTGGAGGACAGAATGAATACAGTGGAAGAAGCACCATGGGAAAAGTCACCGTTAGGAAAAGACACTAGAGAGATTCACAAATTGCAATTTCACAATTCAGCATATTTTGGCCACACAGCTTCTACTGTGGGTGCCCAGGCTTCCCAGCCCTGCCTCTTCTAGCAGGCAGTGGTGCAGCTTCCTTTGATTTGGATGCCTGCATTTAGCAGGAGGTTGTTGATGGCCTTTTAGGGCTCTTCCAGTTCCACTATTCTATGGTTCTTTAATGTGCCAAATGCAGATCGAGGCAAGACTGTATTACAGTCAGGAGTCTTTCTTTTGAGTGTGTACTGACCAGTGAGGCCCTGGATTAGAATATGCTGCAAATAACTGTTCCCGAAAGTTATATAGTAGTTGCAAATGCAAATGCACTGTTTTATTACTTGCTGTATTATTCAATGTATACATGACAAGAAAATAAGCAACTCAGGTTAAAAAAACAAATAAAAAATAGATACTTTACCCTGATATTGACCCATGTCCTTAGACCAGAGAGACTCAGTCCCATACCGAGTTTCATCGTATAAGAACCTAACCTCTGTTGCACCAGCATCCTCTGCATTTTGAATCAATTCCTGAAAGCCAAATGTGTTACATGTTTTTCAAATTACATCAGCCCAAATCTGAATTACTATAATCACAGCAATTATGACATAGCTATTTTAATGCCTGCAGTACAGTATTACAAAAACAGTCTAGATTTAAAATTAGTCCCAGTTAGAGTAGACCCACTGAATGAACAAGACCTGTTAAGCCAACAGTTATCTCACTGCCACCAATTCAATGTGTATATTTCAACTGGGATTGGATTTAGCCTTACAGATATACCTCACTAATTCTGAAAATATTTTCCAATGTATTATTAAATGTTTCTTAAACATATAAAGATTGCAAAGTAAATTGAAGCTGTATTTTATTATCACATTTCATATTCCTCAAAGATTATTATGTGGTGTAGGTACCATAGGCCAATTCCTTCTTATATTACAATGGAAATTACTGCATTTGTCATTCAAACCCCAGCAACAGTTAAGATGCAACAAACCATGGTTTGTCATCACATACAGAAAGCTTTGCAAAGCTATTTTAAGAAAGGATTTTGCGCAAACCACAATTTCACATGTTCTGCAGCTCTACCTGTGCAATAGCATTGTTTGTGGCAGATTGCTACCGAATCAAGATATTTTTTCCAGTTTTGGGATATGCATAGGTCAAATGCAGTGAGAAAGTCACTTACATCCCAAAACTGAAAATTGAAAAAAGGAAGTGTCAATCGGTCACTTATGATGTCTTCATTCCTGCTGCTCAGGCAAAAGGGGCTACAATCTGACTTTCAGGTTCTGTATCCAGACATTTAACAAAATGGTTGTGATGTCACAATAAACCCGGTTTTAGAACAAAACAGAGCAGACTTTATTTAATACATTCCCCTTTTCCTTTTCTCCTACATGACTACATGTAGAGAATATGCATCTGTTTGGGGTTAAGTAAAACTTACCACTGTCAAAATCCTAAACTATTATTACCCTCTGCACTAATGGTTCTCAACTGTGGTTCCCCCTGCTGCTTGTTTTTAATCACAAATCAACATTTACTATAACATCTGAAGCAGGTCACTCTGTAATAAGGAGTAGGTGATAAAATGCATCTTAGTAGTGCCTGCCGCCCTCCTTCCACAAATTCGTTATTCTAACCCAATTTCTGAGAGTGATAGCAACATAAAACACTGGAACTGGTATACAAATTGACAGACAGTAACAGTAATCATTCTTATTTACTGGTATTTTACTCCTTACCTTAAGAATCTGCCCACCTTCTGGATATCGCCTTAAAATATCTTTAAGAAAATCAACAAGTGGTGGAGTTGTTTGTCCAAAACGACCTACAAAATGTGAAAGAAGAAAAACTCTCTTTACTCGCTTCCTTTTGAGTGACTAAATGAAGAATGAAGTTGCTACCTCTTACAGCTCTTTAACTTTTATTCTCTTTGGACACTTACTATAAACACATAAGATATAGACTGCAGGCTAAGAATGCAATGCCAAGGGGCAACAATGGCCCAGAATTAGCTGAGCCAACATCAGGCCAATTGAACCTATGCTAAACCCAAACTTGACCACCACAGGTGTACTGAAAATTACTTAGGACTAACCTTGACCTGGCTCTTCTGCCAGCAGATGCCAATCCATGGAACATATCTCAAAGCAAACAGCTTTGTTGCCAGGTATCCAAGATTAGCTGGGATGAAGGCATTTCTATCTATAGAAGATGTGTTGCACCTTACTCCAGCTCTCTGCCACTTGCACATTTCCAAATTTGAGTTGCATTCTAAGCCTCTAATCCTACACATGTGGGATTAATCTAAACAACATAAATTATCTGGCTGATTAAACGCTGAAATGTTTTGGCTGTTAGATACATCAGCAGAGTATCCAACACCATGGAAAATCTGGAGGTAATACAAAAAGTCCTATCTTTTGTGGGTAGAGATTTTGGGCAGAGGCTTTACCCATGGTCTTGAATATAAATGGTAAGAGTACATGGTATAAAGTTTTAACTTAGTATCTTACTGATCTATTAACTGGATATAAGATGTAAACCCAAATACGGCTTATTTTGAACCCACGACAAGTTCTAGGTTTGAAGGGTTATTCAGCAGAGTTCTCTCTGACCGATATCCTTCTGTCTCAATGGGATTGTGGTAATCAGTAGCAACATTTGATGTTTGCAACAGGTACCCAAAGATATTATTTATCTTATCACAGACTTAGAATCTTTTAGCACAATTCTAAGCAGATTTATTGAGAAACAGATCTGACTGAGTTTAATAATATGCTCTGAAGATGCTAAGGATTCTTCTTCTAGAGTCTAGACCAATGATTCTCAACCTGGGATACATGTATCCATAGGGATACAAGCCAGGACATTTAAGGCCATATAATGATGATGATGATGATGATGATGATGATGATGATGATGATGATGATGATGATGATGATCACGATGGGAAAAGGTACATACAGTGAGAAACCTTTGGCTTTTCCTTCTTTCCCTGCCTACCACATAAGAGCCCAAACAATCGGCTTTCACTATCAGGAGCTGTATAAGTTCTTGTTCCACCACTAACCCATGGGCTTGTGTTCTCTACTGCTTTTCTGCCAATGGCAGTTTATATGGGACAAATTCCTTACGGATTTTAACCTCATTACTAATGTACTTGAGCTGATTGGGAAGTGGCCTGCAGACAAGAGTGTAGCTTACTATGAAGGGTAAAATTAATAGAAATGGGACACCTAGGGGTACATAAAGGAGAAAAAACTTGAGAACAACAGCTCTAGATAGACAGCAGAATCAACAACAATACAAATTGTAAAGAAATGGATGGTTAGGGATGTAGAAATTAATGAGACACAAAAAATATGAAATCATCTAAAATGGTGATTTATCATATCAATATGATGTTTCTGTACTATTTATTCTACAGGGAAAAATTACATATATCTTACATAGGAACTTATGATATAAATTAGTTCATTAGACAGAAAGCTATATCTTTATAATTTGAACAAATTAATCTTAAAATGCATATGAGACAGAGAGTAATGGGGAAAGGGAAGTAACTGGATATACAAAAGGTAAAAGGATGTCTTATTTAAATGCATTGTACCTCCTCCTCTTAGTCCCTTTGACAGAAGATTTAGGAATATATGCTTCTGTGAAGTCTGGAGATCCCCAACCTTGACACAGTCTGATAACTAAAAGGAAGAGAGGTATTTTTAATACTGCACATTCTTATGTCTCTAAATTAAATATATTGCTTCATTACACCAATCAACATGTTAGCAGTGAGCGCACACATGGTCAGGAGGAAGATTCCCGCTAAGTTTAGCTTCAAGTTACCCCATTTTGACCTTGTCATGACAGACAAACCTAGAATTCTGTTCTAAAACAAAATATTTGTAGTCAGGCTGTCGAGACTACAAATCCCAGGTAGGTGGCTGTCAGTTCTGTAGTGTCCTATTTCCTGATACAGCCACACTGGCCAGGGAGTTGGGGGAAGGGGATTCTGAGAGATGTAGTCCCAACAAGCAATACCTAAGAAATCTGGGTATATTGTTGCTAAGCTGTATGTAAACTAGACCAACATTTTATCCATGTTAAAAAGAACCCCTTAAAACCATTTAACAAATACTGTAATGTTATCTGTACATATAATGTTGTACAAAAGGGTCCTCATACAACTTTGTAAGTTACTTCAATAAATAGAGTATTTTTCTATTAATACTTGCTAAATATAATAGATTAAATTTAAAATACACAAGAGTCTCATAAAACAGACTTCATTTTCTTGTATTTATTTAATCAAAATTACTACTCTTCCAGTGCAGGAGGTACCACTTTGCAAACATCACTACTAGAAATCCATCTCTTTGTCCATACAGTAATTGCTTGATCTCAAATATTGGTAATTCTCCACTTGTATTTAAGATTTACATAGTGATGCCCACTCCCCAAAGTCCTTATGAGATCCTGCAAATTACTGTACAGCAGGCATGTCCAACCTTTGGCCCTCCAGATGTTTTGGACCACAACTCCCAGAATTCCAAGCCTGCATTGGCAATGAGAAAGGACTGTGGGAGTTGTGGTCCAAAACATCTGGAGGGCTGAATTTTGGACCTGCCTGCTGTACAGCAAAACAGCGTGGAATCAACTGAGCACCACAGCAGTACCTCAGTATTCACTACCAGATTTTGCTAGAGCAAAAGGAGTATCTAATGCATCCTCCAAACGTTCCATATACATTCTGAGGGCATCCCGTAATACTCAGGAACACATGTGTTATGTGTGTAGGAGACTACAGAGAGGGAGGAAAAACATACAATGCAGTATCTCTTTGCTTATCTCTGGGTTCTATGGCTTTAATTCTACTCCTGGACAGTTATCACTGACTATCATATTTTAATCCCATCCATTTGACTTAGCAATGTCAAAGACACAGAAACATACTCCTCATTAGCCTAACAATTTGCATCTTAATTAGTCATCTGAATATTAATATATCAACATTAATACATTTATTCTAAGGAAAATATAATTTCAGAGGTGCCGAAAAGAACATTCCCAAGAGGCTAAAGAACCTCACCTCTCTTCCCTGGTAGTACAGACACTGTTCACCTACAGGAAAACCTGTCTCTGGGTAAATTAATTCTTTTATGGCCCCCACAGACATTGAAGAAAGCACCTCAAATGTTCGGCAGCCCACATAGTCATGAAGCACTGTCACCGTGACTGTCCTGCACCAACAATAAAGAGAAGAAAATTCTGTTTTAATGAACAGCAAAAACAAAACATCAATATAAAGCCAAACAATTATAATTTTAATTGCATCAATTTTTGTTAAATGCCAGAGAAACCACCCTGTACCATTTGGCTTTCAAAACATAGTGATTCTTGTGTTGATACACATGGATATACTGTATCTACTCCCTATGAATATTTAAATTAAAGGATAAACTTGAGCTGAAGGGCTTCCATTAGTGTGTGCACCAAAAGACACCCACTAATGCAGTGGGGAAACTTCCTTCAGAGGCTGTTCAGATGTTCCAGCAGATTCTGAAGGTATAAAAGAGAGCAGCAGTTTTAGCAGGCTCCAACTATTCCATCAATTGAACACTGAAACTGGATCCTGTCCAATCTATTGAATTATGTGCTGTATGAAGAAGCTCCATACCACACTTCCACTGCACATACTTACAATATTACTATTCAGTGATGTTTTTGGTCGTTGACCGTAAATAAAATTTCAAGGCTTCACTATTCAGTGAATCCTAACTGGGTGCCTAGGGAAGAGAACAAGGAAGATTTCTGTTTCTACACTTCAAAGATACGTAAGAAATGTTGCCAAGCCATCCAACTCCATAACTGTCAATTTGCTGAAATAAAAAGGCCCAATGCATTTCACTTTCCTTTTTAAGGAAGTGAAAAGTTTGAAGAGAGTTCAAGGGCCACCCAGTCCAACCCCCTGCCATGTAGTAACCCCCATCACTGTACTCCCGTCAGACGGCCATCCGGCATCTGCTTAAAAACCTCCAAGGAAGGCAACTCCACCACCTGTCATGGCACCATATCCCAATGCAAGACAGCTCTAACCATCAGGAAGTTCTTCCTAATGTTCAAATGGAATCTCTTTTCCTGTAGTTTGAAACCATTGCTCCAAGTCCTAATCTCTGAAGCCATAGAAAACCTGTCCCCTCTTTGATACAGCCATCCCCAGCTATACTGTGGTTCATAGAATCATAGAATCACAGAGTTGAAAGAGACCTCAAGGGCCATCTAGTCCAACCCCTTGCCATGCAGGAACCCCATCACAATATTCCCAACATATGGCCATCCAGCCTCTGCTTAAAAACCTCCAAGGAAGGAGACGCCACCACCCTCCGTGGCAGCATATTCCACTGCCAAACAGCTCTAACTGTCATGAAGTTCTTCCTAATGTTCAAATGGAATCTCTTTTCTGGTAGTTTGAAACCACTGCCCCGAGTCCTAGTCTCTGAAGCCACGGAAAACAAACCTCTTCCCTCTTCAATATGACATCCTTTCAAATATTTAAACATAGCTATCATATCCCCTCTCAGTCTTCTTTTTGAAAGGCTAAACATTCCCAGTTCCCTAAGCCGTTCCTCATAAGACACTTCCTCCAGACCCTCTACCATCCTGGTCACCCTCCACTGTACCCACTCAAGGTTGTCAACATTCTTTTTAAACTGAGGTGCACAGAACTGGACACAATACTCCAGGTGGGGTCTGACCAGAGCAGAATAGAGTGGTAGTATCACTTTCCTTGATCCAGACACGATGGTTCTGTTTCTTGGCCGCCGCATCACATTGCTGACTCATGTTCAATTTGTGGTCCACCAAGATACCCAAATCCCTTTCACAGGTACTATTCTTCAGCCATGTATGCCCCATCCTATATCTGTGCAATTCATTCTTTTTACCTAGATGTAGCACCCTACATTTCCCTCTGTTGAAATCCATTCCGTTAGCTTTGGCCCAGCACTCTAATCTGTCAAGGTCTTTTTGAATTTTCATCCTATCCTCTAGGGAATTAGCAACCCCTCCCAATTTGGTATCACCTGCAAATTTAATTAGCATACTCTCTATTCCTTCCTCGAAGTCATTAATAAAGATATTGAACAGCACTGGACCCAGAACAGAACCCTGGGGCACCCCACTGGTCACGTCTCTCCAAGCTGAAGAGAGGGCATTTATGGTCACCCTTTGGGTGTGATCAGTCAACCAATTACAAATCCACCTAACAGTAGCACTATCTATCCCACTTTCTACTAACTTCTTAGCAAGGACCACAGTATATGAAGGCAAGGGCTCCTGGAGCAAGCTGTGTGGGCCTGTTTGGGGCTTCCTGCACTTACCCCAGGCCTGGCACTGCCCTGAGCAAGCCTCCGACAGGCTTCCCAGGCGAACAGGAAGTGACTTCTGGTTCACCGCAAACCACTTCTGGGGCCTCCAACAGGCCCTGGAAGCCTGTCAGAGGCCCATTCAGGGCAGCAACAGGCAGCAACAGGCCTGGGGTAGGTGCAGGAGGCCCCAAACAGGCCCCCCGGTCCCAACCCAACCCAGCATCCACATAATGTAATTTCCCTTTATCACAGGTCAGGTGGGGTCAATAATCCATGATAAATGGGGGATTACTGTATGACATCCTTTCAAATACAGTAGGACCCCAGTATCTGCTGGGGATTGGTTCCAGGCCTTCACGTGGATAATGAAAACCATGGATAAGAGAGAACACCTGCCCACCCACCCCCAAACTGCTGTTTCCTGACAGTAGCTTGCTTTATGACTGCTGTTTCCTGATAGTAACTCGCTTTATAACTGCTGTTTTGAGACAGTAGCTTGCTTTATGGCTCCTGTCTTGAGACAGTAGCTTGCTTTATGGCCGCTGTTTGTGACAATAGCTTGTTTTACAGCTGCTATTTGTGACAACAGCATGCTTTACAGCTTGCTTTGTGAATGCTAAATTATTTAATTTTTTCCCTCTGCTGACCATGGATAACTGAATCAGTGGATAATGAATCAGTGGATATGGGGGTCCTACTGTATTTAAACATGGCTATCATATCCCCCTCTCAACTTTCTTTTTGTAAGGCTAAACCTTCCCAGCTCCCTAAGCCACTCCTCGTAAGATATTTCTTCCAGACCTTTGACCATCCTGCCTGCCCTCCTCTGGATCTGTGCTAGGGTGTCAACATTCTTTCTAAACTGAGGTGCACAGAACTGGACACAGTACTCCAGGTGGGGTCTGATCAGAACAGAATACAGTGATACTATGACTTCCATTGAACTATACACTATACTTCTGTTGATGCAACCAAGAATCACATTGGCTTTCTTGGTTGCCATGTCACACTACTGACTCATGTTCAATTTGTGGCCCACCCAGACTCCCAGATCCCTTCCACATGTACTATTCTCCAGCCAGGTATCTCCCATCCTATATCTATGCAATTCATTTTTTCTGCCTTATGCAAGACCTACATTTCTCTCTGTTGAAACTCATTCCATTAGCCTTGGTCCAGCACTCTAATCTAAGGTCATTTTGGATGTTTATCCTATCCTCTTGGGAATTAGCAACTCCTCTCAATTTGGTATCATCTGTATATTTAATCAGTTTACTCTCTATTCCTTCATCCAAGTGATTAATAAAGATATTGAATAGCACCGGACCCAAAAGAGAATCCTGCAGAACCCCACTAGTCACCTCTCTCCATGCTGAGAAGCCATTTGTGATCCCCTTTGGGTACGATCAGTCAACCAATTACAAATCCACCTAACAGTAGCACTATCTATCCAACATTCTACTAACTTCATTGCAAGTATATCATGGGGAACATCCTAACTCCTCAACTTTTTAGTCCATTTTTCAAAAGTACAATGGGAAAAGGGGCACAACCGAAGCTGCACCAGTCTAACATGGATGCATCATACACATATACAGTATTTTTCATGTATAAGACTATAATTTTGTCTAAAATTGTTAGGCTAATAATTGAATGCTGTCTTCTACATGGAAGTAAGTCTAGGAGAGAACTGCATAGTTGTAAAAACAGTAATTTGGGGTTAGAAAAGTGGGGGTTGTCTTATACATGGGGGCATTTTATAAACAGAAAAATAAGGGTACTTGAGGCACTTGATTTTTCATTTTAACAATCTTCCCAAGTAACTGTTAAAGCTGAATTTATCCTTTTCATTATCACAGTAGCAAGCTGAGCATGGATAGCCTCCACTACAACCTGAACATGTCTTTCCTAGTTACTCAGAAAGTCAAAATCCATCTAGCCCAATATTATTGACAATGACTGGTGGCAGCTATCCATTTTCCCCAATGGGAAACACAGGAGTGTGATGCCAAAAATACCTCAGCTGAGACAGCTTAAAAGCAGGAGGGGAACCTCTTGTGTGTTGCATTAAGAACCTGCTGCGATAAGAAGGGATGATTTTATAACTTCTGTGGTAAACTGCACACCAGTGGAGAATGGGATACTCTGAAAGAATACGAGCTTCTTTGTGACATCTTAACATTCAGCACATTTATCATCAATAGGACCACCATATGTCAGAAAGGACCTGACAGCTCAGGGAAACAAGAGGAGGAGGAGGAGGAGGAGGAAAAGAAAGAAAGAAAGAAAGAAAGAAAGAAAGAAAGAAAGAAAGAAA
>JAHTLZ010000007.1:30524855-30542379 GCA_023846285.1 Phrynocephalus versicolor | reverse complement strand
AGTTTTACTGATTTTTAACCTGACGTTCCAGGTTCTGAACAACTCTATGCTTACCATTAGTGTCCCACAACTGTACAGCTCCCCAACTAAAATGCTTCCATTGTGGACCAGACTTCTGCAGCCAGGTTTTTTACAAGACTGAGACGACTGTCTAACCAGCGAGGCCAGCCCCGAACTCCTGGCCCTTCTTCTCCTCCGGCAGCAGAAGCAGCTTCGGTGAGGCCGAGGACCAGTTCCAGGTGCTCAGAGCTGGCCTCGCCAAAGCCACTGCTGCCGGAGGAGAGATAGAAGGCAGGAGCAATTTGGAGGCGGCAGCTGCTATGCTGGGTCGTGGCTGCCACCTGATTCCAGGGCCTTGCACCGGGGCTCCGAGCTGTAAGTCAGAGCCCGCGTTGCAAGTCAAACAGGCCCCTTCTTGCTGCAAGTCAAATATGATGCAGGTCAAGCAGCATGTAAGTCAAGGTTCCACTGTATTTGCTTCCGCACATGCGGAGAGTATTTGCTGTTAGATGTACTTGGTCATCCCAGTACAGCCTATCCACACACATTTGGATTTGCTGCCCAAGACTTCTTTGCCAACACAGATTGCTCTCCCCTTACACCTCCTCTGCTGTTTCCCTGCATTCTTCACACTCTTTTCCCTCCCCTCCTTGTTTTACCCAGCCACAGGGAAAGGAGTGTAAATTGACCTGGAAAATGTTCATATGGAAACATCATCAAATAACACCCATCCACAAAGTACAGTGGCAGTGGCAGAATCCACACAAACATTCTGCACTGTGTTAGGATCCACACAAACATTCTGCACTATAATAAATCAGAATTAAACCATAACACCACCTGGTGGTGGTGGTGGCGACGGCGGTGGCGGCAGCAGCAGCAGTGGTGAGAACCCAAAAGCAAGGTGGTTGTTGCTTGCCTTCCTTTGACTCTATTGCCTCTAGCTTCAACCTTGCATTGAAGCTAGAGGCCACTGAGGGGCAGTACCACAGTATAACTATAACGAAAGGTGAACAAATGTGTTGTGTAGATAGGATTTTATAAACCAACTCTCCTCATACAGTATTTACCCCAACATACCATAGGTACTCTGAGGCAAATTTCTTGTACCTTACTTTCCACCTCAAGCTTTTGGAAAGTGGTGTAATGGAGAGGATTGCAAGTTCAGTAATGTTAATCATCATAATACTAATCATAATAAAGCTTTGGTAAAAAAGTATTCTGAAAAGTTTTCAGGGCCAGGATCTGATAGCTGTTGTGAGTTTTTTGGGCTGTTTGACCATATTCTGGAAGTTTTTCTTCCTGACATTTCACCAGACTGTGGCTGGCATCTTCAGAAGATGCCGGACACAGAGTCTGGTGCAATGTCAGGAAGAAAAACTTCCAGAACACCGCCAAACAGTTTGGAAAAAAAGTTGGAAATAACTTGGAAATCCTTCATCAACCATAACTCCAAATATATAGCTTTGGACTGCTCTTTCAAGCTAGTTTACTAGGTCTGGAATAAAGAAGTTAAGTGGCAAGTTGTCTACTTAGCTCACTGACTAATTTCATGTGCCAGTCTTAAAAAGCCATAGCTTCCTGTACAAAATCCCTGATCAAAGCAGGAATCAAGTGCTCAACCATATGCGGTAACAGTCCCTGTATATCCCCTGTATTGGTATGTGCTTCCAGACCCATCTACTCACCCTATTTTAATTAGTTTTCACCTCTGATGGGGTAGGTACCTTTGGCATTGGCGTGAGAGATGCAGAACAGGCATTTGAACTCCACATGGAGAGTGGGTGTGAATGTGTGTATGTGATCTATGTCACCTAGTTTGAGGGACTGGGGACTGTAAACACAAACTTTAACTTCAGATGCAGCTTCACAACATCTCTGCTCTGGGCCTCAACTAAGAAACTATCTGGCATTTTTTTCATTTTGCCAGCAACTTGACATCTAAGAACTAACTCCTGGCAATTCCTTCTTTTGCCATGCTTGAACTTTTGGTACAGCTCTGAGGAAGAGGATGTTGCCGTCGAAATATTAGCAACTTTTTTGTTGCTTCACTAAGAGACTAAAGGTACTGTATCACCTGTTCTAGTTTTGCATTTGGTTTTTGTGATGGCTACATGGCTCCCCAACTTGTTGAACTCCCCTGTGCATTTGTCCCCCACCCCTATTGTAGGGAATCTTTTTCACAGTGCCTCTCTGTGGCATCCATTACATGTAAGCTAGAAATCACGTAACAAGTGAGTACAGTTTAACACAAGCGTATTGTGCTGAAAAGTCAAGGCTTAGATTCTGAGATACTATGTTTCACTTCTCATCAGTTTCCCAGGCCAGTTTTACACATGCGCAGTGAGCTGTTCTTAGAACAAAGAAATATCTGTATTTGTGTTTTTATGTAGACGTGTAAGTTTATAATTGGTTGAGAGATTACTGCAAAGTCATATGGGATTTGTAGTCATGTGGTTTTCAATAAAGGCTCTGCCTGGGTGCTGGGAAGAGGAAGAGAGAGAGAGGAGGAGGAAGCATCCATTTTGCACCAAGAGAAACACGTGTTGACTCTTTTCTTTGTCTCCAACCCATTAGGGGGGGCTTGCTGGCTAAGCCTTCCTGCTGGGTTCTCACATTTATTCTCAAGCCTGTTGGATCCAAGGCTTCCACAAACTTTCCAAGCCTTTAAAACGTTAAGGCTTCACAGGATTTAATTCCTACAGTTGGCAAGCAACTTTTCAAGCCTCACAGATTGGGGCTTCCCACGGGAGTTATTCCCACACCCTATCCCCATAACTGGCAGATTAGCTGTAGCAGAGCTTATGATACTGCATCTGTGGGCTGCGCATGAGCATTATACATTCACCCTCAAGTAGTGAATACAGAGAGTTTTCACATTGTAGTAGTCTTTTGCATTGTTAGTGGACAATCCATAACAGGCAAATTGCGTCTATAGATACATCATTCTTGTTGGAAGATGACACCTATTTATTTCTCAGCAAATATTTTTTCCAAACATAATTCAGTATTTTATGTCAAAAGCAAAGTATATACATTACTAGGTCACACGTACTAAATGGAATAGCTTCTTATACTCAAAAAATTTAACATGTTTATCAAGTTAAATAGAAACATTAGAATATAAAACAATGCATAGTTGTTTTACTGTATATAAATATCTTTAAAAGTATATGAAATCTTGGAACAAACTCAAACACTAAACCAAGGAAACCAAGCTAAACAGTTGTTCCCAGTTCATAGTCAGGCAGTATCTTTAACATGACCAACTAAAATCCCACAAAATTGTTTAAGATTTGAGTTTCCTAGAATTTATTTATTTATTTATTTTCAAATTTCTATACCGCTCCTTCTTCCCAGAACGGGAACTCAGGGCGGTTTACAAGGAAAAGATTAAAAACAGAATATCTATATAGAACTCTTCATCACATTAGCCTTAGGAATCTGTGTGATTTCCCAAGATAAGGAGTGGTCTCTGAGTACAGCCAGTCTTGTGTTTTCAGAAATCAAGATACATATTACAGTATATGCTGCCAGGTATAACTGGTACCTGTACAACTATTAGGGGCTAATTATTCTCGTAGTTTCAACCTTGACTGAGTTTAGTTTGCAAAACTCAGGACAACATCTGGCTCCATATTTATTTATTTGTATCTCACAGTTCCTCATAAGGAGCTCAGATCAGCTAACAACTCACATAACCAAAGATTCCAACACACATCCATCATTATTCTGAGTAGAAGTAAACAAGATACAATAAAACAAGAATGTAGCATTTGCCTATCCCACAACCCCAGCTTGCAATAACAAAACATTTCAGCTGACAGATATATTGCAAAAGTGATGGGGATTGCAATATTTGCCCTGGAGGTGTTTCAGAGCTGAGGTGCCACAACTAAGAACACACTGCAATGTATGGTTGCCATATGGCCCACACTCACTAAGGACACCACAAACAGAGCCTTCCTAAGTTGATCTTAAATGCTAGGCTGATCAGTACTTGTTGGTATTAATTTTTAATGTTAAAAGCAACTTACTTATGTTTGAACTCAAGTTTTTATTTTTCATTTTAAATATATATATTGCCACTTATCCATCCCGCAATATTGGAAGTATCTTGTGCAATGAAGAGGTCTACATAATTCAGTAGTTTGCATGTTTTTGTGGCATTTTTGTTGGTGCTAATAAAGATTTTGCCTGTCTACAGAGTTGTTTCTCTCTCCTTCTCATTGAATAGCACTGTTATCTTTGATTCTGTATTCTATTCAGCACTGGAAGGATGACCAATTGCATCTCCCTGCATCCCTGAGGTTTCTGCATTTTCAGTAGTTGTGTAGCTGCATTTCAGCCTATGCAAACTAACTCATTGTTGAGCTGCTTAATGTGTGATTAGCATGTGCCATAATTTTACCATCAATACAACTGTTAAATGCACAAGAGTTCTCACGTTGAAAAGAAAGCCATCTTTGATATTTAAAAAGCACACATGCACATTTAACACTTAGCAGTAATAATTTTACAGAATCATAACTTATAGGGAGAAGTCTACTTCCACACAAATGTCATTACAAGAAGCTCTTTTCTCATCATTCATGCCATTCTTAAATAACTCTTCTTCAAAATAACACTGTACAGTATTGCAATTAGGGATTTATTTAGTAAGCCACTTTAAGACTGTTAGTTTTGAATTAAATTCTCTTTGCCACTATGGGGTTGTGGTGGAGAAATCTTGAATCACAGCCTTGAACAGTATCCAAGATTTTCTGGATCAAAATATTCTGCAATTTTGTGGTCTTTATCGTAAAACAAGGAGATCAGTGACCTGTATGCTGGTAATAACTGCTAGCATGTGCAGCAGTTTTCCTTGCTTGCTCCTTAAGTGTTACTGGACATGTCTACAAACAAACAAATAGGAAAAAAGCAAGGGTTGGGTTGCATAAATATGAGAGTTTTGAACAAACAACTGGGCCTCACTAACACAACATAACTACTGCAGTAAAAGACCTACAACTGCAGCTGCTAAGATTCTGCAGTGCTGGCAGGAAAATGCCAGTGACTCAGCAACCACATTTGAAAGTGAGACAATGCTTTGCTATTATAGAACTGCTCATACTACAATAAGCAGTGCATGCATTTCAGATTTAGGTACTCTGATGGATTTTTAATGTCACTATTTTTAAATTTTATGCTTGTGGGAGTGGGTGTCTTTTAGAATTACTTAAGTCCTTATCGAATCACAAAATGCCTATATGCTAGCAATTATTCCGTCAAGAGAAGGGAACATCTAAATGCAGCCTTAACAGTCAGCAGCACTCGGCCACTGAATACCAAACTGGGAAGCAACAATGAGAGAGGGCTGTTGCCACCATGTTTTGCTTATGGGCTTCCTGTGAGAGTGTGAACGGCCAGTGTGAGAAGCAGGATGCTGGAATGAATGTCCCATTGGTAATGGCTCTTATTAATTTCAGCTGTTCCCTAATATAAAATCTGTAATTTGTACTTACAAAATTAATATTTAGTCTGTGGGTGACAGCCTTTTCACCCCACTCCCACACACTCCACACACCATGAATTATGACAGGGGTTCTTTCTTTGTCAACTAGAAATGGACTGAATGTTTCTCCTCCGGGTTGGAGAGAGAGGCAGGATATCTCTCAATACCATTTGCAGGGAATTGTAAGCAGGAGTAAACATCTGCTTGGGAATACCCTGCAGGAAATGATCAGCCACTGTGTGAGACAGAATGCTGGACTGGATGTAGCCTGTTCCAGCAAGGCTGTTATGTACAAATTTCTTATGTTCAACAACAAGATTTCAGCCAGTATGTTTATATATAACTTACATCAGATATAGCAACATAAGGAGACAATATCTAACTACATAACATTAGAAAAGGGTACATTGCTTTTGAAGCACCTGCAAAATATTTTGGGTTCCAATGAGGTAGCATTTTTGTCACACATGATCTGTTGAAGGGCTTACTTCCATATGTTTTTTATCAGGGTTCAGTGTACCACCCACATAATCTCATTATAAGGCTCTACTTGATCAAGGTATAAGGCCGTCTTATCTCACTTGGCAGAATCCATTCTATCAAGTTGCAGGAGACGAAGAGATGAGAAAGAAGGTCACTCCACTAGATGTGCTGAGTCACCATCTCTATCAGTCTCCACTTCTTCCTGTGTTGTTTCCCTTCCTTGTAACATTAAAAATTGATTCCAGAAATTGCATCTTTTACAGTGCTCTCCTTATAACCCCCTTTCCTTTTTGTATAGTGTTTTTTGAAGTTGCAAGCCTGTGGATAGCAACTATGCGATTTGCTGCTGAACATATGCAAGCCACTCTAGGAGCTGTTTCAGCAGAAGACCCATGTAAAAATGTTTTGCAGTCAATCAATCAATCAATCAAGTCACCTTTATTGGCATAAAATTTATTAACAAATGTACAGATATACTTTGGTGCATCAATATGAATATAAAAGAATCTGTCTAAAATTACTCTGTGCTTAAAACGGGTCTGGCCTGGGAAGTGGAGTGTTTTTTCTGATAGACAAGTGATAAATATTTAGCCACTGAAACTGTCAAGTGAGAATTTTTATCTGCCAAAAGACGTGTAGTCATAATCTCTGGTACTGGTGGTATTTTAGAAATGAAGGTTCCAAGAAGTTGTTGTCGGATGGTCTGATGTGCCGGACAACTTATCAGGATATGGAAAATCGAGTCAGGTTCTAACCGGCAGAACCAACACAGCCTACTCTTATAGGGAATTCTACAATATCTGCCGGAAGTCACAGCAGAAGGAAACATGTTTCCTTGCAAGCATAAATGAATGAATGAAAACACTATATTGTCTTCAAAAGAAGGATGTTCAAAGCAACCACCCAAGTACTTCTACTCTTGCAGGAGAGAAGTAACAAAAAAAATCAACAAATATGTGAGGATTAAACTATATATTACAGAGAGAATGTCATTAGATACTGAAATCACTTTTGTAGTAGATGAAGATGGAGGTAAGTAACGATAAATACAATGATGGAAAAGAAGCATGTAGATGTGGAATATTCCAAACACTTGGGCTGAAATATTGGGAAAATATTTGTATTTGAACTATGCAACATGGCAACACACAAGCAATGCCTCTGTTTTAACTTGTTATGTTTAAAAATTCAATAAAATAATAATAAAAAAGAAACTGAAATCACTTTAACATTCAGAAATGTAATTCCAGTCTACCTTTGCTTCTTGAGTACTCATGCTTGCAAATTAAGCCCATGTTTACCTCCCAAAGCAAAGCAAACTAAATTGTAAACTTGGGAAAATGTGAAAGGCTTCTGCTGGCACACTCATACATTCTCAACATTAATTATTTAAACTTGTACCCCACCCATTTCCTAGGCAGGCCACTACTCTTGGCAGCTCCTAAAATATTTATAAAAAAATACACATTTTAAAAATAGTAAAATAAAAATAAACAATGGGTAGCCTATACCATAACATTAATATTACAAAGGGGTGGGGGTTGAAAAGACCTGGGTAAAGACCTAGCTGTTTACTTGCTTTCAGAAGGTCAGGAGGATGGGGGGCAAACACCTCCACAGGAAGGGGGTTCCAGAGTGGGATGACCACTAGCGAGAAGGCCCAGTTTCTAGTTGACAGAGGGGCCACCCACAGACTCGAGGATTGGGAGGTGCAGGTGGGATGGGAGGATGACCTGAGGGAGAGGTGCTCTGACGGTAGCAAGATCCTAAACCATAAAGGGCATTATAAGTTAACTTTAGAACCTTGAATTTGTCCCAGAAACATACTGGCAGCCATTGCAGGCAGACCACAATGGGTGAAACATGGTCAAATTTAGGTGTATTAGTGACCAACCTGGCTGCTGCATTTTGAACTTGCTGCAGCTTTAAACCTGCCTTCAAGTCCCATGTAGACGGTATTGCGGTAGTCAATCCTTGAGATTACCGATACATGAACCAGAGTTATTAGGGACTTTCTGTTAAGAAGGGGCAGAAATGTGCAATCTGCCTCAGATAGAAAAAGGCAAATTTCTTCATGATGAAGATCTGCTTCTCTACTGAGAGGGCAGAATCAAAAAGCACATTGTGGGCCTGATCTTCAGGTGGAGTGTGACCCCATCAAGACCAGGCAACAACCCCCCTAAATGTTGAAGGTGCCCTCCCAACATCAGGATTGCCATCTTGTCATGATTTAACTCTCTCCTGCAATCTGTTCAGCTACATGCACCTCATCAACTATATTAAGGGAGAGGTCTTCAGTTTGTTCCTGTTGTTTGTCTTCCTATAGCTCATCGTGTGAGGAGGGGGAGATCCTAAGGTGGAACCAGTTGTTCCTCTGTGCATTCCTCATCAGGTGTGATAAGGGAAAGCACATCAAATTGATTCTGTAATTTCAGACTCTCAGAGCAATCTCTTGCCCTTCTACTTTGAATCACATCCCTCCATGCACCTACCTCCTGAGTTAGTGAACTGACTTTTTCAGAACTGTGCCCTGTCTCTTCTTTGTCCAGGATAGTCTGCTCCACTATGTCCAAGAACATCTCAAGCTCCTTAATTTGTTGCTGGTTAGATATGCAGCCTCTAGCTGCTAGACCTTCTCTTCTAGTAGTGCAACCAGCTTGCACTTGCTGCAAGTGTAGTTCTCCACGTGCTTTGGCAAGATCACAAACATGGCACAAGTGTTGCAGGTAACTACATCTGCTCCCTCAGAATCCATTTTATTGAGTGCAGTATTCTGGACCTCAAAAATTTGCACTTTTACTACCTTTCTATCTAGTAAGCATATTTTCTTCCTTTGTTGCTTATTTGAAATATTGAAAGCAGCTGTACTCCAACTGCAAGCACCCCAGAAACCTACCAGTGCTATCTTCCTCCTGTTTGTTTGGCTCTCCTCAGTAGCAGCTCTGCTTGGGAACACTCCCAGACTCAAAATATGATAGAATGCCCCCCCTTTTTTCATGAACCATCAGGCACATGCTATTGGCAGCAGTTATTTAAAGCTAAAACTCCACCCCACCCAATTAGTGTAGTCACAAAAAGTGGTCAGAAACTCCACGCCCTCGGCTGTGTGCTCACTCTATTGTTCTGCAAACACTCCTCTTTTCCTGCTGCTCTTCAAGAAAAAGCAAGTTTTCATTAGCTTTTAAAATCATATCAGTGTCATCACAGAAGTGGTTGCTTGGCCTGGAATTGTTGTTTTTCTCATTGCTCTCATTCTACAATCAGACAACCTGCATAGTGACATTATATGCAGTACATCTGTTTAGATAATATATTTTTGTCGTGATTCTGACATTTGAGAGATTAAAAGGGGGTAGCGTTGTACAACAAAAGAACAGCTAGCTGTGACAAGGAGCAGTGTCCACAGTTCACTAACAATGCTCTTGAACAGCTAAGAGACAGTGGAAGAAGCAATAGTGTGGAAGAACTAAAATGCTCAGCATCAGCAGTACTAAAGAAGCCACCACACTGGGAAGAAATGCAGGGAAATGCTACAGGTTTGTTAATGGGCAGATTTTTTCCCCCCATTGACTACATGATGCAAAAGAAAATGCTAATCAACCTGGAGTTTTCTCCCAGAAATCTGTACTTTCTCTTTTATTGCTGAGGCTTCTACTTTTTTTAAAAAAAAGTTTTCATTGGTTCAGGCCATGCGATTACTTAAACTGATGCAGAAAAGTGTGTGTTGGTGGTTGACGCAGTGATGTAGTGACTGCAGGCAGGCAGGCAGGCAATGATCCAAGGTCTGGAATGGATCTTTGTAAATAATAATATTTGTAACAGCTTGGTGCCAATGCTGTTATGCTAGGACATGCAGACATGCCCACCCACCCCCCAAAAAAGATATCAATTACAATAAAAGGAAACAAGACAATGATATTGCCAAGCAACTTATGTAATTCTACTGTAACCATGCCTCCTGTAGTGCCAGAAGAGAGCTACATCTTTGCAAAATGTAGGAAGGAAACCTAAGAGAAAGCAACTGTTGCCAGATTAGAGGTATTGGCAAGTCTTGTCAACACAACCTTTGGAGAAGTCTGCAAAGAGGGGCAAAACAGCAACAACTGGAGGGCCAGTTGTCCACCTGTGAAAGTTTTAAAAACAAACACCCACATTCTCTCTCTCACACACTCACTCACACACACACACACACATACAGAGTTCTCCGCCACTCTTTTAGTGGTAATAGATTTTTGCCTGATAAACAAATCCTGTGATGAGTTTTCATTCCCCACCCCCACCTCCAAGGATTGTGATAGTTTGGATTCAGAACAATGACAATATAAGGGCTTGGGGTTAAATCCAATTATTGCCAACTAGAGTCAATCCACTGAATCACAGATAGTTTCAAAAGAGTTGATTTTTAATGACAGTCTTTGCCCTTGTTGGGCTGATAAAGTGGAAGGCCTTGCTGAACTCTCTGTTGCGCTGTCAACTGTATGATAATAGTAGAAAACATTATCTTGGCTCTTTTCTAAATAATATGAGAACATGGGGTGGAGAGAAAAAACTGAATCTCCTGTTGAGTGGATCCAGTGTATTTATGACACAGAGGGTTGCCCTTTTTGCAGTCAAGGCTGCCATTTCTAGAATCTTTTAATTATGTGTCTTTTAGATTGAGGTTTTATTGGACTGAATTATTTTAGCATTTAGGGGTCAACTGTAAACTTATATAATTTTTTATATTATTGTGATGTTTGATTGATGAAATGGTCTGTAGACCTCTTCAATAAATTGATTGATTGATAATAATTAAATTCTGATTTATAGTGGCCCTTTCTAAAATTTTACAAGTACAGAGTACCCAGAAGTGGTCCACCAGTCCCTTCAAATTTCTTCATGTATTGGGTCTGGATTACAAGGCCTAACAGTTGGATTTAGCACCATTATATCCATTTTATTCCTTTCCATTATCATGATTTGCTCTAAACAAACTTGGTACATTGATAATTCTGTTCAAAATCTTTAATCCTGCTTACAGATCCAACTGAATATTGGCACTGGAAGAAGTCAGATAATGTATTTTGAAGCAGTAAAGGCCAAATTGCATACCAGGGTACACAATTCACAGCTAGGAATTCGTCCAAGGACTTATTAATTAGCAACTATTGACTGCTCCATCTTATGCTTCTGCATGCAAGCAGCCATTAATATTTGGTTGGATTTTGACTACAATTCTTGGGATTCCTAGCAGACACAGAATTGCTAGAACATCCAATTAGCCTGGATTGTAGATATGCCTTGAGAATAGAGGGCTTACCGTATATGTCATGTTTGATCCCAATCAATCAAAAACCAAGGACTGGCTTGGTTTACAGTTTTTTTATTTTAAAAATGATTTAAAAAAAAAAACAGTGCTTTGGATTTTCCAGATTTTTTTCCCCCAGAGAAAGCTGGGGAGTATTAGCCAATTCAACTTCCCAAGTCTCCTTTACTCCAGATGTTTTACACAGGTTAACTCATTTACCTGAAGGCATCCATGATTTCCATCCTTTCTGTGGCCATGATTTCTTCCTGCTAAAATCATGAAGCAGACATTGATGCCACTAGGTTTTTTTTTAATCTTTAGGGATTGTATATCAGTTCTTTCATCTCAGAGAAACGAAAGTCAGCTGTAGCTAACAATGGAACAGCTCACCAGATTCTTCATCCCTTATCAACCGAAGAACGTTATATATCTCACTGGCTGCTCTTTATCTGGTTTCCTTCCAATCATTCTCATTCAGGAGCTCTTCGGTAGGCTTGGCTGTCCTAGGTTCAGATATACATTACATGTAGCTGCGTTGCGATAAGGGGCTGGTACCACAATTTTGGGGAACGCTACTGTATTAAGTGCCAGTCAGAATGCAGAGAGTATTTTCTTATTTCCTGGATTACAGAATGCAGACTGACCTGCTTTCTCTCCAGAATTGGTGCATGGCCACGTCTTAACATCACATCTGTGCTCCTATAAGGTAAAAGAGAAAATGAGTGAAGCAGGAGATTGATATGGATACAAGGAAAAACTGCACTGAAGGGCATGGAAAAGTCATTTCCTCTGAAGACATACAGCAGTTCCAGGCTATTATGAATCATGTTGCTAATTATACATTTTTCTCTGTGTTGTTGTTCTTGTAAGTACAAGATGAGCAAGAAAAAGAGTTAGGCACTTTTCCTTTCTTTCTGTACAGTAATGACAAGAATGTGTATCTGCTCACTTTATTTATTTTATATTATTTATTTTATATTAATTTTAAAACCAGTCTTCTATGTACTTGCTGACCCAGACTCCCCGTTGATATCCTATTATACATTCTCTGAAGTTTGCTACTTAAAAGAAATGTTTCTGAGCAGTACGGTTCTGGAGAAGGCATGTGTTTATCTGCAAGGAAAAAGGAATTGTAGACTTCCACCAGCAACTGACTCAGAGAGAACTCCAACAAAAAGTCTCTTCAAGTAGTAAAGCATAATGAGGTCTGTAGCCTCAAAAAGGAAAAATGCAATCCCTTCAACAAATTTGCATTAAAATATAAATTCTGCACACATTATAAACCCTTGTGAAGCACAAATTCATCTTTACTATGGCAGCCTTTAATGCTGTGCATTATGACTTTAAGAGTTTTTATTCTTGCTGTGTGCATACATATTTGGAGACTATGCAGAAATCTTTTGTAGCATTCCTTTGTTACCTATAACTTAAACTGAAGTGTGACACCTAGAAAATAAAATGTGCTTATCAGAAACTACTCATTATATTCATATTGTGAATATAAGCCTGTTTATGAAGCACAGCCTTCCAGAAAACCTTTTAAAATGGTCAAGGAGTAACTTTGTGTGAGATGTTTACAAACAAGTCACCACTCTCCTTTGTGTGTGAAAAACATTCCTTTTTCTGTATGTAGATAGTGATACACTTTCAGTTTCTCTGTGAAGATTCTCAGTCATCCAAGTGAGGTTATCTGGAAGTTGAGCTATGGCAACTGGACTTCTACGAAGCTGCTTGGATGAGTTGCAAAACATTTCGATCGCCCAAAAAAAGCAGTCCAGTTGCCATGACTCAATTTTCAGATTTCTTTCTGTTTATTCACCTCACAGGGAGGTGGAGAAGGAGGCCATGTCATGCCACCTTGGGTTTGTTGGAGGAAAGTTAGGACGAACGTGTGCTGGAACAGAAGCAACATGTGGAAATTTTATTTGGTTGACAACATTGTTTACGTATTGTGCCCAGATGGTAGATCTCATGTGAGCAGGGAGCCATATACCACACTATCTTCAAAAACATTATTGAGAAGATTTTACTAGAGCAGGAGGATTTTATGCTCTCTCACTTTTTTATATTAAAAGAAAGCTGTTCCAATCATTATTATTCTGAGTATTCATTCACGTTCTGAAGCTTTGGATGAAACTAGACTCTTCATTAAAACTTGTGGTAGAACTCTTGGGTCAGACTAAAGTAATAGCAGACTCAGAAGGTAGTCAGAGGTAATTTGTATACTATTCATTCATGGGTTGGCGAATCACCCCTTGATGTCTTCCTTTTATAATGATCTGGCAACCAGCCAGCCCTTCTTCAGTGGGTTTTTCCCCTCCCCCTGAAACTCCATCCCCTATTACTGCACACATCAAAGTAGATCTGACCCAATAATGACAAGACAAAAATGAAGGGCTTATTTCAATGAGGAGGGTATTTATTTGTTCACTTCTCTCGTTATTTAATCAAAAATAATCAAGAAAGAGTTATGAAGAAAATGCAAGAACCAAATAAGACGAGTGAAGTCTGGCCACAGAATCAACTTTTCCTCCAGTCTGCCACAAAGCATACATAAATTGTTCTGCATGATTTGCTTTGATGTAAAGATTGTATTACATTCCTAAGTTGGATTGTTTTCTGCAAATGATCCCCAATAAAGCCTTCATTCATAACAAAGAAAGCTATAAATGGAAGTTCACCACCAAGGATTTATAAAATTATCACACAGAGACATCTGTACCAGATAGTCTGTTGTGATTTTTTTTCATGTCTCCAACGGCTGCCTGCACTTTTTTCCTTTCTCGGTTTTCTACTGGGTTGTGAGACTTGATACACAGTTTACTAAATGCGTGCAGCCATTCATGCATTTTTCCTAACATAGGTTTTCCCAATCAACTGGATATAATTAAAGTACTGTATGTTTGTGCATATTTTTCCATTGATGTGTATATGCAGCTCTCAGCATATCACATGCTGGCTTAGGCATTCTAAAAGTTGTTGCCCAGAAAAATAACTTCTTCAAAATCTATGCACAGTGATGTAAAGAAACTGAGTCTCAGAGCAGTCGGAGATGCATGATTGCAACTTGAGAGTAAATACTTCATCAACATTAGACCATTCTTCAAAACAAGTACAAGCAGGAGTCAAGAAAGTACAACGTAAATGATAACTGGTACTCAAATAATGCATTCATTCTCAATAAGCCACAGATATATCCAAGCACGCGTGGCTGAAGAGATTCTCAGCTGTGTGCCATTTGCCAGCATAAGAGTCATGGCATTCCAGAAACATGTGACAACAGAGTGTACAAATTTAGCCACACAATTTAACTGAGTGGCTGTCTCTTTGATGCATGAATTCCACATGCCGTGTGTAACTTATACCATTCTGAACACTTATCTCTAGGAATATTGCAGAAGAAGGAAAATTAAAATAAGAGATCACCACTCCTTAAGAATGAGACTGTTCTCATCTTAATAAGCATAATTCCAAGAAATTATGGGCCGTATGTGTAGCAGATGTTATTAATGACAACAAAGGAGTCTGAGTGATTTTTTTTAAGTCTGTGATTAAACTACCAATGATTACTTTGTGATCCCCCACCCTCAGCAAATACTTTCTCTAGGTTGTTGTCATCATACCATTAGAAATGTAAGGCCTGACCAATTGTTCATGGGCATCCAATGATCCAATTTTGTTTTCTATGATAGTTACCCATATATTTCCATCTATAAGATAACCCGTGTATAAGACAACACTAACTTTTCCAACCTAAAATTACAGATTCACAACCACACAGTTCTCTCCTTGGCTTACTTCTGTATATACAGTAAGACAACCCTCAATTTTTAGTCTAACAATTTTAGACAAAAACATAGCCTTACACATGGGGAAAATTACTGTATTTTAGTTAGAATTTGTTTTCTACAAATAATTTACATCAGTGAAAGCTAGACAGTCTCATTGAAAAGTAAAGGTTTTGTTGTTGTTTGAAATTCATTCTTCCCCCTTCAAGAGGGCCGATAAGGCACTAGCATTAGCAAAGCACTAAAAATAAACTGGTGGGAAGACTCTGAAGATGCATCACCAGCAGATAAAGGCTGTTTAGCAAATAAGCATTCATAGCTCCTTCCCACCCAGCTAATGACTAAATTGTAGTTTTATAATTTTGTGTGTGAACAGTCAGGTTCTGTTAACGCGTTAGCTCAAATGTCTAAAAAAATCTGCTATTTAAACAGTTCTAAGTTTGGCATTTATTTCTATCTAGTACATTCTTTCCCAGCTCCCCCCTCCACATAACTCCGACAGACACAGTCATGCAACTCATATACAGAAGCACTAACCTGAATAGAGTAGCTCAAAAGGAATATGATTCTGAATTAGAGATGGGCATGAAATGAACAATTTTCCATTTCCGTTTTCATTTTTTCATTTCGTTACGTAATGAAACGCAAACGAATTTTGTCTCTAAAATGAAACAAAACGAACAGAAACACTGGAAATTGTGTCGTGAGTTTCGTTTCCGTTACTGCAATATGAGTGAATGGCTTAAAATCCTTTAAAAAATCACAAAAAAGAAATAAATGGTAACGAAATGGTAACGAAATGAACGAAAACGAAAATGATTTTTTTGCAAAAATTCACAAAAAACAGAAACAAACCGAAACGGACCCTCCAAACAATAAACGACAAACGAAATGCCATTTTTTGATTTGTGCCCATCTGAATCATGAAAACTTTGATACTCTGAAAAACCCGAGGGAGTTATGGGCACATGAAATTCAAAAGCCTGGTCTCCTATCCTGGCTTTCCTGACCATGTAGCACCCAATCCATGGGTGCTACACAGTCAAGAAAGCGAGTATCGAAGCCACCACCCCCTTTACCCAAGTCTCTGTGCCAGGCTGTTGACTTAGCAGAGTAAACTAGGGCTAGGATCAAGCCCACAAGCCGCTGCCACCACCACCCCTTCGCCTGGGTCTCTGCACTGAACCACCTTGGCACATAGACCCGGGCAAAGGAGGTGGCTGCCCCAATATAGGAAGAGGACAAGCGGGCCAGTCATGCCTCGCCCGCTCCCCTTCCCCAACACAGCAAAGAAGAGGAAAAGCTTCCCCCCTTTACTGGGTTGGGGGTAGACACAGCCCTTCCTGGAGGCTGCCAGTTGATTGAAGAGGTTGGGACAGCTTTCCCATAGGAATGCATTGAAAAACCAATGTAATCAGTTTTCAATGCATTCCTATGGGAAACTGTGCCTCTTAAGACAATTTTTTCGTAAAATGAATGGACCCGTGGAATGAATTAAATTTGTCTTAGAAGGCACCACTGTATTTGCATTAAAATAATTACTGCAGATTTATTATTCTGATTCTATAAACTAATATTATGAGTTGACTAATTTCTATATTAACCAAAATGCTTTATTGAGTGAAAGGGGCAGAAAAATCACAGTGCTTGATGCTCAGAGGGCAAACACGTGGATCCTCCATTTCTACTCAGTGGATTAAATGTGGGACCTGTAGAGGATTGAGTCATCTTGGACTATTACAGCATGATGGACCAAACGGCATGCTGGGAGGCAAAAGCCATCTTGGCCAGTCAAAAGTGTAACTTTGCTTCTTGCGGGTGGGAAGTTTTGTGATTGTCCTATGTGAAGCAATTTCCTTCCAGGTTCATTTCCAATACCAAAATTGAGGACATAGCAAGGCAGTGGCTAAATATGTTCCACACTAAATTCTACATAGGCTGTAAGTGGTCAGTTTGAAGCAAATTCTCATCCCATTCCACAGTGTCCTAGTTCTTTGTTCCTCCTACCCAACCAAGCCTAGAGGCAAAAAATAGTTGGAACCCATTGCTGCATAATGCATAACTGCACAGGCATAAATCTGCCTTACATTTTGGCATTGAGCTGTGTGGTTCTCATCACAACCAATCATTACCTCCACAATGGATAGCACTTTCACCTTGATGCTTATGTAGCTACAGTGGGTGTCATGTCAATAATCACTAGAGGCAAAAAAAAAATGGTTGGAACCCATTCCTGCATAATGCAAAACTGCACAGGCATAAATCTGCCTTACATTTTGGCACTGAGTTAAGTGGTTCTCACCATGACCAGTCATGACCTCCACAATGGATAGCACTTTCACCTTAATGCTTATGTAGTTACGGTGGGTGTCATGTCAAGTTGAGCCTGCATAGCTATATAACAGGATCCCCATTTTTAAAAATCATCTATCTATCTATCTATCTATCTATCTATCTATCTATCTATCTATC